>OY744534.1:23251247-23286247 GCA_963556195.1 Sepiola atlantica
AGCCGGTAAAGAGATAAAAATACAAATCCGATGACATCAGGATATATTACACACCGAGGATGCCAGGTCTTGGCGAAATATCTGTATCACTTTAAACTAACAAAAAAAATGATAGTTTTAATAAAAAAAGAAGAAAAAAAAATCGGTTTCGATTTATTATTTTTCTTTTTTATAAAAAAATTGATATCGCATCTTAATGCTTCAAAAGGTATTTATTTTACCTATTCCTTCTTAAATTTAACAATAGATGCTTTTTTAAAAAAAATATGAACCATAAAACACTTATATATATATATATATATATATATATATATATATATATATATATATATATATATATATATATAGTAAGCTATGAAAATATATTTATGGCAATTAAGCTACACAGAGGCTCCCGCGTTTCATCCCCGGAGGGAATCTTCATTTTAGCCTGAAGATTCCCTCCGGCCATAAATATATTTTCATAGCTTACTACCTAGCTCTACGTACGTATCGAGCACTGTTGAAGTAAATACTGAAAATTCATACATAAAAAATTATAGCTCCTTATAAAATTTTATGTGGATAAATGAAATACTAATATATATATATATATATATATATATATATATATATATATATATATATATACATACATATATATATATATATATATATATATATATATATATATATATACATACATATATATATATATATATATATATGTATATATATATATATATATATATATATATATATATATATATATATATATAAGATAGATGAAAGAAGAGGGATAAACATGTACGAATGACAAATTTATTTCAACTTCGATTGTTCGATGCAAGGTGTACTCGGTAAAAACATGTTTATTATTATTTCCTTAAGCCAAGGCTTTTCAAAGATTAAAATCTTATCGTCAGAGGAATTACATAGATAGATACGTTGCCAGTGGAAAAGCCAAAATGCAAAATTTGAAAAAATACTAAGTAATGGAGAATGAGAATGTGCGTGTAAAAAGATATATATGATTATTTTTATTTATACATACATGTACATAATCTGCGACACTGGCATGTCGCTGTTATCGATCAACAGCTGTTAAAAGCTGAGATCTCATCAGGAAGAATAATAATCTGATCCTTCCCAAAGGTCATATTTGGAAACATCGACATGCCAGTGTCGTAGATTATGTACATGTATGTATAAATAAAATATATATATATATATATATATATATATATATATATATATATATATATATATATATATATAAGCTCTATTTGATATTGAGCACTCTTTATAAGCCTGGTTAAAATATATTTCGGCTTAACATGCCTTCCTCAGTGTTGTACAGACATTTTTTCTTTTCTTTTTTCCTTATTTTCGAGATCTATCGGCAAAGCCGTCAAAGATTCCCGAGTCCTCTCGATGGTAATCGAGAGATAGTTTTAAAAGCCCGAGTAGGTGTAGTGATCAGCCCTTCTTCGTCTCTGGTGTAGAGAAGAGGAGTTGATCTCGTGAAAGCACATTGGCCGAAGATTCCGGCCAATCAAGGACCAACAGGTCAGTTTGACCACGCGTGATTTGACTCCCTATAAAATATGTTACACACTCGCTTTTCTTCCTCTTTTTCTTCCGCTTTCCGGCCGAACGCACACAGAGGAGATTGTCGACCCCTCACCGGCTCGAGGAGGTGGGGGAGGCAAAAGTCAAAAAGTAGGTAATCTCTTTTAATTCCTACCACGAATAACGAACTATTCTGTCAAGCACACACACACATTACAATTGCCACAAAAAATACATCAAACACGCTCGCATATACACATTCGCACAAACATGAACTTAAACAACCCGAACATTTCACTGGTACATGTTTTAACTCCTTAAAAATATGAACTTTGTAATTGATATCCATACAAAATGTTTTAGCCAAATAAATTGTTTTGTTTAATATAAAGGTTTTACTCTAATTATTGATTTTACAAAATATCATTCTTGCGTGTCAGCTTTATTATTCCTTCGCTTTCTTTCCAATATAATTTCAGATAATATAATAATGTTTTTCTTTCTTCCCTTTGTTTGTTTTATTCTGTTAATTATATTCATACGTGGTCGGGCCACTTTGAACAGTGGGAATGACATGCTGCTATAAAGGCATCTCTCCCACAACCTTTGGTCGGGGGGATCCCACATGGGTTTAACCCTTTGTCCAAGAACAACCCCGGGCCATAGTGTTTTGAATTTGCATTCCATGTCCACTTCAACTCGTCAGCTTTCTGACCGAGAAAAAAGTACAGTGGGCACCGTTTATGAGCGGGCGGTGTTTTATTTCTAGTAGCCCCTTCCTGGAAGAAGTTCTGTGTTTATGGGGGCTTACTATAATGATTATATGGGTTTTTTTTATTATTTACTTATGGCTTAGTATTATTTAATTACGTTTTGTGTTTGAAATTAGGGGTAATAGCTTTAAGATTGATATATATATATATATATATATATATATATATATATATATATATATATATATATATATATATATGATAATTTTATTTACACAGACATGTACAAAATCTGCGACACTGGCATGTCGATGTTATCGATCAACAGTTACTATAAACTGAGATCTCATCAGGCAGAGTTAGAATCCGATCTTAACCTCAGATCATATTTGGAGAGAATGAAGTGGATGGATAGAGAAAGAGAAGAAGAAGAAAAGAAATTTAACATTTCAAAAATTAAAGCCGTTAAAAAATTAAAATTAAAAATTAAAAATTAAAAATTAAAAAATTAAAAAATCTAAAAATCTAAGAAACAAAAAACAAAAAACAAAACTAAAATCTAGAATCTGAAACAGACAGGGCAAATAAATAAATAAATAAATAAATAAAAATATAGGGTGGAAAGAGGAATAAATAATGATGAGGGGAGAGACACATAGAGGAAAAAGAAAAAGAAGGAGAGAGAGAGAGGGCGTCTGTTGATTCAGATCGGGAGGGAAGGAGGGGGGTGGTAGACATGCACGAATCAGGTGTCAAAAAACCGTCGAGTTTATAAATGTATTTTTCCAAGTGAACTGTAGTATGCGTGCGTGCAAACTGGGCTGATTGTTATAGTGGTGGGGTGGTGATCAAATGTGTCGCGATTCTGGGTTTATATTGTCTTTATAATGTGTCTGGAGTTAATTTGAATAAATAAGTATATTCGTTAAATGTAACAGGAATAGTAGTAGTAGTAATAATAATAATAATAATAATAATAATAATAATAATAATAATAATAATAGATACCCCTAATAATTGAGGTGAAATAATGAAAATAATAATAAATGAAGTATAATAAAAATACTAAAAAATACTAAAAAATATTAAAAAATATATAACTAAAAGAATAACTGGAAAATGCTGGCGTTATTAATAATAATAATAATAATAATAATAATAATAATAATAATAATAATAATAATAATAATAATAATAATAATAATAATGATAATAATAATGGTAATAATAATAATAATAATAAAAATAATAATAGTGGTCAATAATATTTTAGAGTTTATAAAAATAATAGTTTAGGAAAGAAATAGAATAATTAAGGAATATTAGGAATCCTAGGGGGTAGTGATTATCATAATAATATTAAATAATGATAAGATAATGTTTGCCGATATTATGATATGGGTTAATGGTTGCAATAATGCTGATCATATAAAAATAGTGGTTTAACAGACAACAGTAATCAGAGTGGTAATCCCAGTAATCTTAACAATAGTAATGATGATAGTGAAAAATTATAGAAGTAGTCATAATGGTGGCAATAACAGTAGTAGTAGTAATAATAATAATAATAATAATAATAATAATAATAATAATAATAATAATAATAATAATAATAATAATAATAATAATAATGGCAGTGGAGGCAAAAGTAAGGTAACGGTAAAACATGGCAATATCAATATTATTAATAATAATAGTGATACTGTTAATTTCATTGCTGCAAATAACAATAACTATGATAGTAACGTCAGACATGGTGTCACCACTGATAACAATAATTATCTTGATAAAAAGTACAGAAATGAAAAAATGAAAAAATGAAAAAAAGAAAAAGAAAAAGAAAAAAATGAAAAAAATGAAGAAAATAATTCAATGTCAAATAGTTAAGTTTAAGATATTAATAATAGTAGTAATAAATAATTGATAATGATAATCTAAAAATAATCTAAAAAATATATAATCTAAAAAATAATCTAAGAAATATAGAAATATTAATCAATAAAATGGATAAGCATAAAAGAGGGGTATTTAAGAGTAAAGAAAAATACAGAAGATGACCATTAGTGTTAATCGTTGTGGGTATGATAATAATAATAATAATAATAATAATAATAATAATAATAATAATAATAATAATAATAACAACAATAATAATACCAACCAATACTACCGCTTACAGTACTACTACAAATAATACTACAAACAAAAATGCTACTACTAATAAAGATAAAAATAATAATAATTAATAAAAGGTATAAGATGATAGTTGTGTTGACAAAATTTTCAGTTGGTGGGGAGGTTTTTTTTTTGTTTTTTTTTTTTAAATTTTTTTTTTTATATAATAACAGCCTAAGGGGTTATGAGTGGATTACTAAGAAGGTGTAATCTATTATGCCTACAGTTAATTGATGTTTCTTGTTTTTTGTTTAGAAGTTTGCCCCTATCACTGAATTTAATTATTTCAAGTTTTTCTGTTAGGCAAAGGTAGCAAGGTGAGTTTAGGGAACCACAGGTGCTAGTTCTTCTAATTGTGTTCCAAGTTACTGTTGGTGATAGGTTATTGTTGTATAGTTCCCAGTAATATATAGAAAGTGAGGTTCTTTTTTGATATGTAGGGTTATTAAAAGAACACTTATGTCCAGTATATCTTTCTTTGAAGGTATTACCAGCCATACCTATGTAGAATTTTTTCAGGGTTGGGTTTTCTTTAGTAGAGATGGTTGCTTGATATACTGATTGGGTTATTTGGCAATTATGTTGTAATGGGCATTCTTTTTTGTTTGTGCAGTTACAGGCCTTGGTATTTGCTGTTTTAGTTGCGGTAGTTTTTTCATTTAGAATTTTGTTGTTATGTTTTTTTATTATTTTTTCTAAATTTTCACCACAGCTATAGCTTAATTTGAGGGTGTTTTTATTAAAGATTTTGTGCAGTATATTGTTGGGAGGGAAGTGTAGATTGATTAAGTCTAAGAATCTTTTACCGAGTTTGGTTTTAACCATGTTGTTATATGGGGGTGTGAACCAGATAATTTTTCTACCCCTATTTTTGCGTCTGTTGTTGGGAGGTGTAGGTTTGGTGAATTTAATTTGGGTGTTTTTGTATCCACTTTGCTTTAACGCTTTATTGTAAAAGTCCTTGTGTTTGTTAAAAATTTCTTCATTAGAGGAGTTATCACTAATTCTTTTTTCGATTGATCTGGGGATGTGTTTAATAATGGTTTTTGGGTGGTTAGAGAGTGGGTGGACATAGATCGGGTTGGCATTGTCTTTGGTATACGGTTCATAAGTTTCTTTATCTAAGTTGAATGTTACGTCTAGAAAATTAACTATTTTAATGTTAGATGTTATTTCTACTTTGAGATCTAATCTTTTCATTTCTCTAAGGATAATTTTTTTTACTCTTTCACATTTTTTTCACATTTTTGTCCATTTGAGTTCTTTACTATTAGTAATCCGTCATCCCTATATAGGCCTATATCTTCAATGCTAATGTTTTTTGTGAGATTATATAGTATGTAAAGACCAACTAGATCAGTGACTTCTGCTGAGTCCAGGGAACCCATAGAAACATCAAAAGATCCAAATTGATTACTTTTAGTCCATTGTTCATGTTTACAGATTAGTACTGTATTTCTGCATTTTCTAATTATATTGATTTCATCTACAGAAATATCAGATAGAAGTGTGGCAAAATCGATAACGTTTTCAAAAAGTTCTTTAGAAATAGATGGGTAGTAGTTAATAATATCAAACTGGATGAATGAGCAATCAGTTTTATTTACTATTTTAAGGAACCAGTTTATTGTATCTGCAGTGTTTTAACGGCTTTAATTTTTGAAATGTTAAATTTCTTTTCTTCTTCTTCTCTTTCTCTATCCATCCACTTCATTCTCTCCAAATATGATCTGAGGTTAAGATCGGATTCTAACTCTGCCTGATGAGATTTCAGTTTATAGTAACTGTTGATCGATAACATCGACATGCCAGTGTCGCAGATTTTGTACATGTCTGTGTAAATAAAATTATCATATATAAAGCTCTATTTTGATATTGAGCACTTTTTATAAACCCGGTTAAAATTCTCTGGATTACCACCCTGTGGATATTTTTCACCTGGATTATTACCATTATTATATATATATATATATATATATATATATATATATATATATATATATATATATATATATATATATATATGTATATTATAGATAAAATAGTTATCCACGGACACGTGTTTCGCCGTTACTGAGGTTCATCAGCGTGGTTGACTATGAAAGGATTCGTACCCTCGATTACTGGGACTGTAATTGAGTGCGTTAACCAGGCCTGTCTGTAATTACCTGATAATTTATCGCTTATAAATTTGTGTGGTTATTTTTGTTGTTATTGTTAGCGATTAACGATTAAATGGCTGTACCAGTAGTTGCAGTACAGCCATTTATCGCTAACAATAAAAACAAAAATAGCCACACACATTAAAAGATTCGACTGGAGATAAGTGTCAAACCTGCTTTCTTTCAATTTATTCATTTTGTTTTTCTTTGCATTTATGTTCAAATGTTGAAAATTGTCGATTTTTGTTTCTCTCGTTTTTTTGTCAAATCTAAAATCTATTTTTAGCTCTAGCTTGGTAGGGTTAAAGTTCGTTTAATATGAAAGAGCAATAATCTCAACTGTTTTAATTACTGGACAAATATGTACGATACCGTCTGAAGAATACAAGTTGCTAAAAAAAAAAAACGCCTCACTTATCTTCCCCCTCTCTATGGCTAATGCTAATAAAGCCGACTTTATGCGGTGCGCAGGTCCCTTTAAAAGATTCGTTGCGGTTAAGGAGTCGACTTAAGATAAGTGTCACACCTTATTTCAGGAGACACTTACAGTAAAACATATCCTAGTTGGGTGTGATGACCTCTCCCCAACTAGAAAACTATATTATACAGAAAGCAGTATGGAAGACCTGTTCGAAAAGGTCAACTCAGCAAATATTTTAGCATACCTAAGAAAAGTAAATTTATATAAGAAAATTTAAGGAAATTTAAAGTTACCCAAATATACTTATCCATGTATGAATACAACATTTAATTTCTTAGTTCGATTTTATAAAAAAGGGAGGAAAGGCTAAAAAAAAGTCTCCCCCCCCCCCAATAAAAAAAAACTCCGGCATTAAATGACCACATAGGTTGATATGCCGCAAAACCAACCAATCCAATCCAATCCAATACACCTTATTTCTTTGAATTCATTCATTTTTTTCTTTCTTTGCAAATTGTCGATTTTTGTTTCTCTTGTTTTTTGTTAAGATTAAAATCTATTCTTAGCTCTTGCTAGTTTAAATATTTTTATTCCAGGTATTTCCTTCTTTTTTTTGTGCACAATCTTTTCTTTTCTTTTTTTTTTTGTTTGTCTGTCTTTATCGCTATTCTGCGACATATCAGGTCTAGTGGGGGTCACGCACCCGGTGGCAGCGTTATGTCCGAGGTTTGAAAGAGAAAAAAGGAAAAGAATCCGCTAGCAAATGTAGTTTTAAAAAAAAAGGAATTCCCACCCAACCCCGATTAAAACGCACTAGCCTCACATTAGCTATACAGATACACCGATTAAGACATTTAGATATCTTCCACCGCCGGGAATAGAGACCGCAATGAAACCAAAACTTATAGGCGAAATTTTTAAAAAGCTAAGTTTTTAATTTCTTATTTTTTAACTGTCTCTGTTCTTAAATAATCCATGTATTAACGTTGCGATGACTACTTCTTAGTTGAACAATATTTTTCTTCCAGGGAATTTCATCTGTAACGCAACTTCTAAATTGACTTTTATTCTGTAATAACTGAGTGCCACCTCGTTGGACCAACACAAAAGTAGATTTAACCTTCCCACCCACCCTAATGGCCGGTGAAATGTCCCCAAAATAAATGTTGCTTATCATAGTGAAAGGGGAACCGATCATCAATCCTTTATTACCTCTGGAAGGCGGTGGCTCTACATATATATATATATATATATATATATATATATATATATATATATATATATATATATATATATATATATGCGTTTTTTTATTTATATATACAATTTCGCACGTATATCACCTGTAGCCACCTGCTTACAACTGGATTTTACACCAATTCATGGTTTTCGTGTATTTTATTTATTCTACCGACGATTCCCCTGACGAGAGTCGGTTGAAAGGCGCCTTGGGAACTTTAAGCTAGGTTTTTTTTTTTTAATTGCGAATGTGTGAACTTTAGTTTTTATTCGTGACTTCCGACATCATACATAACGGTTTTTTAATATATTTTTTTTCTTTTCTATTTCATTTTATATAGTATGTTCCCCATACAATTCATTATATATATATATATATATATATATATATATATATATATATATATATATATATATATATATATATATATAGTGTTAGAGTTAAATAAATTCCAGAAGGAAATCCTAGTATGAGAGCTCAATGTAATAAACAGAGCAAGAATAAAATTAATAACACTGAATCACATAATCACCAGTGCGATAATTTATTTCGACCCTTCGGCCTTTTCAAGCACGGTTTTTTCAAACATGTAATCTCCTCCTTTGGCTGCTTGAAAAGGCCGGAGGGTCGAAATAAATTATCGCACCGGTGATTATGTGATTCCGTGTTACTTTATTATATATATATATATATATATATATATATATATATATATATATATATATATATATATATATTAGTATTTTATGTATCCACATAAAATTTCATAAGGAGATATAATTTTTTATGTATCAATTTTCAGTATTTACTTCAACAGTGCTCGATACGTAAGTAGAGCTAGGTATATATATGGAAGTTTTTTTTTAACCTGCGGGGACACAGAAATACCTGACTAGTACACGGGTGCAGGCTATCCTCACTCGGTGTGTTGGACCCGTAGACCTTGTCAGGTTATCCATCTAAGAGAAAGAAAACTCTGATAATAAAACCTTGCTACTAACCACTTACGTCTTGACAGCAAACCGTTAGTAAAGGAGGCCTCATTAGTCCTAATCGACAACCTTCCTAGAGCTGGAATCTAAAAATAAATATCCAGTTTGCAAACCTAAAATTGCTTAAGGAGTAGATGGGCTCTGCCTATCGCCTAGCTTGTGCACTCCTTCTCTTTCTATTAGCCAGGTGCAGAGGTTCCTGGCTTTGTTTCCTGACTAGGACAATGAAGGCCGTCTCTCTTTCTCTCTATCTGGGCAACTTGGGGAAAGTTTTTTCGTCACTAAGCCTTACATGACTAGTCTGGGTCGCTATTGTTCTAACATGTTGAAGATACAGATTAGACAGCTTGTCTGGTTTCTGTTTCCAACTGACAGTACAGGAGCTCAAACTCTTAGGCTGCTCCATCATCAGTTGTATAATACCGTGGGTAGTTGTACGTGCCATGTTGCGCATGGAAATGGACCCTACAGTTATCCCCGGTGGGCTTTCCCGAGGACACAACCCCCATGGACCAGGTCGCGACTAATGGACTGGTTGTGTGAGCTTATTGGCACCTAAGAAGCACCCACCTTGCCCACCCCACTCTATCTCGAAATAAACATGTCATTGCAAAAAAAAAAAGCAAACATAAACCAGACACCCAACAAAAAACATCTTCACCTCCGCCCTTGAGGCTCGCATTCATTAATATCTGGGAACTTAAAACCAACATCAACGACGTAGAAACTTTTCTTCTGACAAACTCCTCGAATATCCTAGCACTAAGTGAAACGAACCTTCGACTGATTTCTCAACTTAAGCAGGCATTGTGAACAGAGAATGTGAACAGTTTAAAATATCTTCCATCAAGGACGCTCAATTCAAATTTTTAATTGATATTCGCACACGGATTCTGTCAAAAATAGAGCAAAATCCAGAAATAACATTCCAGCAAGTCGACGTGGAATGCCAGCGTCTCGTGAATCTAAAGCATGATTCAACTATGGTGCAACAAACAACAGCATCCACGGTTAACACGGTCCAAAAACAACGTCGACCCACCGCAGCGACTTCAACATCTGTCAAGCCCCCAACCGTTTGCTGGAACTGTACAAACTGTACATTCAAAACACACCGCTGTCACAGCTGCAACCGACTGGGACATAAATAGGGATTTAGCACCTCTCAAGGACAAAAACGAACCCATAATAGACAAACCTCACATAACAGGCACCAACAACATCACAAAACGAATACAAACAGTCTGGTAGCAACTTTTCTTCCAAACCAAAAATCAAACCGAAAATATGTTGCAGTACAATTGAATGGCCATCTTGTTATACTGCAAGTGGATACTGCCTCTGATATTATACTTATATCACAAAAACTATGGGAAACCATAGGCCAGCCTTCATTGACACCAACAAGTCAGGTAGCACAGAGTGCTTCCGGGGACTGTGTTCACATCACGGGTCAATTACCCACTACCATTAAAATGAAGGACGAAACGGTGTCGGGTACCGTATACATAGCAAACTCATGCCATAATTTGCTTGTACTTGACTTTATCGAGTTACTAGGTCTTTTCGACATTCCACTCAACCGGATATGTGAGGTGGTATCCAGATCGTCACCTCAGAGCAGCATTATCGACCAGACCAAAGACATCATGAAACAATTTTCTCTAGTCTTCACAAACAATTTGGGACGCTGCACTCAGGCAGAGGCTACATTGTCCCTTTAACCATTTTGTAAGCCTGTTTTCTGACCCAAACGCCCAGTACCATATGCTGCATTGCCACTGGTGGACCAGGAAGTAAAACGACTTTATGAAAATGATGGTCATCATACTGATGACATATTCACGGTGGGCAGCACCCATTGTAGTAGTAAAGAAAGTCGATGGTTCAATTCGGTTGTGTGCTGATTTTTCAACTGGCCTTAATGCAACACTAGAGGATCATCAATACCCATTGCTAATCCTCGATGATCTCTTCACCATACTTAATGGTGGCACCTGCTTTGCAAAATTGGACCTCACATATGCTTATCTGCAAGTCGAAGTGGCAGAAACCTCCAAGCTTACTATAAACACACACTGTGGATTATTCCAATTCACTCGTTTACCTTTTGGGGTAAAAACAGCCCCTGCAATATTTCAGCAGATCATTGACACAATGCTCACTTGCGTGGAAGGTGCAGCTGCATACTTGGATGACATCATTGTTGTTGGGCAATCCAACCAGGAGTTGACAAATCGGATCAGCAAGGTCCTAACCCACATCCAAGACTTTGATTTCCAGCTCCGGCCATTTTTATTTACCCTCAATAAAATACTTGGGATTTATTTTTGATCGTCAAAGTCTTCGTCCAGATCCTGCTAATGTGGCAGCCATTCAACACATGCCACCTCCATCGGACGTTGTAGATAAAATAAAGAAATAGTATCGGAACAGTTAAATAGAGGTGTCGCCAAATCAAGTCCAAATGAATGTTTATATCCCTCTCCAGTGTGAAAAAAAAAAACGTTGTTCAGTCCCACATAAAAAATCCAGCACTATTCTCTCCTTTCTTCGCTTTACGATCCCACGTTCAGAACGATCTCCACATCTCTGACGGAATCTTCATTTTCCTTCTCTTATTAAAAAAAAATGGCGCCGACAAGTGTCTGCATTTACGTCAGTCGCCCGCTCTCCGTTACACTCCCCTCTGATCTCATGATCACACATGTGGCAACCCAGTGCAGGTCTTTTTTGTCTGGTGCTTCTCCACGGTAATACGGCTGCAACTTCTTCCTCAGATAACTCGTCCACAGGGGGAGCATCCGATGCATTTGTACAAGGCCTTGGACTGTCTGGCCTTCTCCGCGATGATGCGACCACAACTTCCTCTACAGAAGAATCATCTGTGCTAAGCATGGGGCTGTTTGCGCCACTCATAGTGATCACTCGTGCACTCTGAGTGGACGAATCTCTGTCACTTCCACTTTCCGATGTAGTTGAGCCTATAACGGGTCGTAGGTCTCTTACCTGCCGAGACATGCCATCAATGAGGACATTCTGTTGGCTAATCACACCTGTAACGCGTCCAACTGCATAAGGGGATGTACACCGTCCATTCGGACTTCTCGTCCAAACACGGCGCTAAAATCGGGTTCCTCTATTATGATCGCAGCGCAAGCATGTGGTCCCGTTTTGTAAAAGATGGCTTTCCCAGCATCTTGATAACATCCATCCCAAGTAACATGTCGAAACCTAACAGCTGACTGTGTACGACCAAGACATCGACCTTTACAGGGCTCATATCGATTATTGCCAACGAAATGGTTCCAACGCTATGACTATGGATAGTTGTACCATCAGCGGTCATAATGTTCGATCTCCGACAATTCCGAGGACTACATATTGAGCCAGTTACTATAAACCAGGAACAACCAGTGCTCTGCGCTTCTTTCCATCGATCCACACTTCAACGGTAGGGAGCGCCTCTCTTAAATTGACTGAGGCGAGACCAGCACTGATATCTCGCCTCCTTTTTCATTTCCCGGACACTCAGATACAATGTGGCCTATCTTCTGGCATCTGTAACATTGTATATTTCCTCGTGATTTATATTTGGCGCCAGTATGCCCTTCACCATACTGATACTGGCAGTTTCTTGCGAAGTGGTTTGGTCCAGAGCATTTATAGCACATAATGCTACCACTAGTCGGCACAGTGCATGATGTTTGATTAGTTTTAAAGTGAACCGGTTGTATAGCTGCCGCACCTAATTCCTTTTCGTCCGCCATAATAGCCCGTGCTCTCGTTACAATCTGCCCTAGACTTATGTCATCCATTCTCGACGCTGCCCAGAAATGTTGCCTTATGTGGCTCGGCAGTCCTGCTACAAAGGCGCATACCATCCATTTTTCTGGAAGTGTCTCCCCAACAAGGAGGGCAAGTCTTCGAAGCTCAGCCCAAAACACATCTACAGTCTCTCCAGGTAGTAGCCATCGCGTCGTGAAGTCCTCATACGCCACAAATGAATCAGTGGAAAATGCAGTTATTAGCGCCTGCTTGACTTGATTTACATCTGCCATGTGTTCCTTACCTAGCTGTCGATACACAGCAAGAGCGCCCCCTCTTAACCGCAAGCGAATAACTCGCACTACTTCGTGAAACTCACATAATTCGCAAACAAGTTCCACTTGTTCGATCCATTCCACTATCGGAAGGTCAGTAATAGTTCCACTAAATTCTGGAATCAGACGAATGTCGAATTGCCTGTTGGTCATGTTATGGCCGAAATAGCTTGTAGATAAAATAAAGAAATAGTATCGGAACAGTTAAACAGAGGTGTCGCCAAGATCAAGTCCAAATTAATGTTTATATATCTCTCTCCAGTGTAAAAAAACAACAAAAACGTTGTTCAGTCCAACATAAAAAAATCCAGCACTCTTTTCTCCTTTCGTTCGCTTTACGATCCCACGTTCAGAACGATATCCACATCTCACCCCGAATCTTCATTTTCCTTCTCTTATTAAAAAAAAATCCGACGCATGCAAACCAACTTAATTTGCATAAATCTCTCTCTCGATGTCGCTGCCCGGATCTTCAAATAAAAACCTTATTTGACTTTCTGACGCCTTTCTCCTCCCACTCCTCTTTCTTTTTTGTCGTCAGCGAGCGTTTTCGGGTTCGCCCCACACACACAGCATACCAGACGCTGCCTCTTTGAACGGCGCCGACAAGTGTCTGCATTTACGTCAGTCGGCCGCTCTCCGTTACAGACTTTAGCAGTCTACGCACATTTATGGGACTGGTGAGCTACTACAGTAGTTTCTTGCCTTCACTCCATCAAATCAAATCACCACTCAACAAATTGTTGACAAAAGACACAAAATGGGCTTAGCCTGTGGACTGTCAAAAATCATTTGACAAAATCAAAGCACTCATTAACTCTGACCTACTGCTCACACATTTTGATCCAAATAAAAAAATAGTCGTGGCAGCGATGCATCAAATTATGGCGTGGGAGCAGTGATCACGCATATATTCACAGATGGAACTGAGGAAGCTATCATGCATGCAGCCAGATCCCTGACACCCGCTGAACGCAATTACAGAAGAAGCACTGCCACTGATTTTTGCTGTGAAGAAATTCCATAAGATGTTGTTCGGGCGTCACTTTACACTTTTGGCAGACCATAAGCCACTACTTACAATATTTGGCTCAAAAAAGGGTATTCCAGTATATTCAGCCAGGCGATTACAACGGTGGGCAATCATTCTACTGGGGTACGATTTCAATATACGGTATCGCCGGACAACAGAATTTGGTCAAGCTGATGCCTTGTCACGACTCATCAGTGCACAATTAGTTCCAGACGACGATACTGCCATCGCTGCCATCAGCATCGACGACGATTTTCAATGCACGCTCACAGATTGTATCCGGACAATTACAGTGACAAGGAATGATATAAAGTGAGAAACACAACAAGATCCAATGATACAAAAAGTGTGCAGATTTCTCCAACATTCATGGCCTCCTAACCTCACGGGAGACCTCCAACAGTTCAAACGCTGCAGTGGCTCTCTTTCTGTCATTGATGGTTGTTTGAGGTTTGCAAATCGTGTTGCTGTTTCCACTAAGCTCAGACAAGCAGTCCTTAAACAACTACATTCGGGGCATCCAGACATTAATCGAATAAAATCAGTAGCCCGCAATGTGGTCTATCGGCCTAACATAGACACAGACATTGAGCGTACTGCCAAACGTTGTATCCAGTGTATGGAAGCGCAGAAGAATCCACCTCGGATTGTTGATTCTTGCTGGACATACTCAGAGCGACGATTGTCCAAAATACACATAGACTTTGCTGGCCCTATAAATGGCCTTAGTTTCCTGGTGGTTGTGGATGCCCATTCGAAATGGCCAGACGTTTTTTCAATGCAACAGACTGACACTCAGTCTACGGTAACAGTACTCAGGCGGCTATTTAGTCAACACGACGTGCTCGGGACTTTAGTCTCAGACAACAGATCACAATTCATGTCTTAGTCGTTCCAACAATTCTGCAAATCGTGTTGCGTAACACACGTCCAGTCGCCACCCTATCATCCTCAATCCAATGGACAAGGTTTGTAGACACATTCAAACGGGCACTACTCAAAGCTAGGGGGGAGGGAACAACAGAGGAGATACTACATGCTTTCCTCTTTTTGTATCGAATAACACTAAATGGTGCTGTGAAGAATGGTCTGTCACCAGCAGAGGCACTCATGGGACGAAAACTCTGTACCACACTGGACGCTTTACGGCCTCAGCAACAAAGGCAACAACCAAGCCCTAACAAAACAAAAGCATTTTCAGTTGGCACACCAGTGTTTGCTCAGAATTGCAGACCTGGCAAGCCAAACTGGGTACAGGGCTTCATCCGCAAAATAAATGGACAATTCCTGTATGATGTTCAAGTCGGGAGTTAATTCTTGCATGGTTCAAAAACCAGTTACGTCTCAGATACTCTGTAGACAACTTAGTTGACAACAGAACAATCATTTTGTTCGATGTGTTAATGGACACATTCGAACTGCCATCTCCATCACCTCTCATGCAGACAAATACAAATGGAAATTATGAAAGAGCTCACAGGAGTTGGCCAAAGCGCAGTCGCACTCGAGTAACGCACCTCTAAGTTAACCCTAAGTGCACTCGGTACAGTTAAAGACTAAAACGGGGAGATGTTAGGGCAACCTAACAAAACAGAATCGAGTTATTTCCCTTGGACCAAAAGAAAGAGTTATCGTCCTTGGATAAAGAGAGTCGTCTGCCATGACAGTTGAAAAGTAAACAGAACGACTCTCATGATCAAACAAGCATCTCGCGTTCAGCAGTTTTCTACATTTCATCTAATCAGTGTTTTTGTTAAATAAATTTGTTAAAGGTTCTACTTGGTCCTTCCTTCATTTTTGAGTTGAAATTAAAACTAAGAACAACGTGTAAACATCCAGACGTAACAATTGCATTTAAATCATCCCCTATCCTATAGTAAAGACCAATTTGTATTTATGACATAAATGCAAGGGTGCCCCAATGATCGATCCTTAGACCCTTATTGTTCCTGATTTTCATAAACGACCTCCCTGATGACATTGTATCTGAGATGGGTATACTTGCTGACAACGCTACGCTCTACTCTCATCATGTGGGTAAAATGAATGTGCACATAAATGAATGGTAACTTTTAATGCCACTAAGACAAAGCTTCTTTCCTTCAACAACTACAAGAAACCTCTTCAAGCACCGATTGCCATGGCAAATATCATCCTACCTGAGAGTCCAACGTTAAACTCCTCAGCCTAACATTCAAAGGTGACATGAATTGGAACAAATACATAGAAGACATTGCCAAGGCTGCTGCAAACAAAGTGGCCTCCCTCTACCGTGCTAGAAAACTTTTCACACCTGACATTATCCTATATCTCTACAAAGCCACCATCCGCCCATGCATGGAGTAGTGTTGTCACATCTGGGCAGGTGCATCAGCCACTAGTCTCTCCCTTTAGCAGTTAGCAGGTAAAAATCAGCCGGCCGAAACTATTTCAAGTGTTTAGGGGAAGGGTGAAAGCAAACAGCGAATCAGATAACCCCTAACCACTCTCCGCAGATTTAAATGTATTCATAAAGAAAACCATCACTCTATTTCCACAATGAGTTTTTTTTTCTCTCTTTCTACTGTCTGTACAGATAGACACGTTTTTTTTTCGTTTTTTTTATCTATATGAGACGTTTTCTTTCTTATTTCTTCTTTATTTTAACTTGATGAAATGATTTCATGCGTTTAGGGAACGTGAGAACGCAAATAGCAAGCCGAATAATCCGCCCACGCCCTTTTTGACGGAGGGGGTGGGGAACGCTTGTTTATGCCCAACACACAACTATTGTTCACTATTTCTGTTGCAAGTAAGCTAACACTCTTATTAAAGAAACATCATAGCTAAATGCTAATTGCTCACTGTAGCATTGATCATTTTCTTTGAAATGTCCCACCCTTTTCAGTGAATTGGATTCAACTGTGAGTCAAGACAGCGACGATCCTGCTCTCTGTTGATTTTACATAAAGTCGTTTTTACAATCTTTTAAAAGAATATTTTTACATACTAAACAATTGGTGCTAGTCATGTGCACACAGTAACAATATCTATGTTTATAAAGTAAGGTATATTCATATGCACAAGGTAAATAAATAAATATGTATATACATATATATAAGTGTAAGTCTTTTTGTGTGGAAATCGCTCCAGACAAGGCATGAAGCCACTTGATGTAAGGAGCTAAAAAAAATACTACTTCAAGGTCAAAACTAGCCAAAGATTAGTGTTGGATGAATAGATTCTGATCAAGAAAACAGCAATTCTTCCCCCTTTGTCAGAACCATACACCTTTATGTTAACAAAATTTTATATATATATATATATATATATATATATATATATATATATATATATATATATATATATATATATATATATATATATATATATATCAGTCAGTTCATATTATATTCCAATAACCATGGTTTTATTTTATTATTTTTATTTTTTCACATTTCAAAAAACATATTTCTGTGCGAAATAATTTTTACGGTCCGTTTCATTTGTCTTGTGCCAAACAACATTTGTATGTCAATATCTTGGTAAAAACATGTTTATTATTATTTCGTTAACCCAAGGCTTTTCAAAGATTAAAATCTTATCAGAGGAATTACATAGATAGATAAGTTGGCAGTGGAGAAGCCAAAATTCAAAATTTGAAAAAATATTAAGTAATGGAGAGTGAGAATGTGCGTGCAAAAAGATATGGGGTCTGTCCAGTTGGTAAATATCCGTTGATAAGGTGTCCAGTGAAAGGTGATTTAAAGATGGAAAAGAAGGGTTTTCCTGAAGGCAGCATTGACAAAGTTAAAGAATGCAGTAAATCCAATAGAAAGATGTTTAGTTCAATCGTAGGTGGAACGCTCTTATTCGGAAGTAATTTTGAGAATTCGGGCCATTTTAAAATACTTCCGTAGACCGAGAATGAGAGTAGTTTTTCAGAAGTTGAAGTTGAACTGTGTATATTAAACGCAGGCAGTCGAGAACAAAGGTACCATTTATCTAAGAATAAGACAAAGGAAGGGTGGGAAAATATTAAAGTAACCGAATGGGTCAAAGCAGACATTAAAGCACATGTCTCCATGCGAAAATTCTACAGCAAGACCCATTCTCCACAATGGTTCACCTCGAAATGTGCAGCTGCTATAGCTCAGAGGTAGCAAGCATTCCAACAATTCAACTGCCATACGTCAACCACGAATAGACAGAAATTTATAGCGTCAAGAAAAAATTGTAAGACTGTGATAGATGAAGCAAAGAGAATATATACAGACATAACTCCATTTCTGGACAATCAACAATTCCCCCGTTATTCAACCACAATGATGTCGTTTGTATGGCAACTGATAAGGCTGAACTACTTGCCCAGAGTTTCGCCTTAAACTCGGCAAACCACTCCCTCCCAAATTTCCCATTGCGGACTGAGACCATACTTAATGACCTGGCCATCACCCTATCTCATGTCGGGGACATCATAAAAAACCTTGACACCTCCAAAGCATGTTGGCCTAATCTTATACCAGTAATAGTAATAAATAAATGCTCCGCTGAACTGGCCCCTGTCCTCTCCAAACTCTACAACAAATGCCTTGTTTAATCTTGCTTCCCTGATAGCTGGAAAATTGCCTCTGTGGTACCAGTCTTTAAGAATTCTGGAGATAGAACTGACCCTCAGAATTATCGGCCAATCAGTCTACTTCACCTCTTCACTAAAATCTTTGAATCCTTAATTAATCTAGCGATAAACTGGCACCTGATTAATGTTAAACTTCTTTCTGACTATCAGTATGGATTTAGCATGGTCTACTGTCTAACGGTCATCTCTGAACACATATATCATACACTGGACAAAGCAGGTGAAGCTAGGACGGTAGCGCTTGATATAGCCAAAGCCTTTAACAAGATCTAGCATAAAGGGCTTCTCCTAAAAATTCACTCGTATGGTATTACTGGACAAATATTTAATATAATTAGATCCTTCCTAACCAAAAGAAAGATCCAGGTTGTCCTCTATGGCTGTTCATCTAAGCAACATGACATAAATGATGGTGTACCCTAGGAATCGATGCGTGGACCGTTATTGTTCCTGATTTTTATAAACGATAATCTTTAGAAAGAGACCTCCAGTCTGTAGTGGAATGGGGTCATAAATGGATGGTAACATTTAATGCTGCTAAGACAAAGCTTCTTTCCTTCAACAACTACAAGAAACCTTTTCAACCACCGATTGTCATGGCAAATAACACCCTACATGAGAGTCCAATGTTCAAAATCCTCGGCCTGACATTCACAGGTAACATGAATTGGAACAAGTACATAGAAGACATTGCCAAGGCTGCTACAAAGACAGTGGGCTTCCTCTACCGTGCTAGAAAACTTCTCATACCTAACAGTATCCTATATCTCTACAAGACCACCATCCGCCCATGCATGGAGTATTGTTGTCACATCTGGGCTGGTGCACCATCCACCAGTCTATCCCTCTTAGACAAGGTCCAAGAACGAGTATCTAATCTAATAGGTCCCTCACTATCCACCAAGCTCCATCCCCTGTCCCATCGCTGCAATGTTGCATCTTTGTGCTTGTTTTACAAGTACTTCAATGGATTGTGCTCCAATGAACTTGCGGCTATGGTGCCCCTTCGACGTAAATACACTCGACCAACCTGACAATCAGTTAAATCCCATCCATACACTGTGGAGGTCCCCAGATGCCTGAGAGCCTTCTACTCCAATAGCTTCTTTCCTCGAGCTGCCGGCCTTTGGAACTCTCTCCGTGCTCCCTGTTTTCTCCGACTGTACCGACATGCAGAAATTTAAAACTAATGTGAACAAGCATCTCGCCGCACAGCTCACAAATTAGGATGATCCCTAAACTTTCACCCTAATTCTCAGAAGCCCCTTACGTCCACAGTGGCAACTTGCCTTGTTTGGGGTAAACTAAGTCAAAAAAAGAAAGAAAGAATAACAAAATTTTCTTAATGATCTTTTTTTGTCGTTTTTCTTATTTTAATTGACTTTTCATGGTCCCACGTCTATTTAAAGCAAAAATGCCCTTTGTTAAACCCAACACTAACCCTAAGACTGGGTTGGCAATTAAACTTCAAGTAAATGTTCGGGTGGCAAGCCTCCCATCCCCCAATGTTTTACATTAAATTCGTGGGGTCTGCGTTCGCGCCGAACAACTATACATAGCAAATAATTCAATAGTTCAACGCTGAGGCTGGGAATTTCTTGAGTTAATCTGCAACGATTGGCCACGGGTCTTGCAAGTTATATATTCCTCTCAAATCTCAGGTACATTTTTATCATTTCCTCCCAAGTTTTCGTTAGGGTAACGGTTTCGTAAGTTTTCGTTGGCATTCCCCTTTCAACTGATCCTACTGCATCAACTGTCTTACATCTACTAAGCCTTACCCTACCCTACCCTAACCCTTACTCTAACCCTAACCCTTACTCTAACCCTAACAATAACCTTAACCCTAACCCTTACTCTAACCCTAACCTTAACCCTTAATCTAACCCTAACCCTAACCCTTACTCTAACCCTAACCCTAACCCTTACTCTAACCCTAACCCTAACCCTTACTCTAACCCTAACCCAAACCATTACTCTAACCTTAACCCTTACCTTAACCTTAACCCTAACCCTTACTCTAACCCTAACCCTAACACTTACCCTAACCTTACCCTAACCCTTACCCTTACCCTAACCCTTACCCTACCCCTAACTCTAACCCTTACTCTAACCCTAACCCTTACTCTAACCCTAACCCTAACCCTTACTCTAACCCTAACCCAAACCATTACTCTAACCCTAACCCTTACCTTAACCTTAACCCTTACTCTAACCCTAACCCTTACTCTAACCCTAACCCTAACCCTAACACTTACCCTAACCCTTACCCTAACACTAACCTTTACTCTAACCCTTACCCTAACCCTAACCCTAACACTTACCCTTACCCTTACCCTAACCCTTACCCTAACCCTAACCCTTACTCTAACCCTAACCCAAACCATTACTCTAACCCTAACCCTTACCTTAACCTTAACCCTTACTCTAACCCTAACCCTTACTCTAACCCTAACCCTTACCCTAACACTAACCCTAACCCTTACCTTAACCTTAACCCTTACCTTAACCTTAACCCTTACTCTAACCCTAACCCTTACTCTAACCCTAACCCAAACCATTACTCTAACCCTAACCCTTACCCTAACCCTAACCCTAACTCTTACCCTTACCTTTACCCTTACCCTTACCCTAACCATAACCCTAACCCTTACCCTAACCCTTACCCTAACCCTAACCCTTACCCTAACCCTTACCCTAACTCTAACCCTTACTCTAACCCTAACCCTTACTCTAACCCTAACCCTAACCCTTACTCTAACCCTAACCCAAACCATTACTCTAACCCTAACCCTAACCCTAACACTTACCCTAACCCTTACCCTAACACTAACCCTTACTCTAACCCTTACCCTAACCCTAACCCTAACTCTTACCCTTACCCTTACCCTTACCCTTACCCTAACCCTTACCCTAACCCTTACCCTAACCCTAACCCTTACCCTAACCCTTACCCTAACCCTAACCCTTACCCTAACCCTTACCCTAACTCTAACCCTTACTCTAACCCTAACCCTAACACTTACCCTAACCCTTACCCTAACACTAACCCTTACTCTAACCCTTACCCTAACCCTAACCCTAACTCTTACCCTTACCCTTACCCTTACCCTAACCCTTACCCTAACCCTAACCCTTACTCTAACCCTAACCCTAACTCTTACCCTTACCCTTACCCTAACCATAACCCTAACCCTTACCCTAACCCTTACCCTAACCCTAACCCTTACCCTAACCCTTACCCTAACCCTAACCCTTACCCTTTCCCTAACCGTGACTCTAACCCTTACTCTAACCCTAACCCTTACTCTAACCCTAACCCTAACCTTAACCCTTACTCTAACCCTAACCCAAATCATTACTCTAACCCTAACTCTTACCTTAACCTTAACCCTTACTCTAACCCTAACTCTTTCTCTAACCCTAACCCTAACCCTAACACTTACCCTAACCCTTACCCTAACCCTCACCCTAACCCTTACCCTTACCCTAACCCTAACACTAACCCTTACTCTAACCCTAACACTTACCCTAACCCTTACCCTAACCCTCACCCTAACCCTTACCCTTACCCTAACCCTAACACTAACCCTTACCCTTACCCTAACCCTAACTCTTACCTTAACCTTAACCCTTACTCTAACCCTAACCCAAACCATTACTCTAACCCTAACCCTTACCTTAACCCTAACACTTACTCTAACCCTTACCCTAACCCTAACCCTAACTGTTACCCTTACCCTTACCCTTACCCTAACCATAACCCTAACCCTTACCCTAACCCTTACCCTAACCCTAACCCTAACCCTTACCCTAACTCTAACCCTTACTCTAACCCTAACCCAAACCATTACTCTAACCCTAACCCTAACCCTAACCCTAACACTTACCCTAACCCTTACCCTAACCCTAACCCTAACCCTTACCCTAACTCTAACCCTTACCTTAACCTTAACCCTTACTCTAACCCTAACCCTTACTCTAACCCTAACCCAAACCATTACTCTAACCCTAACCCTAACCCTAACCCTAACACTTACCCTAACCCTTACCCTAACCCTAACCCTAACTCTTACCCTTACCCTTACCCTTACCCTTACCCTAACCATAACCATAACCCTAACCATAACCCTAACCCTTACCCTAACCCTAACCCTTACCCAAACCCTTACCCTAACCCTAACCCTTACCCTAACCCTTACCCTAACTCTAACCCTTACTCTAACCCTAACCCTAACCCTTACTCTAACCCTAACCCTAACCCTAACACTTACCCTAACCCTTACCCTAACACTAACCCTTACTCTAACCCTTACTCTAACCCTTACCCTAACACTAACCCTAACTCTTACCCTAACCCTTACCCTAACCCTTACCCTTACTCTAACCCTAACCCTAACCCTAACTCTTACCCTTACCCTAACCATAACCCTAACCCTTACCCTTACCCTAACCCTAACCCTTACCCTTTCCCTAACCGTGACTCTAACCCTTACCCTAACCCTAACTCTAACCCTTACTCTAACCCTAACCCTAACCCTAACCTTAACCCTTACTCTAACCCTAACCCTTACTCTAACCCTAACCCTTACCTTAACCTTAACCCTTACTCTAACCCTAACCCTTACTCTAACCCTAACCCTAACACTTACCCTAACCCTTACCCTAACCCTCACCCTAACCCTTACCCTTACCCTAACCCTAACTCTAACCCTTACTCAAACCCTAACCCTTACTCTAACCCTAACACTTACCCTAACACTTACCCTAACCCTTACCCTAACCCTAACCCTTACCCTAACCCTAACCCTAACCCTTACCCTAACCCTAACTCTAACCCTTACCCTAATCCTAACCCTTACCCTTACCCTAACCCTAACCCTTACCCTAACCCTAACTCTAACCCTTACTCTAACCTTAACCCTTACTCTAACCCTAACCCTAACCCTTACTCTAACCCTAACCCTTACCTTAACCTTAACCCTTACTCTAACCCTAACCCTTACTCAAACCTTAACCCTAACCCTAACACTTACCCTAACCCTTACCCTAACACTAACCCTTACCCTAACCCTCACCCTAACCCTAACCCTTACTCTAATCCTTACACTAACCCTAACCCTAACTCTTACCCTTACCCTTACCCTAACCCTAACCCTTACCCTTACCCTAACCCTAACTCTAACCCTTACCCTAACCCTTACCCTAATCCTAACCCTTACCCTTACCCTTACCCTTACCCTAACCCTTACCCTAACCCTAACTCTAACCCTTACTCTAACCCTAACCCTTACCCTAACCCTAACTCTAACCCTTACCCTAACCCTAACCCTTACCCTAACCCTAACTCTAACCCTTACTCTAACCTTAACCCTTACTCTAACCCTAACCCTAACCCTTACTCTAACCCTAACCCTTACCTTAACCTTAACCCTTACTCTAACCCTAACCCTTACTCAAACCTTAACCCTAACCCTAACACTTACCCTAACCCTTACCCTAACACTAACCCTTACCCTAACCCTCACCCTAACCCTAACCCTTACTCTAATCCTTACACTAACCCTAACCCTAACTCTTACCCTTACCCTTACCCTAACCCTAACCCTTACCCTTACCCTAACCCTAACTCTAACCCTTACCCTAACCCTTACCCTAATCCTAACCCTTACCCTTACCCTTACCCTTACCCTTACCCTAACCCTTACCCTAACCCTAACTCTAACCCTTACTCTAACCCTAACCCTTACTCTAACCCTAACCTTAACCCTTACTCTAACCCTAACCCAAACCATTACTCTAACCCTAACCCTTACCTTAACCTTAACCCTTACTCTAACCCTAACCCTTACTCTAACCCTAACCCTAACACTTACCCTAACCCTTACTCTAACACTAACCCTTACCCTAACCCTTACCCTAACCCTAACACTTACCCTAACCCTTACCCTAACCCTTACCCTTACCCTTACTCTAACCCTTACCCTTACCCTAACTCTAAACCTTACTCTAACCCTAACCCTTACTCTAACCCTAACCCTTACTCTAACCCTAACCTTAACCATTACTCTAACCCTAACCCTAACCCTTACTCTAACCCTAATCCAAACCATTATTCTAACCTTAACCCTTACCTTAACCTTAACCCTTACTCTAACCCTAACCCTTACTCTAACCCTAACCCTAACCCTTACCCTAACACTTACCCTAACCCTTACCCTAACACTAACCCTTACCCTAACCCTCACCCTTACCCTAACCCTAACCCTAACCCTTATTCTAATCCTTACCCTAACCCTAACACTTACCCTAACCCTTACCCTAACCCTAACCCTTATTCTAACCCTAACCCTAACCCTTACTCTAACCCTAACCCTAACACTTACTCTAACCCTAACCCTAACACTTACCCTAACCCTTACCCTAACACTAACCCTTACCCTAACCCTCACCCTTACCCTAACCCTAACCCTAACCCTTATTCTAATCCTTACCCTAACCCTAACACTTACCCTAACCCTTACCCTAACCCTAACCCTTATTCTAACCCTAACCCTAACCCTTACTCTAACCCTAACCCTAACACTTACTCTAACCCTAACCCTAACACTTACCCTAATCCTTACCATAAACCTAAACCTAAACCCTAACCCTATCTCTGCTCAGGTCTATATTAATCCACTTCTCCACTCTCCCATCTGGAACTCTCGTCTCCGTCTAGTTTCTTCTCATTGGATAAGGAGGTAGTCACTATAACATAATTCAATGGTTCATTGGAGGGGAAGAAAAATATTCTTGTTTACTGCTTTACTTACTCAACTTTTGAGAAGTAGGGGAAGATCGTGAGGCTGCATACCTCTGCCTGACAACGTAAGGATGGGCCAGAGTTTTATCTCAGCTTTACTTCTGCATATTGTACGAAGTATTCCCAAAGTTATGCTACAGAAATGTTGATAACTCAAAAACTATTCATCTGATCAGGCTGAAATTTTGCATGGCCGTTATTGTGGTGGACCAGGATGCGATTCGAACGAACGCCAAAAAAGCAAACAGCTTGAATAACTTCCCTCTTTCTTTCTCTGCTTTGTTGGGATACACTCTCTTCTTTACTTCCAAAAAGCAAGCAAGTTTTTACAGAAACGTGTTGACTCAATATTTTCCAACCAATGGATATCGTTTCAAAACCAAAATCTAACAAGTCTATGTCAAATTAATAAGCCTATGCGAACTGAGAAACCCTATAAGAGATAGTGAAATAAATAAAGTTCCACACAGATTAAACCTGGCGCGCCTTGAAAGAATACACAAGAACGTCCCTCCTCCCCCCGCCGGGCTTTTGCCCGGGGGGGGGGGGGAGGAAGGAACACTTCAAAACTTACGCACAAACTTTCCTCATCTCGCGCACATATCCATACGCACTGACAAGCGCGGTCAGGTGAACAAACAAATTGCTACCCACTTACACACACTAACAGAACAAGGTAAACCTACGCATACTTACACATTGCCACTTACTCACATACACTGTCTATTACTCAAACACGCATGTCCACACTAACAAATATATATATAAATACATACATACATATATATATATATATGTATATATATATATATATGTATGTAATGTATATATATATATACATATGTATATATATATACATGTATATATAATCTAAAGTAGCTTTGAGTCATTAAAAAAAAAAAAAAAAAAAAAAAAATGAAAATATGTAAAATGCAGTTTAAATTCCCAGACAAACTAACTAAATCCAAGATATTGCAGACTTAACATTCGTTGGAAAATTCATAAATGAAAAAATATAAGTAAAAAAAAAAAAAAAAAAAGGGGGGGGGTTAATTATCTGATAGTGAAACAAAAACAGGAGACCTAAAGCGTCTAATATTAACACGGGGATCATCAGCTGTTTACCATGTAACTGTTTCGGAGATTTAAAAACAGGACAGTTATAATATTCATGGCTCTCCAATGGTACTGATTATACGACCATTTCCCCAATAATCAAGTGTCGAAATAATTCAGCTTAAAATATCACTAATATATACATAAATAAATAATAATAATGATAAAATAATAATAATAATAATAATATATTACCTTTAAGACTACCGTATGATATAGTAATTTGCATATCAAATAACATTAATTATAACAATAATAAAAAATAAAAATAATAATAATAATAATATCTAAACACTATATCCAAGAACCATTCTGCAATATGGTAGCTAGCAATAAAATTATATAGGAACTAAAGTTGCATTAAAAAATAAATAAAAAATAAAGCTTAAGTACCTTAGGTACCAGAAAAGTAATTAGATAAGAGGAAGGAAACCTAGCCATACAGATCTAAATACCCAATATATAGTCTAAAGAAGCTTTGAGTCATTAAAAAAAAAAAAAAAAAAAAAAAATCAAAATATGTAAAATGCAGTTTAAATTCCCAGACAAACTAACTAAATCCAAGATATTGCAGACTTAACATACGTTGGAAAATTAAAAAATGAAAAAATATAAGTAAAAAAATTTTTAAAAAGGGGGTGGGGGGGGGTTAATTATCTGAGAGTGAAACAATGTATATATATATATATGTATATATATACATGTATATATATATACATATATATATACATATATATATGTATATATATACATATATATGTATATGTATATATATATATGTATATATATATATATGTATGTATATATATATATGTATATATATATATATGTATGTATATATATATGTATATATATATGTATATATACATATATGTATATATATATATATATGTATATATATATATATATATATGTATATATATATATATATATATGTATATATATATATATATATATATATATATATGTATATATATATATATACATGTATATATATATATATATATACATGTATATATATATATATATATAGAGAGAGAGAGAGAGAGAGAGACATACACATCTTTATCCCTCATGTTTGATATTCACTGAACATTTTCCTACCAAAAACACGAGTTGTATAAACTTTACCAAATGAACATTTCTTCACTAAAAATGACTTTTATATTCATGTAAATTTATAGTTATATAAACGTTCTGTTATTTAATAATGTTTTCCTTCATTTTTCATTTAAAAAAGGCAAACCTACGCATACTTACACATTGCCACTATACTCACACACGCATAATCACACTAACAAATAAATATAGACATACACATCCTTAGCCCTCGCGTTTTCTCATTTACTGAACATTTTCCAACCAATAATACGAGTTGAATAAACTTTACCAAATCAACATTACTTCACTAAAAATGACTTTCATAGTCATGTAAATTTATAGTTATATAAATGCTCTGTTATTTAATAATGTTTTCCTTCATTTTTCATTTACAAAAAATATGTTTATGTTAAGTTAGCACTTGCTAGCTGGTGACCTGTAACATTCCTCAAATTTTCAATTCTTTCCATTTATATTTAATATGCATGCACGCCCCTATATATTCCCTTTTTTTTTTGCTTTGCCATTTACAACCACAATTTTATAATTACTATTAATTGTCGGTGTGGTTCCTGAGAAAATCCCAAAGACGCTAATGTTGCTGAAAAATGGCTGCACTAAGTTCTATAAATGTTTTGTTATTTAATAATGTTTTCCTTCATTTTTCATTTACAAAAACTATGTTTATGTTAAGTTAGAACTTGCTAGCTGTTGACCCTAACATGCCTCAATGTGTCATTCATTTCCATCACCATATTACTTTTATCAAAGTGCATCGGATCTACACATCACACTTGGAAAAATCGGAAGTTGAAATTCCGTCATAATTACGATGTTGATCGAACTTATTTAGATAAAAGTTCAAGGTCATATAAGATGCGAGACTTCATTGGCTATTTAGATAAAAGTTCAAGGTCATATAAGATGCGAGACTTCATTGGCTATTTAGATAAAAGTTCAAGGTCATATAAGATGCGAGACTTCATTGGCTATTTAGATAAAAGTTCAAGGTCATATAAGATGCGAGACTTCATTGGCTATTTAGATAAAAGTTCAAGGTCATATAAGATGCGAGACTTCATTGGCTATTTAGATAAAAGTTCAAGGTCATATAAGATGCGAGACTTCATTGGCTATTTAGATAAAAGTTCAAGGTCATATAAGATGCGAGACTTCATTGGCTATTTAGATAAAAGTTCAAGGTCATATAAGATGCGAGACTTCATTGGCTATTTAGATAAAAGTTCAAGGTCATATAAGATGCGAGACTTCATTGGCTACAATATGGGCCAAGCAGCGAGTCTCTACGATGAACAGAACCAAAGTTATCGGCCAAAATGTGACTTTTTCTGCGACTGTTACCTTTTATCTTGATGTAGATATACCAAAATTAATTCAATTCTTAGTTCGACCATGACCGATATTTTGGCCAAGTTTGGTGACGATTAGTCAAGCGATGTGGACCCTAGGCTGTACACAAACAAACAAACATAGTGAGAAACCAACCAACTTTATTGAAAACATAACCTCCTTCACTTTGTCACAGTATAATGCTTTTATATTTTATCACGCATGGTCGCACGGACGTAGTAGAGAGCAGGCCACATGACAAACATTTTTTTTTTTTTTTGGTAAAAAATGCTAAGTTGGTCCTGGGAGCTGATTTTTTGGAAACAAAATTCTGATTTTGTTTTTAGTTGGAATGGGGGAGGCGGGGCTTGTGTTTCGTCCATGCTGTTGGTCAGTCAACTTTATAGGATTGGGATAAATCTCAATCCTATACACACACACACACACACGTAAAAGACATAAATAAACATACAAAGGAACACTTATATATATACACACAGAGACACAGTCACAGACACTCACACATACACACGTAGAGAATATGAGCAAATATCTTCCCATCTAATGGTTGGGGGGGGGCTAAGGTTTCAGGTGCAGCAAACTTAATAATATTTATTAACTGACATATAAAAAAGATTATAAATATCATTAAAGTGGTCAAATAAATTACCGGTTCTAGAAGCCCCCCCCCCCCCCCTGTATCAAATGTGGTGGTGATGGTAGCGGTGATTGCGGTGCAGGTCAATTGCCTGTCACCAGAGAGGCTCTTACTTGTGTGCCAAGTTCCCTCATTGTTGAGGTACTCGCCTTGAACTCTCAAAAAGTATTTCATGTTTAGTTTCTTCCCCTCTCTCTCTCTCACACACACACACACAAACAAACAAACACACACACACACACACTAACGTCAAAACATTACTCATTCCTCTTGTGGTTACAAATCTGGTCATGGCTTAATAGTAGACAGCTTAAAACTTGAATAAGAAAAAAAATAGCCCTCAGTCCCACCAGCATTCTGTCACAAATGAGGGAGGGAATTTCACACATGAGTGAAGGGAGCCTCAGGTGACAGGCAAGCATCAGAGTTACCTCCTCATTGGACCGCGTCAACAGAAAGGTCACAATTTGATCTAATTTTTTTAAAAAACAGAGTCAAGGCTTTCTAAAAATAAAGGCCTAGTCTATGGACGTGCTATAACAAAAAGCAATTTGTATTTTTTATTTTTATTTTAACGCACCCCAACCAAGACGTAAGGGGGTTACTGTGTATTAAGGGCCAGATTTATAGGGGGGGGGGGATCCAAAGTGGGGAGTTAAGCAGCAAGGTGTTTGTTTACATTACATTTCAATTTCTGCATGTCGGTACACTACAGTGAGGGAAACAGAGAGCAGGGAGGGAATTCTTGTGGTGCTGTGCCAGGACGATTCTTACGGCGCAGACACACCAAGTCACGCTCTGTTACAGTAAGGCTCTGGTGAAAATACAGGAGGAGTCCATATCAGGATCCATTGTTTTCAGGTCGTCTTCGCCTCTGTGTGTAGCAAGCAAGGACGAGTCAGGCACAGAACTGCAAATCCATGGAGTTGCTTCCTTTGTGTGTTCTGGGCCCAACCTTCCCCGACTTCGTATGCAACTGCTGGGCCTTGCTGCTCAGGATGTTGGGAGTAAAAATCTGCTATATTGCAGGTATAATGAATAGCTGTGTTACGTTGAATCGTCGGTGTCATAGGAAGGTTGACGTTGACTGTCCGGTTGAGTTGCTTTTCTAATAGACATTGTACTAATGTCGGAAAACAGCTCAGCCGACTGAAAGAAGAATTGTCCTAAAAAGAACAGTTTGTCCTAGAGAGGACAGATTGATCGTAAGTGTCTGGTCAGGAAAAAGGGATTTCGGCCACATGGCTTGTTTCAAGGCTGGTCGAGAGTGATGGGCAAGAAGCAGTTGCAGAGTTGAATAGCGTCTGGGCTGATTCAGTCAACAGCTGAACAAGCGAAGGTAGTCAACAGCTGAACAAGCGAAGGTAGTCAACAGCTGGACAAGCGAAGGTAGTCAACAGCTGAACAAGCGAAGGTAGTCAACAGCTGAACAAGCGAAGGTAGTCAACAGCTGAACAAGCGAAGGTAGTCAACAGCTGAACAAGCGAAGGTAGTCAACAGTCGGACAAAGACAGCAGGATAAGAGGCGCTTATAAAGAGTCAGAAGATAACTGGAGTCTATTTATCTTCCTCCCACCAGGTAAGATGTGACACAAGGTCGGGAAAGTGGGAAGTGGAAAACCAGCGCTCGAGAATTTGAGCGCTCTGGCCATTTAAAAATTTCCTGGCCAGCCCCGTTGGCATTCCCCCGGTATAAAGCAATAAACTAACCCCTTCTCAAAGGGTGAGAAGGCAAAGCCTGGGAGGGTGCACCTCCTAGAACTGCACAGGACGGACAACCGATAGACCGGCGTAAATCAAGACCCGAAGAACCAGACAATACCGGTCTATTGGGTGGGGTAAAAACCCCTGGCTCAGAAGATTACTGGAGAAAAGGTGCTGGTTTCTAGCAGGATCAGTAGCTGGACCAAGTGGTACTAGTCAATAGTCAGACATGTGAGTTAGTAACGTTTGCCCAAACTACAAAAAGCGTCCTGTTGCCAGACGAGCAAATAAATAAGACCAGTTATTTAAAAATGTCCCAGATCAGGGTTATAGGAGTCATAAACATTAATATTTCATTCTAAGTATTAGTTAGATTGTCAGTTAACTCATGAACAATATTATGAGAAATTTTTAACACGACAAATGGAATGAAGAAAATTGGATTACTTAAGAGGACGGTTTGACAAGTATTTATTGAGATTGTACTTAATGCCTCTGTTGCAGTCTGCAGGAAAGCAGTCTTGTATTAATTTTCTCGACAGATGGGAAGTTGTTGGCAAGAAACATTGTTCATGGAAGTTCCGTTTCGTTTTAGATACACAGAAGAAGAAGAAGAAAAGAAAGTTATTTGCACCGGTGGTAGAAGACTACTTCTCACTCTTCATGTTTAACAGAGGGTAGCCTTAATTTACTCCATCGGAACAGATACTACACTTTGATCTTAGCCAAAAGAGGGTAGCCTTAATTATAATTGATATATTCTTTGTTTAAAACAAACACTTAAATTATATTACACATTTAAACCATGTTCCTTGTATTTCCTCATTACTGTAAAATAAATTAGAGCTTATGAATAATAATCCAATAATATTTACAATGCACTCTGTCGGCCAATTTGTATCTTATGCTAACTCTATTCTTCATTATGTGATGTGATTTGATCACATAAAGACCAATCCTTTAGAATTTCCATTGACGGAGAGCTTCAAACCACCAACGAAGAAAGACGTCCTCTCTCCTGTCTTCGTCACCTAGACGTGGAGTAAAGCTATCTTCACTTGAAAAGCAGCCCCTGTGATGTGATTTGATCTCATTAGGATCAATCAAACTCCTGGGCGTATTAATTTCAACGGGAACTTTGAAAGACTACTTCCAAATCCTTTAGAATTTCCATTGACAGAGAGCTTCCAGGCACCAACGAAGAAAGACGTCCTCTCTCATGTCTTCGTCACCTAGACGTGGATTAAAGCTATCTTCACTTGAAGAGCAGCCCCTGTGATGTGATTTGATGACATAAGGACCAATCCTTTAGAATTTCCATTGACGGAGAGCTTCAAACCATCAACGAAGAAAGACGTCCTCTCTCCTGTCTTCGTCACCTAGACGTGGAGTAAAGCTATCTTCACTTGAAGATATATCGCTCAAAGACTTTCGCCAACCAACCGAATTTTCTTACTTAATTATTACTTCTTTCACTGTGGCATTGTCTCAACTGTCGGCAACCTACACCCAACGGTGTAGGTCAATTAAAAAAAATACATATCGTTGTTGTTTATAAAAGGGTTTTGTTTTCATATCGTTTGACGACTGTTGTGTTACAAAATATCATAATAGTTGGTCCAGGCGCAGATTAGAGTCCAAAAAAGTTTCTAACCTAATAGGTCCGACACTGTCTATCAAGCTCAAACCCCTATCCCATTGCCGCAATTTTGAATCCCTGTGCTTGTTTTACAGGTACTTCAACAGAAGATGCTCCAACGAACTTGCTTAATTTGTGCCAGCTCAACGTAAATACCCCCCTGACAAACCGGACAAGCAGCAAAATCCCACCCCTTCACTTTAGAGGTTCGCAGATGCCGAAAGGCCTTCTACTCTAAAAGCTTCTTTCCACGAACCGCTTGTCTTTAGAATTCCCTCCCCGCTCCCTGTTTTCCCGACTATACCAACATGCAGAAGCTTAAATGTAATGTGAACAAATATCTCGCTGCACAACTCCCCACGTAGGATGCCCCTGTAAATCTGGCCCCTAATTCACTTAATTTAAAACTGTCACAGGGTATCTGATACAAGTCGATATCTGAAGAGGGAGAAAGGAAGGTAGACAGGAACAGATACTACGCTTTGATTAGGGAATGGCTAAGTGGTTAACAACGTGGACTGAGGACCTGAGTGTGCCGGGTTCGAATCCAGTTCGTTTCACTGAAAAACTTTCATCAAGACACACACCTGACCCTGTGTCTAACTTCCTGGAGAGGATGGAAAATAAAATACTGCACTTTGATTAATGAGGAGGTTCAAGTTAGGAATGAAAGGTGAAGGTCATCGTCAGATTAACCGTATCGTCGGGTTAGGTTTAGGGTTAGGGTTTAGAGTTAGGGTTTGTTAACAAAGAGTGGTGAGTTGTAAGCGTCTCACAAGAATACGACAGTTTTTTTTGTAATGTCAGAACAAATAGAAAGTTTTTTCATTTTTTTTTGTTTGTTTTGCTGTGTTTGTTGGGGGGGGGTTGTTTGACTCACCAAGTTTTAGTCATGACAACTTTTCTTTTTGCTTGAATTGGATTATTTAGATTACTGTTCTTATCTTGGATGTCATTCTTACAACGTTTCGGCCGATGTAACCTCTGACCTTCTCCGGGTGTATCTTGTCAAAATTATGTCTTCCTAATAAAAGTCATTACTCTGTTTTTATTTCACTTGTGAACATGTATATATATATATATATATATATATATAGTAGCCACTACTGGAAAAACAGTAGGGACCGACGTCCGGATCTGGTGAAGTCAGTTGCGAGGAATGAAAATAAATGTTGAAGAAACTGAGTGAAAAAAGTGGAAGGGTGGGGTGAGCAGGGATACTGTGGATGGTTGTAAGTGAAAAAGTGGAGGGTTGGGGTGAACGGGAATAATGTGGATGGCAGTGAGTGAAGGAGTGGAGAGGTGGGGAAAGAGGAGGATGGAATGTTTGACCAGGAAAGTTAGGGGTCATGGTGAATGAAGATGTGTGTGTGTGGGGGGTGTATGCAGAGGAATGGAAGATGGTAGAAAAGGAGGGGGGGCTCTGTGATTTTGGTGGATAGGTAAGCGTCACGGTTTTAGAGACGATTTCCACTCTTTCACTCACTGCCGTCCACATTACTCAGTCTAGAAAACCGGCCGTGAATACCAGGAAACATATAAATATTCAATAACACATGTGTGTCAACAAATAAGGAAACACGAAGAAGTGAATTAAAACTCATGTGCGTTTATTTAAC
>OY744534.1:23291247-23314613 GCA_963556195.1 Sepiola atlantica
ATGCCTTATCTAAAATAAATTGTTTGTTAATTCATAATGTTTTCTTTCATTTTTAATTCATTAAATATTATTCCTCTTTGTAGTCTTTTCCTTCCTTAAGTGTTTATTCACCGAAACCCCATTCCTTCGCGTTGGGGCCATAATGTTCATTCAGTTCCGGGAAGACGGTGACAATGAAGAAAATTTCCCTTCTGATTATCTTCGTCATGGTGAAACTCATGAACTATTTTAAATATAATTCATTATAAACTGTTTTTGTAAAAAAAAAATGAGTATTGTAAAAAAAAATACATTTCTGATTCATTTGAGTATTTGTAAAAAAAACACTGCTGTATTCTATCTGTAAGAGAAAGTTTATAAAAAAAAGTTTTACTGGCAATCCAATGTTCAATCGCTTTCTAACTCTACCTCTTTCTCTCTGCGCTTCACTCTGCTATCTGAAGAACACAACTCTTCAATCCAAATAGTACAATTCTTATACTAATCAACTCATCACCTATGCAAATTGCCTACCAACCAGAGCCATCTATGTTTAGAGTCTCCAAACCATCAATCTGCAAAGGGGAGATAACTCAATTGACAACTAAAACCCAACATCTATGCAAATTGCCTACCAGTCAGAGTCATCTATGTTTAGAGTCTCCAAACAGCCAATCTGCAAAGGGGAGATAACTCGATTGACGACTAAACCACACCCCCCCCCCTTGATCTTCAAGATCAATAATTGGTTTCATAATCCGCCATCCGTCTTCATTCGCGTTGTGACCTTCATACGGGTTCTTCTTGGGAGACTTCAACAACCTCTTCATCTGATGGTAAGGAAAATCTCTGTATATCTAATATGTGACTACGAACTCTGTTAACTGACATGTTATTTTTTAGATAGTACATCAGTTACTGTTCCTCTTCCCCAGCGGGTTGTACATCTGACATTGGGCGGTTTCACCCACACCCATTGATTTTCGCTTGCCCCTGTTCCACTCTCTCTGTTATTACCAGTGGATGTCGCCATTCATACGTGAAAACAGATCGATGTGCCACTGATGTTTCATCTTGGCCAGCCTTCGGCACCATGTTATACCAACTGACTGCTTCTTGGGGCGAAATTTGGCTTCTTGCTGCTGTTAAATAAATGTCCCGTTAGTAGGAAAGAGAGAAGAGTTCATATATGAAGGGAAGAATAAATGTTCTGTTTGTAAAGAAAAAAAAATAGTTGATATATGAGAATGTTTGTAACGTACACAGGTGTTGAAGTCGGGCCATGTTCATGTAGGTGTGTTTCTCATTTTTATTTCTTTATTTTCTTATTTCTGTGTTCGTTAGCATAGGGACGGGGCATTCTTCCAAATGCCAAACTATCACCTGCTATTTAGAGGCTCCAACCGAGTGCTCTTTTAAGGATTTTGGCCGTTCCCTTAAGGGCAATTATTTGGATGTCTTTTGCACTTGATTTTCCGGGAATACTTTCCAGATACTTTTTGAATTTTTTCTTCATGAGGCCTTTAGCTCCTATTATAACTGGGATAATGTTGATGTTTTTGAGGTTCCAGTTTCTCTTCATATCATACATTAGGCCTTGGTATTTTGTTACCTTCTCCGTCTCTGCTCTGTTTAAGCCACTGTCATTTGGAACACTCACCTCAATCAGTGTTGCCTCTCTTTCTGCCTTATTTAATATGACTATGTCCGGTTTTACTGCTGCATTTTCCAGGTAGGTAGATGTAGGAATGTGTGTGTATGTGTGTGTGTTGCATTAAGTCCACATGTGTGTGTGCAGTGGTAGCCCTGTTTGATCCTTGGAGCTTCTTGTTGAAGTCTAACCCAAGGCCCAAACGGCTCAACGTCCCAAGAGAGAAGTTTGGGGTTGGTCCGAGAAACGCAGAGTTGATGACAGTGCCGTGTCCTGGTTAAGAAAAAAAGAAAGAGTCTAGCTGGCGCTCCCTTTTATCAACTTAAAGAGAGATGGCCTCTGATTGGGCAAGCCAGTAACAAAGTTAAATGCTTGCACCAATCAGCGCCAAGCTTAGAAATTAAGCATAGATCAAAATCGTAATAAAGGCTCGTTGTAGCCGTGTTGCTGCCTACTTTTTTTTTTTTAACATATTTCAGCCCAAACAAGGCAGCTCGCCACTGTAGACGTAAGGGGCTACTGAGAATTAGAGTGTAGGTTTTGGGTGTCATCCTAAATTGGGAGCTGTGTAGCAAGATGTCTGTTTACATTAGTTTTAAACCTCGGTACAGTCGGGGAAAGAAAGAGCAGGGATGGAGTCCCAGAGGCCGACAGCACGAGGAAAGAAGCTATTGGAGTAGAAGGCTCTCCAAATCTGGGGATCTTCACAATGAATGGATGAGATTTAGTTGATTGTTGAGTTGGTCTAGTGAATTTAAGTCGAAGGAGCAGCCACTTCATCGGAGCACAATCCTTGAAGTATTTGTAAAACAAGCACAAGGATGCAGCATTGCGGTGATAGGACAGGGGCTGGAGCTTGGTGGATAGTGAAGGACCTATTAAGTTGGCGACTCTTTCTTGGACCTTGTCAAGGAGGGAGAGACTAGCATTTCTTTATTACTACTACAGGCTCACAAGCTTTGGAGGTGTCAAGGTTTTTTATGATGTCTCTGACTTGGGATGGGGTGATGACCAGGTTTTCAAGTGTGGCTTCGGTCTGCAATGGGAATTTAGGGAGGGGGTGGTTTCTGAGTCCAAAGTGGAGTTTAAGGCGAAATGCTGGGCAAGTAGTTCAGCCTTATCAGTTGTCGTCCAAACGACATCATTGTGGTTTGATAGCGGGGAGAATCGTTAATTGTCCATTGTTCATCACACTGTTGTCGCATTCTGCTACTACAAATCCACGAGTAGTAGTCGTTGCTTTTTTACCATGAGAAACGGACAGTGGTAGCTGCTCGTTTTAGAAATATCGTTTAGCGCTTTATTTCTAAAAATAGGAGCGGTGGGAGGCACCACAACAGAGAATCCATTAAAACTTGTTTCTTTCTTTTGTGTGTAAAACGCATGTCCAAAGTTTATTTTTGTGTCAAAAAGTTTGTTTAATAAATAAAATATGAATTAAATCATTTTTGTTCTTAAAAAAAAAAAATCAATAAAAACTAATATGGCCGCCAGCGATTGAACTAAAGATAACTTATAAACACTCTAAAAAGTAAATTTTATTTCATGAGAAGACGTACAATTTAAGGAGCTCTGGTAATAGCATCGTACGAAATTGCGAAGTGAATTTGGGACGCTGAAAACGTACACAATCGAAAAATGGTCTAAAATCCACGGTCTATCTTTTCTTTCTTCATGTACATTAATTATTAATCAAGTTGATGGCATTTTAATTCTAGTTTACCATATACCTTAGTTTTCCAGAAAATTCCAAAAAACCTTAAAAATGACCAGTATTCATAAACTTTATTCTATATCTTATCGACCATTTGATGGATTCAGCTGATTTTTGGCAAAGATAGAGGTTCTAGTGTCTAGTTGATGACATTTTAATTTCACTTTACCATATACCTTGATTCGTGAAACTACCAACTATATCAGTTATGAGAAGGCATTGTATTGAGGCATAGCCTTTACAAAAGTAGTGACATTACATGAAAAATGCTAGTATACTGAAATCATATGCCCTTAATAGGGTTAAGATGAAAATCCATATACACTAAATGTACAAAAGCAAGGAAATTCCCAAATTTTTACACTTTTATTGTCATTAAGGGTATGCGAGCACAACAGGGCTATGTATTTTACTGGTAGGATTTTTTCTTCAGTGCACGTCACACACTTCATCCACTCATGCATAGAGATTTATACTGTAGTGATGTGATAATGAAATGGTTTGGTTGATATGTAGTCATACCCTTAATGACAATAAAAGTGTAAAAACTTGGGAATTTCCTTGCTTTTGTACATTTAGTATATATGTATTTTCATCTTAACCCTATTAAGGGCATATGATTTCAGTATACTGGCATTTTTCATGGAATATATTATAGAATTTTGAGAAAACCAAGAAACGTTACTTATATATATATATATATATATATATATATATATATATATATATATCAAATGAATAAAATCATTTTTTTCTTAAATATGTCTGAGACTTTTGCTGATATCACAGCATTATCAAAGAGTTAATTCCATTCTTTTTTTTTCTCTCTTCATCTTGCTGGTGTTAAAAATCGCAAGTAAATCCCATCGTGGTCCCAAAAGGTTATTTATCGTCTGTTCTTGTTGACGGATTTGAAGAAAGTGAACTTGTAGATGTGTAAGGCGCGGTTACGCAGATTTAAAGTGAAAAAGGGGTTCACACATCCTTTGGATTGTATTAAAAAAATTACGTTTCTTGGTTTTCTTCCTCTCCCCCTCTCTATCTACCTATGTCTGTATCTGTCTCTTTGCTTCTCTTTCTTTCTCTTCCCCTCTCTATCTACCTATGTCTGTATCTGCCTCTTTGCTTTTCTTTCTTTCTTTCTTTCTCCCCCCCTCTCTATCTACCTATGTCTGTATCTGTCTCTATTCTTCTCTTTCTTTCTCTCCCCCTCTCCATCTACCTATGTCTGTATCTGTCTCTTTGCTTCTTTTTCTTTCTCTTCCCCTCTCTATCTACCTATGTCTGTATCTGTCTCTTTGCTTCTCTTTCTTTCTCTTCCCCTCTCTATCTACCTATGTCTGTATCTGTCTCTTTGCTTCTATTTCTTCCTCTCCCCCTCTCTATCTACCTATGTCTGTATCTGTCTCTTTGCTTCTCTTTCTTTCTCTTCCCCTCTCTATCTACCTATGTCTGTATCTGTCTCTTTGCTTCTCTTTCTTTCTCTTCCCCTCTCTATCTACCTATGTCTGTATCTGCCTCTTTGCTTCTCTTTCTTTCTTTCTTCCTCCCCCCCCCTCTCTATCTACCTATGTCTGTATCTGTCTCTTTGCTTCTTTTTCTTTCTCTTCCCCTCTCTATCTACCTATGTCTGTATCTGTCTCTTTGCTTCTCTTTCTTTCTCTTCCCCTCTCTATCTACCTATGTCTGTATCTGCCTCTTTGCTTCTCTTTCTTCCTCTCCCTATCTCCATCTACCTATGTCTGTATCTGTCTTTGCTTCTCTTTCTTTCTCTTCCCCTCTCTATCTACCTATGTCTGTATATGCCTCTTTGCTTCTCTTTCTTCCTCTCCCCCTCTCCATCTACCTATGTCTGTATCTGTCTCTTTGCTTCTTTTTCTTTCTCTTCCCCTCTCTATCTACCTATGTCTGTATCTGTCTCTTTGCTTCTCTTTCTTTCTCTTCCCCTCTCTATCTACCTATGTCTGTATCTGCCTCTTTGCTTCTCTTTCTTCCTCTCCCTATCTCTATCAACCTATGTCTGTATCTGTCTTTGCTTCTCTTTCTTTCTCTTCCCCTCTCTATCTACCTATGTCTGTATCTGTCTCTTTGCTTCTCTTTCTTTCTCTTCCCCTCTCTATCTACCTATGTCTGTATATGCCTCTTTGCTTCTCTTTCTTCCTCTCCCTATCTCCATCTACCTATGTCTGTATCTGTCTCTTTGCTTCTCTTTCTTTCTCTTCCCCTCTCTATCTACCTATGTCTGTATCTGTCTCTTTGCTTCTCTTTCTTTCTCTTCCCCTCTCTATCTACCTATGTCTGTATCTGCCTCTTTGCTTCTCTTTCTTTCTTTCTTTCTCCCCCCCCTCTCTATCTACCTATGTCTGTATCTGTCTCTATTCTTCTCTTTCTTTCTCTCCCCCTCTCCATCTACCTATGTCTGTATCTGTCTCTTTGCTTCTTTTTCTTTCTCTTCCCCTCTCTATCTACCTATGTCTGTATCTGTCTCTTTGCTTCTCTTTCTTTCTCTTCCCCTCTCTATCTACCTATGTCTGTATCTGTCTCTTTGCTTCTATTTCTTCCTCTCCCCCTCTCTATCTACCTATGTCTGTATCTGTCTCTTTGCTTCTCTTTCTTTCTCTTCCCCTCTCTATCTACCTATGTCTGTATCTGTCTCTTTGCTTCTCTTTCTTTCTCTTCCCCTCTCTATCTACCTATGTCTGTATCTGCCTCTTTGCTTCTCTTTCTTTCTTTCTTCCTCCCCCCCTCTCTATCTACCTATGTCTGTATCTGTCTCTTTGCTTCTTTTTCTTTCTCTTCCCCTCTCTATCTACCTATGTCTGTATCTGTCTCTTTGCTTCTCTTTCTTTCTCTTCCCCTCTCTATCTACCTATGTCTGTATCTGCCTCTTTGCTTCTCTTTCTTCCTCTCCCTATCTCCATCTACCTATGTCTGTATCTGTCTTTGCTTCTCTTTCTTTCTCTTCCCCTCTCTATCTACCTATGTCTGTATATGCCTCTTTGCTTCTCTTTCTTCCTCTCCCTATCTCCATCTACCTATGTCTGTATCTGTCTCTTTGCTTCTCTTTCTTTCTCTTCCCCTCTCTATCTACCTATGTCTGTATCTGTCTCTTTGCTTCTCTTTCTTTGTCTTCCCCTCTCTATCTACCTATGTCTGTATCTGTCTCTTTGCTTCTCTTTCTTTCTTTCTTTCTCCCCCCCCTCTCTATCTACCTATGTCTGTATCTGTCTCTATTCTTCTCTTTCTTTCTCTCCCCCTCTCTATCTACCTATGTCTGTATCTGTCTCTTTGCTTCTTTTTCTTTCTCTTCTCCTCTCTATCTACCTATGTCTGTATCTGTCTCTTTGCTTCTCTTTCTTTCTCTTCCCCTCTCTATCTACCTATGTCTGTATCTGTCTCTTTGCTTCTATTTCTTCCTCTCCCCCTCTCTATCTACCTATGTCTGTATCTGTCTCTTTGCTTCTCTTTCTTTCTCTTCCCCTCTCTATCTACCTATGTCTGTATCTGTCTCTTTGCTTCTCTTTCTTTCTCTTCCCCTCTCTATCTACCTATGTCTGTATCTGCCTCTTTGCTTCTCTTTCTTTCTTTCTTTCTCCCCCCCTCTCTATCTACCTATGTCTGTATCTGTCTCTATTCTTCTCTTTCTTTCTCTCCCCCTCTCCATCTACCTATGTCTGTATCTGTCTCTTTGCTTCTTTTTCTTTCTCTTCCCCTCTCTATCTACCTATGTCTGTATCTGTCTCTTTGCTTCTCTTTCTTTCTCTTCCCCTCTCTATCTACCTATGTCTGTATCTGCCTCTTTGCTTCTCTTTCTTCCTCTCCCTATCTCCATCTACCTATGTCTGTATCTGTCTTTGCTTCTCTTTCTTTCTCTTCCCCTCTCTATCTACCTATGTCTGTATATGCCTCTTTGCTTCTCTTTCTTCCTCTCCCTATCTCCATCTACCTATGTCTGTATCTGTCTCTTTGCTTCTCTTTCTTTCTCTTCCCCTCTCTATCTACCTATGTCTGTATCTGTCTCTTTGCTTCTCTTTCTTTCTCTTCCCCTCTCTATCTACCTATGTCTGTATCTGCCTCTTTGCTTCTCTTTCTTTCTTTCTTTCTCCCCCCCTCTCTATCTACCTATGTCTGTATCTGTCTCTATTCTTCTCTTTCTTTCTCTCCCCCTCTCCATCTACCTATGTCTGTATCTGTCTCTTTGCTTCTTTTTCTTTCTCTTCCCCTCTCTATCTACCTATGTCTGTATCTGTCTCTTTGCTTCTCTTTCTTTCTCTTCCCCTCTCTATCTACCTATGTCTGTATCTGTCTCTTTGCTTCTATTTCTTCCTCTCCCCCTCTCTATCTACCTATGTCTGTATCTGTCTCTTTGCTTCTCTTTCTTTCTCTTCCCCTCTCTATCTACCTATGTCTGTATCTGTCTCTTTGCTTCTCTTTCTTTCTCTTCCCCTCTCTATCTACCTATGTCTGTATCTGCCTCTTTGCTTCTCTTTCTTTCTTTCTTCCTCCCCCCCTCTCTATCTACCTATGTCTGTATCTGTCTCTTTGCTTCTTTTTCTTTCTCTTCCCCTCTCTATCTACCTATGTCTGTATCTGTCTCTTTGCTTCTCTTTCTTTCTCTTCCCCTCTCTATCTACCTATGTCTGTATCTGCCTCTTTGCTTCTCTTTCTTCCTCTCCCTATCTCCATCTACCTATGTCTGTATCTGTCTTTGCTTCTCTTTCTTTCTCTTCCCCTCTCTATCTACCTATGTCTGTATATGCCTCTTTGCTTCTCTTTCTTCCTCTCCCTATCTCCATCTACCTATGTCTGTATCTGTCTCTTTGCTTCTCTTTCTTTCTCTTCCCCTCTCTATCTACCTATGTCTGTATCTGTCTCTTTGCTTCTCTTTCTTTCTCTTCCCCTCTCTATCTACCTATGTCTGTATCTGCCTCTTTGCTTCTCTTTCTTTCTTTCTTTCTCCCCCCCCTCTCTATCTACCTATGTCTGTATCTGTCTCTATTCTTCTCTTTCTTTCTCTCCCCCTCTCCATCTACCTATGTCTGTATCTGTCTCTTTGCTTCTTTTTCTTTCTCTTCCCCTCTCTATCTACCTATGTCTGTATCTGTCTCTTTGCTTCTCTTTCTTTCTCTTCCCCTCTCTATCTACCTATGTCTGTATCTGTCTCTTTGCTTCTATTTCTTCCTCTCCCCCTCTCTATCTACCTATGTCTGTATCTGTCTCTTTGCTTCTCTTTCTTTCTCTTCCCCTCTCTATCTACCTATGTCTGTATCTGTCTCTTTGCTTCTCTTTCTTTCTCTTCCCCTCTCTATCTACCTATGTCTGTATCTGCCTCTTTGCTTCTCTTTCTTTCTTTCTTTCTCCCCCCCTCTCTATCTACCTATGTCTGTATCTGTCTCTATTCTTCTCTTTCTTTCTCTCCCCCTCTCCATCTACCTATGTCTGTATCTGTCTCTTTGCTTCTTTTTCTTTCTCTTCCCCTCTCTATCTACCTATGTCTGTATCTGTCTCTTTGCTTCTCTTTCTTTCTCTTCCCCTCTCTATCTACCTATGTCTGTATCTGCCTCTTTGCTTCCCTTTCTTCCTCTCCCTATCTCCATCTACCTATGTCTGTATCTGTCTTTGCTTCTCTTTCTTTCTCTTCCCCTCTCTATCTACCTATGTCTGTATCTGTCTCTTTGCTTCTCTTTCTTTCTCTTCCCCTCTCTATCTACCTATGTCTGTATCTGTCTCTTTGCTTCTCTTTCTTCCTCTCCCCTTCTCTATCTACCTATGTCTGTATATATCTCTTTGCTTCTCTTTCTTTCTCTTCCCCTCTCTATCTACCTATGTCTGTATCTGTCTCTTTGCTTCTCTTTCTTCCTCTCCCCCCTCTCTATCTACCTATGTCTGTATATGTCTCTTTGCTTCTCTTTCTTCCTCTCCCCTCTCTATCTAACTATGTCTGTATCTGTCTCTTTGCTTCTCTTTCTTTCTCTCCCCCTCTCCATCTACCTATGTCTGTATCTGTCTCTTTGCTTCTCTTTCTTTCTCTTCCCCTCTCTATCTACCTATGTCTGTATATGTCTCTTTGCTTCTCTTTCTTTCTCTTCCCCTCTATATCTACCTATGTCTGTATCTGTCTCTTTGCTTCTCTTTCTTTCTCTTCCCCTCTCTACCTACCTATGTCTGTATCTGCCTCTTTGCTTCTCTTTCTTCCTCTCCCTATCTCCATCTACCTATGTCTGTATCTGTCTTTGCTTCTCTTTCTTTCTCTTCCCCTCTCTATCTACCTATGTCTGTATCTGTCTCTTTGCTTCTCTTTCTTTCTCTTCCCCTCTCTATCTACCTATGTCTGTATATGTCTCTTTGCTTCTCTTTCTTTCTCTTCCCCTCTCTATCTACCTATGTCTGTATCTGTCTCTTTGCTTCTCTTTCTTTCTCTTCCCCTCTCTATCTACCTATGTCTGTATCTGTCTCTTTGCTTCTCTTTCTTCCTCTCCCCCCTCTCTATCTACCTATGTCTGTATATGTCTCTTTGCTTCTCTTTCTTCCTCTCCCCTCTCTATCTAACTATGTCTGTATCTGTCTCTTTGCTTCTCTTTCTTTCTCTCCCCCTCTCCATCTACCTATGTCTGTATCTGTCTCTTTGCTTCTCTTTCTTTCTCTTCCCCTCTCTATCTACCTATGTCTGTATATGTCTCTTTGCTTCTCTTTCTTTCTCTTCCCCTCTATATCTACCTATGTCTGTATCTGTCTCTTTGCTTCTCTTTCTTTCTCTTCCCCTCTCTATCTACCTATGTCTGTATCTGCCTCTTTGCTTCTCTTTCTTCCTCTCCCTATCTCCATCTACCTATGTCTGTATCTGTCTTTGCTTCTCTTTCTTTCTCTTCCCCTCTCAATCTACCTATGTCTGTATCTGTCTCTTTGCTTCTCTTTCTTTCTCTTCCCCTCTCTATCTACCTATGTCTGTATATGTCTCTTTGCTTCTCTTTCTTTCTCTTCCCCTCTCTATCTACCTATGTCTGTATCTGTCTCTTTGCTTCTCTTTCTTTCTCTTCCCCTCTCTATCTACCTATGTCTGTATCTGTCTCTTTGCTTCTCTTTCTTCCTCTCCCCCCTCTCTATCTACCTATGTCTGTATATGTCTCTTTGCTTCTCTTTCTTCCTCTCCCCTCTCTATCTAACTATGTCTGTATCTGTCTCTTTGCTTCTCTTTCTTTCTCTCCCCCTCTCCATCTACCTATGTCTGTATCTGTCTCTTTGCTTCTCTTTCTTTCTCTTCCCCTCTCTATCTACCTATGTCTGTATATGTCTCTTTGCTTCTCTTTCTTTCTCTTCCCCTCTCTATCTACCTATGTCTGTATCTGTCTCTTTGCTTCTCTTTCTTTCTCTTCCCCTCTCTATCTACCTATGTCTGTATCTGCCTCTTTGCTTCTCTTTCTTCCTCTCCCTATCTCCATCTACCTATGTCTGTATCTGTCTTTGCTTCTCTTTCTTTCTCTTCCCCTCTCTATCTACCTATGTCTGTATATGCCTCTTTGCTTCTCTTTCTTCCTCTCCCTATCTCCATCTACCTATGTCTGTATCTGTCTCTTTGCTTCTCTTTCTTTCTCTTCCCCTCTCTATCTACCTATGTCTGTATCTGTCTCTTTGCTTCTCTTTCTTTCTCTTCCCCTCTCTATCTACCTATGTCTGTATCTGCCTCTTTGCTTCTCTTTCTTTCTTTCTTTCTCCCCCCCCTCTCTATCTACCTATGTCTGTATCTGTCTCTATTCTTCTCTTTCTTTCTCTCCCCCTCTCCATCTACCTATGTCTGTATCTGTCTCTTTGCTTCTTTTTCTTTCTCTTCCCCTCTCTATCTACCTATGTCTGTATCTGTCTCTTTGCTTCTCTTTCTTTCTCTTCCCCTCTCTATCTACCTATGTCTGTATCTGTCTCTTTGCTTCTATTTCTTCCTCTCCCCCTCTCTATCTACCTATGTCTGTATCTGTCTCTTTGCTTCTCTTTCTTTCTCTTCCCCTCTCTATCTACCTATGTCTGTATCTGTCTCTTTGCTTCTCTTTCTTTCTCTTCCCCTCTCTATCTACCTATGTCTGTATCTGCCTCTTTGCTTCTCTTTCTTTCTTTCTTTCTCCCCCCCTCTCTATCTACCTATGTCTGTATCTGTCTCTATTCTTCTCTTTCTTTCTCTCCCCCTCTCCATCTACCTATGTCTGTATCTGTCTCTTTGCTTCTTTTTCTTTCTCTTCCCCTCTCTATCTACCTATGTCTGTATCTGTCTCTTTGCTTCTCTTTCTTTCTCTTCCCCTCTCTATCTACCTATGTCTGTATCTGCCTCTTTGCTTCTCTTTCTTCCTCTCCCTATCTCCATCTACCTATGTCTGTATCTGTCTTTGCTTCTCTTTCTTTCTCTTCCCCTCTCTATCTACCTATGTCTGTATCTGTCTCTTTGCTTCTCTTTCTTTCTCTTCCCCTCTCTATCTACCTATGTCTGTATCTGTCTCTTTGCTTCTCTTTCTACCTCTCCCCTTCTCTATCTACCTATGTCTGTATATGTCTCTTTGCTTCTCTTTCTTTCTCTTCCCCTCTCTATCTACCTATGTCTGTATCTGTCTCTTTGCTTCTCTTTCTTCCTCTCCCCCCTCTCTATCTACCTATGTCTGTATATGTCTCTTTGCTTCTCTTTCTTCCTCTCCCCTCTCTATCTAACTATGTCTGTATCTGTCTCTTTGCTTCTCTTTCTTTCTCTCCCCCTCTCCATCTACCTATGTCTGTATCTGTCTCTTTGCTTCTCTTTCTTTCTCTTCCCCTCTCTATCTACCTATGTCTGTATATGTCTCTTTGCTTCTCTTTCTTTCTCTTCCCCTCTATATCTACCTATGTCTGTATCTGTCTCTTTGCTTCTCTTTCTTTCTCTTCCCCTCTCTATCTACCTATGTCTGTATCTGCCTCTTTGCTTCTCTTTCTTCCTCTCCCTATCTCCATCTACCTATGTCTGTATCTGTCTTTGCTTCTCTTTCTTTCTCTTCCCCTCTCTATCTACCTATGTCTGTATCTGTCTCTTTGCTTCTCTTTCTTTCTCTTCCCCTCTCTATCTACCTATGTCTGTATATGTCTCTTTGCTTCTCTTTCTTTCTCTTCCCCTCTCTATCTACCTATGTCTGTATCTGTCTCTTTGCTTCTCTTTCTTTCTCTTCCCCTCTCTATCTACCTATGTCTGTATCTGTCTCTTTGCTTCTCTTTCTTCCTCTCCCCCCTCTCTATCTACCTATGTCTGTATATGTCTCTTTGCTTCTCTTTCTTCCTCTCCCCTCTCTATCTACCTATGTCTGTATCTGTCTCTTTGCTTCTCTTTCTTTCTCTCCCCCTCTCCATCTACCTATGTCTGTATCTGTCTCTTTGCTTCTCTTTCTTTCTCTTCCCCTCTCTATCTACCTATGTCTGTATATGTCTCTTTGCTTCTCTTTCTTTCTCTTCCCCTCTATATCTACCTATGTCTGTATCTGTCTCTTTGCTTCTCTTTCTTTCTCTTCCCCTCTCTATCTACCTATGTCTGTATCTGCCTCTTTGCTTCTCTTTCTTCCTCTCCCTATCTCCATCTACCTATGTCTGTATCTGTCTTTGCTTCTCTTTCTTTCTCTTCCCCTCTCAATCTACCTATGTCTGTATCTGTCTCTTTGCTTCTCTTTCTTTCTCTTCCCCTCTCTATCTACCTATGTCTGTATATGTCTCTTTGCTTCTCTTTCTTTCTCTTCCCCTCTCTATCTACCTATGTCTGTATCTGTCTCTTTGCTTCTCTTTCTTTCTCTTCCCCTCTCTATCTACCTATGTCTGTATCTGTCTCTTTGCTTCTCTTTCTTCCTCTCCCCCCTCTCTATCTACCTATGTCTGTATATGTCTCTTTGCTTCTCTTTCTTCCTCTCCCCTCTCTATCTAACTATGTCTGTATCTGTCTCTTTGCTTCTCTTTCTTTCTCTCCCCCTCTCCATCTACCTATGTCTGTATCTGTATCTTTGCTTCTCTTTCTTTCTCTTCCCCTCTCTATCTACCTATGTCTGTATATGTCTCTTTGCTTCTCTTTCTTTCTCTTCCCCTCTCTATCTACCTATGTCCGTATCTGTCTCTTTGCTTCTCTTTCTTTCTCTTCCCCTCTCTATCTACCTATGTCTGTATCTGCCTCTTTGCTTCTCTTTCTTCCTCTCCCTATCTCCATCTACCTATGTCTGTATCTGTCTTTGCTTCTCTTTCTTTCTCTTCCCCTCTATATCTACCTATGTCTGTATATGTCTCTTTGATTCTCTTTCTTTCTTACACCCTCTCAATGTACCTATGCTGTATCTGTCTCTTTGCTTCTCTTTCTTTCTCTCCTCCTCTCTATCTACCTATGTCTGTATCTGTCTCTGCTTCTATTTCTTCCTCTCCCCCTCTCTATCTACCTATGTCTGTATCTGTCTCTTTGCTTCTCTTTCTTTCTCTTCCCCTCTCTATCTACCTATGTCTGTATCTGTCTCTTTGCTTCTCTTTCTTTCTCTTCCCCTCTCTATCTACCTATGTCTGTATCTGCCTCTTTGCTTCTCTTTCTTCCTCTCCCTATCTTCATCTACCTATGTCTGTATCTGTCTTTGCTTCTCTTTCTTTCTCTTCCCCTCTCTATCTACCTATGTCTGTATCTGTCTCTTTGCTTCTCTTTCTTTCTCTTCCCCTCTCTATCTACCTATGTCTGTATCTGTCTCTTTGCTTCTCTTTCTTTCTCTTCCCCTCTCTATCTACCTATGTCTGTATCTGCCTCTTTGCTTCTCTTTCTTCCTCTCCCTATCTCCATCTACCTATGTCTGTATCTGTCTTTGCTTCTCTTTCTTTCTCTTCCCCTCTCTATCTACCTATGTCTGTATCTGCCTCTTTGCTTCTCTTTCTTTCTCTCCCCCTCTCTATCTACCTATGTCTGTATCTGCCTCTTTGCTTCTCTTTCTTCCTCTCCCTATCTCCATCTACCTATGTCTGTATCTGTCTTTGCTTCTCTTTCTTTCTCTTCCCCTCTCAATCTACCTATGTCTGTATATGTCTCTTTGATTCTCTTTCTTTCTCTTCCCCTCTCTATCTACCTATGTCTGTATCTGTCTTTGCTTCTCTTTCTTTCTCTTCCCCTCTCTATCTACCTATGTCTGTATCTGTCTCTTTGCTTCTCTTTCTTTCTCTTCCCCTCTCTATCTACCTATGTCTGTATCTGTCTCTTTGCTTCTCTTTCTTTCTCTTCCCCTCTCTATCTACCTATGTCTGTATCTGCCTCTTTGCTTCTCTTTCTTCCTCTCCCTATCTCCATCTACCTATGTCTGTATCTGTCTTTGCTTCTCTTTCTTTCTCTTCCCCTCTCTATCTACCTATGTCTGTATCTGTCTCTTTGCTTCTCTTTCTTTCTCTTCCCCTCTCTATCTACCTATGTCTGTATCTGTCTCTTTGCTTCTCTTTCTTCCTCTCCCCCTCTCTATCTACCTATGTCTGTATCTGCCTCTTTGCTTCTCTTTCTTCCTCTCCCTATCTCCATCTACCTATGTCTGTATCTGTCTTTGCTTCTCTTTCTTTCTCTTCCCCTCTCTATCTACCTATGTCTGTATCTGTCTCTTTGCTTCTCTTTCTTTCTCTTCCCCTCTCTATCTACCTATGTCTGTATCTGTCTCTTTGCTTCTCTTTCTTTCTCTTCCCCTCTCTATCTACCTATGTCTGTATCTGCCTCTTTGCTTCTCTTTCTTCCTCTCCCTATCTCCATCTACCTATGTCTGTATCTGTCTTTGCTTCTCTTTCTTTCTCTTCCCCTCTCTATTTACCTATGTCTGTATCTGTCTCTTTGCTTCTCTTTCTTTCTCTTCCCCTCTCTATCTACCTATGTCTGTATCTGTCTCTTTGCTTCTCTTTCTTTCTCTTCCCCTCTCTATCTACCTATGTCTGTATCTGCCTCTTTGCTTCTCTTTCTTCCTCTCCCTATCTCCATCTACCTATGTCTGTATCTGTCTTTGCTTCTCTTTCTTTCTTTTCCCCTCTCTATCTACCTATGTCTGTATCTGTCTCTTTGCTTCTCTTTCTTTCTCTTCCCCTCTCTATCTACCTATGTCTGTATCTGTCTCTTTGCTTCTCTTTCTTTCTCTTCCCCTCTCTATCTACCTATGTCTGTATCTGCCTCTTTGCTTCTCTTTCTTCCTCTCCCTATCTCCATCTACCTATGTCTGTATCTGTCTTTGCTTCTCTTTCTTTCTCTTCCCCTCTCTATCTACCTATGTCTGTATCTGTCTCTTTGCTTCTCTTTCTTCCTCTCCCCCTCTCTATCTACCTATGTCTGTATCTGTCTCTTTGATTCTCTTTCTTTCTTACACCCTCTCAATGTACCTATGCTGTATCTGTCTCTTTGCTTCTCTTTCTTTCTCTCCTCCTCTCTATCTACCTATGTCTGTATCTGTCTCTGCTTCTATTTCTTGCTCTCCCCCTCTCTATCTACCTATGTCTGTATCTGTATCTTTGCTTCTCTTTCTCTCACTAACTTGCCAGAGATTGTTGTCAATAACGTTTTAAGTGTAATTTAGACGGTTTTAAACCGATATTAAAAAAATCTAGGCTATGAAAGGCGTTGCACAGCAAATTCACTCCTCTTTTTCCGGAACTGGCCTCGACATTAAACAAAATCTTTTGAAATTGTCTCTGAAATTTAAACAAAATTCGAGCGTAAAGACACATTCCTTCTTAATTTGCTTTTCAAAGTTATAAATTGTTAATAAAAACAAATGCAACAAAATAAATATAGCAATTAAAAATGCAATGTAAATAAAATCATTAAGTGTTTAAAAACAAAAATTTAAATTAAAAAAGAAATGTATGAACCCCTTTTTGAATTGAAATCATTTTTTTTTTTCTTAATTCTCATTTTTTTTTATTCACTACTCATATTCTATTTCTTTTGTAACTTGTAAGCTTATGATTTTCTGTTGACTGATTACTCTTATATATATATATATATATATATATATATATATATATATATATAGTCTAAAGAAGCTTTGCGTTATTTAAAAAAAGAAAACAAAAAAAGAAAGGAAATGCAGTTTAAATTCCCAGAGAAACTAACTAAATCCGAAATATGGCAGACTGAACATTCGTTGGAAAATTCATAAATAAAAAAAATATAATAGTAAGTAAATAAAATAAAAACAGGGGATTAAGTATCTAACAGTAAAACAAAAACAGGAGACCTTAAGCGTCTAATATTAACACGGAGATCATCAGCTGTTTACCATGTAACTGTTTCGGAGATTTAAAAACAGGACAGTTATAATATGCATGATTCTCCTATGGTACTGATTAAACTACCATTTCCCCAATAATCAAGTGTCGAAATAATTCAGCTTAAAATTTCACTTATATATACATAATAATAATAATAATAATAATAATAATAATAATAATAATAATAATGATGATGCTGATGATGATGATGATGATGACAACGACAACGACAACGATAATAATAATAATAATAATAATAGCCAAACACTACACCCAAGAACCATATATATTACAGTTAATGTACTTATTTGTTTTGTACTTTTATTAAAATTCCTAATCTAATCCTATCTAAAAAAAAATAAAATAACACACTCCGTAAACTACAGAAGTACCCGTATTTATATTAAGAATATTTTTAATTAACAAGTTTATTTAATTTTTTTTCTTAACATTGTTTCATTGTTCGATTGATTATTTCATCGTACCAAATTGTCTCTTGCAAATATGTTTATTTTCTTAGTCAAACCTAGTTCTCCCCTCTCCATTAAAAACCCTAGCTCCATAAGCACCAAAATTTATTTGCAACGTAAAGCGTTGCAAATAACTTTGACAAGTGGGGAAATAACTCTAAAAATATAACCAAGGGAGACAACCGGAGATGACTAAGGGGCGTAACTTATGACATAACTAAGGGGGAATAACTCTTAGTGCCAACTAAAGTGAACTGTTTTAAAAGTGAAAATCACTTTCTTTTTTATACAAGCTTTTTAATGCCACGTAGTTAATCTATATACATACACGTTCTTAACATTTTAATTTAATTTTAACTTACTCAATGAAGCAAGATATAGATTCTCGCAAAGTATACATTTTCATGTAACGGTGTTGATGATAGATTTCAAATGTAGCAGTTACATAATTATGATCTATTTTTTTTGCTTGCACTTGCATGTTCTCATTCGCAGAGCGATCGATGCGTTGGTCTGCCAAAACACCTTTGTGTGAGATAGCACTTTAGCCGAAACCTTTTTATCGCGATTTATGAAGAATCAAATTTTGAGCGTCGTGTTAACAAGACATCATATCCCTTTCTCGCTTCTCGCCATGACTTGGACGAGATGCGAGATAAAAGACCTGAACGCTATCTTACTTGTACAATGCATGCATGTCTCCAGACTCAACATATTTTGTATTCCTGTTTTTCATAACTCTTTCTGGACCATGTTTGTTGTGTTGATGAAATTGTCTAAATAAAATTGATTTAAATTGTAGAAAAAGAAGTTTGTCCTTTTAACCAAAACTTGGTGACCCGTTTTTTCTTTAAATAGAACAATGCCAGAAGGATGTATATCTATGCAGAAACCCCGAATACAAAATGGCGATCCCGACATCTTCTTCTTCTCCACAAAAGCTAAAACTTATATTTTGTTTATTGTATAGAGAGCAACTGGAGTGATTGAATGAATAGTTCGTAATATTAGTAGATAGCCAAAGGCTGTGTTAAAGCTCAAATCTCCAACCACTAGTCCCTTCCCACTTGAGTCCAGAAAAGAGTCTCAAACCTAATAGGTCCCACACTGTCTACCAAGCTCCAGCCCCTGTCCCATCGCTGCAATGTTACGTCCATGTGCTTATTTTACAAGTACTTCAACGGAATGTGCTCCGACGAACTTGCTGCACTTGTTCTCCCTCAACCTAAATACACCCTACAAACATTACAAGCAGCAAAATCACACCCCTTCACTGTAGAGGTCTCCAGATACCAGAAGACTTCCTACTCTAATAGTTTCTTTCAACGAACCGCTTGCCTTTGGAATTTCCTCCTTGCTCCCTGTGTTGCATAGCGTCCCGGGAATGGGCCGTGGCAGTTCTCGCTTAAACAACTGGTCATTTTTAACACCAAAAATGTATATGTTGCATACCTTTTAATTTCTCGTACCTTTACTTCTTCGTAGCGGAGGGGCACCGTCTCGATGTCGTCTAGTGGTTGAGTTCTTTCTTCGTTTCTGTACTGCCGTGAACATCGCCGCCCGTTGTGTCTGCAATAAAACCTTCATGACCGACTCACGAGACAAACAATCTTTTAAACTCTTAATTGTTTTATTTCAGGCGTCAGATTTCTGTCGCTTGGAGATGCCTCACCAACGTTAAGAGAGAGAGACCAAATTACTACTCTATCGTAGTTACTTCCTAAATTAAGTCCTTAGCCATTCGAGGAGGGGAGGAAGAAGAAATCCCATGCCTGTATTCTCTTTGGGAATTTAATTCCCCTAATCATGTTGAAGACTACATAGAGAAACACGTCTGTTCGGCTCGCTTCCAAAACCCAGACTGGCAAAACACAGCTTCCCACACAAAAGCCTGTGACGTCACAGAGCCCCTATCGCAGATGCGCATTGACCCTTGATCTGAGGTCTCGACAACGTGGTGACCCTGTCAGCGTCTGTGAGCTCCAACCGTGAGAACAGCCCTATTCTGCACTCGACTGTACGGGTCCACCCGCACTAAATCGCGCAAACGATTTCTCACACACATACGCCCACTTCAAGATGCGTCCGGCCCCACAGGGCCATTCTCCAACACCTGTTTCCTCGACTTTACCAACATGTAGAAATTTGAACGTAATGTGAACAAGCATCTCACTGCACAACTACCCACTTAGGATTCCTCTATGAATCTAAATTCACAGTAGCCCTTTATGTCTCGGTGGCAGTGGGCCTTTGTTTGAGGTGAAATGAAGTAAAAAAAATAAAACACATTTTAAGTAAGACCTTGTATGCAGTCAGGCATGCACTCAAGTGTCTATACACGAAAACTGAGAAGGATGACAATAATTGCAGGGGGGGGGGGGTAAATATCAAAAGAATGACGAAGCAATCCATACAAAAATATATTAAATTTTTTTCGTTTTTTTTTTGGGGGGGGGGCACCGATCACAATGCACTATTACTCTCTTTTAATTTTTCCTTTTCTTTTTTATTTATGTCATTTATTTATTTATGGCAGCCTCTGGCTCTCCTTCGTAAACACTACTACTACTACTACTACTACTGTTACTTTAGTCTTTTTCTTTGTTAGGTGGCTACATACTACCTAAAAGTCAAGGGAGGCGCGAGAGCGCTCTATCCCTTAATAGACTTCAAAAATGGCCTATGCTGGAAATCTCATTTCTTTGATCAATCATAACTCAAAAACCAATAAACCAAATTAGTCAAAACTTTGCACAAAATTTTTATTTTATAGGTTCTATAAGTGTGTAGAATTTCAGCATCATTAGTCAAGGCAACCCAGAGATCCAGAAAGTTCAATCATGAAATCATGTTATCTGTGTGTACGTACATACGTACATACGTATGTGCCACTCTGTATCTCATCAACTATTTGATGGATTCAGCTGATTTTTGGCAGAGATAGAGGTTCTAGGGTCTAGTTGATGGCCTTTTAATTTCAGTTTACCATATACCTTAGTTTTCCAGAAAATTCCAAAAAACCTTTAAAATGACCATTGTATTGAGGCATAGCTTTTACAAAAGTAGTGACATTCCATGAAAAATGCCAGTATACTGAAATCATATGCCCTTAATAGGGTTAAGATGAAAATTCATATACACTAAATGTACAAAAGCAAGGAAATTCCCAAATTTGTACACTTTTATTGTCATTAAGGGTATGCGAGCACAACAGGGTTATGTATTTTACTGGTAGGAATTTTTCTTCAGCGCACCTCACACACTTCATCCACTCATGCATAGAGATTTATACTGTAGTGATGTGATAATGAAATGGTTTGGTTGATATGTAGTCATGCCCGTAATGACAATAAAAGTGTAAAAATTTGGGAATTTCCTTGCTTTTGTACATTTAGTGTATATGAATTTTCATCTTAACCCTATTAAGGGCATATGATTTCAGAATACTGGCATTTATCATGGAATATATTTAGAGATAAGACCTGGAATAATAATCAAACAATTTATATTCAAAAAAGAGAAGTAACTCTTTGCCCTTTGTTATCTTCTTTTTGGATAAACTGTATTTTGGGAAAGCAGAGTTATTCCCTTGTATTCTGACGAGCCGACATTTTGGATTACATTCGAATGGACATGTCTCACGCTGACTACAATTAATTATGTCCTTATTATAAAGTAATTACTTTTCAGTTGTAAATATATATAATAAATAATTATATTTGTAGATCTAAACAGAATCTATTCTTTGTATTCGTGCCTTACCACTCACAAATACCCTTCTCTTCTTTATTTACACCATTCTCTTGCTCGCTATCTCTAATGCTATAACTACTCCCCTCCACCCACCACTTCTTGTCTTAGTGTGCAAACAACCGATTTTACGTGAATGGAATCTTTTATTTCATTTAGCATTAGCTGAGATATTCTGCCGCTTCTAACTTTACTACATATAATCACGTTGACACACCGGTTCCCGTTAGATCACCAAAGTTAAGCGACATTGAGTCTGGCCAGTACTAAAATGGGTGACCATTTGGGAATACCAGGTGCTGTATGTGATCTCTGCTTAACTTGGCATTGTTTCCAGTCGTCCTGGACTTCTCCTTGCCAACTCACGGGAGGTGTGGCTGAAGATTGTGCAACCCTTGCTTCACAATTACACGCGCAGCCACCCTTACAGGGAGTATCCATTGTCTCTCGAGATTGAACGGAGGTAAACAATAACAACAAACAAACAACAATTTGTGCTGTATTTATGTTTGAACTTACTGGACTTCTCCTTGCCGACTCACGGGAGGTGTGGTTAGAGATTGCGCAACCCTTGCTTCACAATTTTACACATACAGCCACCCTTGCAGGGGGTATCCATTGTCTCTTGAGACTGAACGGAGGCCATGACATATCAAGTAAATATACTAAATAAACACATTATTCCTTTCTTGCAGTTTATTTTTAATCTGTTCCTATTTACTTGCCTCCCCACGAGGGCAGAGTTAGACACAAGGTCGGTTTTTAATGTGGGGAAAATCCAGCTCTCCGGAACAAAAATTTAAATTGCCTCATTCTAGAAGGATCTCTCCTTCACTGACTGAGGACAGAAAAATAAAGTTCAGCATCAGAACATATACTACACTTTGCTCCTAGGCAAAAGGCTGAGTTTATTTTTACTCTGTTTAAACTTGAGAGAAATATTTAGAAATGGAGTCAGAAGTCGGTAGTCACTTTATAGGGAGCTAATCTTGACATAAACTGTCAGACTATCTCCTATAAAAATCTTAATTAAAAAAATCGTCAAAAAAGAAAAACACGGCCCTTCTATAAACAACAAATGATATGTATTTATTTATGTGACTTACACCGTTGGGTGTAGGTTGGCAGAAGTTAAAACAGCAAAGAAAGGAATAGAAAAGTAATAAAGTTCGGCTGCCAAAAGTATTTTCTTGGAGCAGTATATCTTCAAGTGAAGATAGCCTTGCTCGGTGACAAGTTGACAGGGGCAAGAGAAAGTGCCAATCTGTTCTTTCGTGTGTGTCTGGAAGCTCTTTGCCTGCCCTGCAAATCTGTAACGGTCTGGATGTAGTACTTCAAAGGTCCGGTGGAAATTAATACGCCCTGGAGTCTGATTGGTCATTGGGTGACCAAACCACCTCGCAAGGGCTGCTCTCCGCAAGAGAATAGAAATGTCAATGTTTATAACTGATATAACTTTAAACAGCAACATTAAAAAGCTTATAGGGAATGGTACGAACTCCTAGATTAGGCTTAAGTTACAAAACCTTGGCACGAAAGGAAAAACAAAACCTTTTTTTATAACAACAAATAATGGGTTTGTTAAATAAAGTTACCTACACCGTAGGTAGAAGAAGCTGGACAGTGTCCAAGTGAGAAAAGTAAAATGGAAAGTAATTTGGGCTGCCGAACGTCTGTCAGCAGATATCTTCAGGAGAAGATAGTAGGTGCTGGAGCGTCCAGTAGACAGGGGCAGGAGAGAGGATATAGGCGTGTTTCCGTGTTGCTGGCAAGTGTCTCTGCTGACCGGCCGTGATTCCCAAAGGGGCTGAAGTAGTTCTTCAGAGGACAGATGGAATCAATGCGCCCTGCAAGCTGATTGGTCAGTGTGTAACCAGATCACTTAACAGGGACATTTTTCAGAGGGAGAAAATAGGTCTTTGTTTATGACTGCTGCAAGCTTGCATCAACCACAATGTACTCTTACTCTCCTCTCTTTTTTCCTTTTCTTCTTTATTTATGTCATTTATTTATTTACGTCATCCTCCTTCTCTCTTTCTTTCTTTTCTTTATTTACGTCATTTATTTATGCAATCCTCTTACTCTACTGATCACAATGTTGTATGAAGTTAATTTTTTTTTTTTCTGATTATTTCTGAATTCATCTACTTCTGTTAAATAGTAATGGGTACGTTCGCTAGTACATATCTGAAGATACATATTTATATAAACAAACATATATATATATATATATATATATATATATATATATATATATATATATATAAATATATATATATATATATAAATATATATATATATATAAATATATATATATATATAAATATATATATATATATAAATATATATATATATATAAATATATATATATATAAATATATATATATATATAAATATATATATATAAATAAATATATATATATAAATATATATAAATATATATATATAAATAAATATATATATATATATAAATATATATATATATATAAATATATATATATATAAATATATATATATATATATATATATATATATATATAAATATATATATATA
>OY744534.1:23314813-23414813 GCA_963556195.1 Sepiola atlantica
GGGAGAAAGTACTACCTATTGCATGACGTCGAATGAAAAAAAAACGGCCTATAGTTACCGTGTTGGCGAATGTTTTGAATTAAAAAAAAAAGAAAAAAAGTGGCCACGTAGAATGGGATCGAACGCTGAAACAGTCGATCATGAAACCTGCCTTCTTGCGCAACAGTTTCTACTTAAAAATACATGTGAAAATAGGCCAAGTAATAGGTAGAATGAGAAAGAACGTAATCTGATATTTGCGGAAAATCATCGCAGTGAACGGAAGCACTCATTAAGTCTTTGCGTATTGCTTTATAGTATGTAGTAAATTAATACCAGGCAAATAATAAATAAAGACGGACTATTTTGTAAAAAGTAAACTGTGGTAATTAGTTCCCGGTGTCGATGAATGTAGTGACAGTACATAATTGTTAGGGAAAAAAGTTTTTGCTACCACCTATATGGAGTTGCTTTTTTGGAGAGTCGTGGATGGCGGGCCAAATGTAATATTTAGTGTCAGCTGGGAAAAAAGAATAACAAATGTACTAAAACACGCTCGAGTGAATAAGTGTAATATAGTGGTGAGTTTAGTACTCTGTGATGCATGTGGTTATTTTCCTATTCTCCGAGAAGGTACAGGGGAAAAATCGTCTCTACTTTATATATTAGATTGTGCGTTCGCTGCACAGACCATGATCGTCCACTTGTTGTGTTTATCTGAAGTCAGTGCTTGATTCCGATACGGGTCGCAGTGTCAATCGTGGCATCTCAGTCAATGCTGTAAGCAGAAGGATTCTTTCCCCAAACAAAATCACAACTCCAGTTTAAAAAAGATATGCTGGGTAATTTAGTTACAGAAACATGTTTGCAATGCACGCGAATAACAGGCTTGCTGCGAGTGAAAAATATTTGGATACGGGAAAAGGGGCCACACAAGAAATTAGAAATGTGTCTGATCTGCAGTTTTTGACCTTCTTGAGAAAAGTTAGTGTCCCTTTGAACAAGAGTTCATGCTAAGAGATGAAGCCTCAAAAAAGTAATGGTTCTACAGTAATGGTTATGACCCACAAGTTTTTCAAAAAGTAATGGCCGGCTAGATATGAGACCCGATAGGCATTAGGTTTTTTTATATCCATAGATTGGAAGCAGATTAGCATTTTCAAATGGGTGTCTGTGTGGTCTATTCTGAATGACACCAGTATCATATATATATATATATATATATATATATATATATATATATATATTAATAATAATAATAATAATCCAGGTAAAACATCCACAGGGTAGTAATCCAAAGAATTTCAACCGGGTTTATAAAAAGTGCTCAATATCAAATAGAGATTTTATATATGATTATTTTTATTTACACAGACATGTACAAAATCTTCAGAAAAAAAAACAGATTTTGTACATGTCTGTGTAAATAAAAATAATCTATATATATATATATATATATATATATAGCACTGGATAAAGTGAAAGAATAAAATAAGGTGTGAATCAAATTTTATTAGAATTCAATGTTCAAGCAAAGTACTTTAAAGTCCTTAACTCATGAGTTTTCAAAGAAAATCTTCTCCTCAGAGAACCATTACCGCAATGACATTACTGCAGGTAATAAAATTAAACTTTGAGAATCTTTGAAAACTCATGAAAACTTTAAAGTACTTTGCTTGAACATTGAATTCTAATAAAATTTGATTCACACCTTATTTTATTCTTTCACTTTATCTAGTGCTATTAATGCTCTATCCAGTATATCGAGCTTCAGTTTTATCCGGATGTTCACTAATTAAAGATATTAGTTGCCTCACTGTGGAGGTCCCCAGATGTCGGAGAGCCTTCTACTCAAATAGCTTCTTTCCTCGTACTGCTGGACTCTGGAACTCTCTCCCTGTCCCCTGTTTCCCCGACAGAACAGACATGCAGAAATTTAAAACTAATGTAAACAGACATCTCGCTGCGCAGACCCCAAATTAGGTTGACCCCCCCTTCCTTCTCCCCTTTTCTTTTCTCAGTAGCCCCTTACGTCTACAGTGGCGGCCTGCCTTGTTTGGGGTGAACTATGTTAAGAAAAAAATTTTTTTTTAATTTATATATATATATATATATATATATTCCAGCAAATAGGCAGGGGCAATTAGTTAACCCTCTGAGCGTTTGACGGTCAGTTGGGTTTTCTGAGTGTCTCACAGGCAGTTGAGGTTTGTGTGCCTCTCAGAGAGAGAGAGATGTGCCCTTGGGCTCTTAGTTAATAAATTATGTCCAGTTGGACTTGTGTTTTCATTTGGTCGGGCTGAGAATTCTCATTTAAAAGTCTGTTGTTCAGTAGAAGAAAACGACTTTAATTTTGTGTGGTCACTTTTCGACTGTTGTCGTAAGTATATATTCATATACATCATCTCTCTCTCTCTCTCTCTTTCTGTTACTCTCTCTTTCTCTCTCCCTCTCTCTGTTTTTGTTCTGTTACGTCTTACACCATCTCTCTCTCTGTCTCACTCTTTCTTTCTCTCACTCTTTCTTTCTCTCTCTGTCTCACTCTTTCTTTCTCTCTCTCTCCCTCTGTCTAACTCTCTCTCTTTCTGTCTCACTCTCTCTCTTTCTTTCTCTCTCTCTCTCTCTGTCTCACTCTCTCTCTCTGTCTCACTCTCTCTCTCTCTCACTCTGTCTCTCTCTCTGTCTCATCATTTTGTTCTGTTACGTTTCATTTCTTTTCTATCACTTTTTAACTATAGGACGGGTGTCGTAATTAATAGCAAGATTTTTTCCCATAGATAAAGATGTTACCTATACCTCCCTCCCCGCTTTGAGGAGATCTAATGTCTCACTAGTCACCACCAAAGAAAATACGTGGACATTCATAAACCTACCTCGTGTCTCTCACATTCAACCACAGTACTCGTCTGTGACTAAGGCAGTCATTCCACGATCGTCTCCAGAGGTGAATTCTCGCTGGAAATAAAGTTGGACACAAAGAAAAGAGGAGTTTTAATAAAGGCCCTTTTATTGGGATGTTGTCATTGCCTCTTCTTCTGCCAGCAGATCTTTAGGGCCTTTGACCCCTTAATTTATCGTTGATGTTAAGACATTCTCTACAGGTGGTGTTCACCTCAAAAACTTCCAACCGATTGCCTACCCCTCTTACCCCCCCTCTCTCTTCTAACCATGTGATGTCACATCCATTTCCAGTACACGGCCGGGTTAAGACGATCTTGAATACACTCGCTGACCAGATGACCTCGGTCCCCTGTGCGTGTGTTAACGTTGGCCTGTGAACCTAAATAATGAGATAAATAGTAAGTAAACTATTATTTACTATTTAACAACGAGATTGAGTACTGAGCCTTGATGAACCCCAATATTATTAACACATCATTCAATATGTCCCGGGCCTAATTAATGAAACAACAACTTTTAGGCATAATTCGATTTTATTCATCAGCATAGTCTCCTTCTAGGGTGATACACTGATCCCAACACTGCTCTAAAAAATGTGATATCTTTTTCGTAGAACGATTTGTCTTGTACTAATAATACTATATAATAATGTCTTTCTTCAAATGTACTAATAATATTAATGTACTAGTAATACTATGAAATAATTTCTTTCAAATGTACTAATACTAATGTACTTATAATACTATATAATAATTTCTTTCTTCAAATGTACTAATAATACTAATGTATTAATAATACTAATGTATTAATAATACTATATAATATTCGCTATCGGTGGTTCTTTCTTTCTTAAGTTAATTGATGAACAAAATACCTTGCGCATCCCAAAATATAGAAGCTAAAACCTTACCTGCTGATTTTTGCATCTTTGGACGGCTTTCACATGCTGCTGTCCACTCAGCTGCCTTCCGATTTGACACGGGAGTGAAGTGGTGGGTCCATGTTTCAAGTCAGCATACCACCTCTTAACCGGTTTTTCCAACAGAGCAGAGCCCGAATAACACTTATCAATCCATTGTTTTGCTTGAACAGTTTTTTTCCCCATCAGAAAGCAATGCTTTATCAACACACAACATTCAGATTTTTCAATTTTTTGAACATTTGCAACAGTAGCCAGTTCACTTAAATAACTGTAATTTGTAAACTAATAATCCGATTGGACTCAAATTTTGACACGTGCAATTTGAAGGTTTGTAGTTTATAAAAATCATATGGATTTTTTAATAGTGACACCATGCATATGTCATGCCAGGGACTTATTGAGTGATGTGTTGAAAAAAACAAAAAACTTATGCATGACCTACTGACCGATACAAACAAAAAAATCCTCTCATTGAGATGTGAACACAAAAATAAAAACAACAAAGATCAGGATAACAGTTTTTATCAACACAAAACAACAATGAAAAATAAAAGAATTTATAAAACATTGCAAGAAAAAATGTCTTTTGATTTAAGAAAGAAAGAAAAAATATCTCGGCTTGCTGTTGTGAAAAAGTGAATAAATTTATGGACATTTGTCAAACTACACAGTTTGTAGGATAGTAATTCCAGAAGCGTTTCGGCATGGTGGTCATAAAGAAACATGTAAAGCTTGAAACATGAAAAATATAGGATGACCCCCCCGCTTCCCAAATTGCCACCTATGGCCACAAATTCACAATCCTTTCTGCAATCCAACTATATTTAGTATAAATAAGCTTTAGTCTATAACTGACTTGTCCACCAAGTTTCAGTCATGAATGTCCAACAGTCTTTGTTTTGTCGTCGTTCAATAATAAGCGCACCTTTATACGATATGCAAAATTGTCAATAACTCTGACATGCACTCTGTCTTGGTTGTGATATCCCTCTTCAGTTCAGCAATAGTCTGGGGATTCTTTGAGAGAGAGTAGAAACTCTTCCTGCATCCAAGGAACATTTACAGTGAAGGGGTGGGATTTTGCTGCTAGTGGGGTGGGTCGGAGGTATTAACTACATAGAACTATGTATATTTTTACACGGCTAGGATCAAAGTGTAGTATCTGCTCTTTGTGTGAATTCTAAAAACTTTACTTCCAGAGCTGAATTTTTCCGCATTAAAAACTGACCTTATGTCAAACTTTGCCCTCGTGAGGAGGCAAAGCGATCTGACTTTGCTATACGATGACGTTGCTTTATTTTTATTCTTTTTCTGTCTACAAAAAAAGTGGACGTCCTTGAATACTTTTGAGGACAGGAAGAGAAATGATGCGTGCAAGATATCAGATAACCCCACAGATAAAAATCGTGGGGAGGGTAAGATACGGTGAGTGTGAAGCCCATTTAGAATCACACTACTGATGAGATGATTACCAAAGTGTTACCGCATATCAGTGAACGGTAATAAAAAAAAAAGACTGTTGGACCGAAAAATTGGTGGACAAGTCAGGTGTAGACTGGGGTCTATTTGTACTGAATATAGTTGGATTGAAGAAAGGATTGCAAACTTTATTAACAATTTCATTGGTTGCATTGGGGGGAGGGGTCACCCTGTACAAAACAATTTGCCTCGAGAGGCTGACAACCACTCCTGCCGCACACGCACTCCAAACTCACTCGATAAATTGGGGTACACATGTCTACATTAGAAACACGTGCACACAGATGTTTCTCTGCTAATTTCAATATCTGGCAGCACATAGATTATATGATGACCTTTTATTTGATTATTTCTTTATCAACAAAAAAATGTTATTTGGATTATGCGGACTACTATTCTCATCTTGGTTGTTATTTTCACCAGATTTTTTTTTTATGGAGATCGCTCCAGACAAGGCATGAAGCCAGTTGATGGATGCTACACTCTGTAGAGGTATTGTCCGGTACAGTTCTTGGAGGTCCACTCTCCCAGGCTTTGCCTTCTCTTTGAGAAGGGGTTTGTTTATAATAATTGCCTGAGGCACCCCTACCGGGGAATGCCGATGGGGCTGATCAGGCATTTTTTTAGGCCTGAGTGTGCAAATCCTAGTGTGCTGGCTAACCACACCTGACCCTGGAGAGGAAGTAAATAAAAATACTTTGACCTTGTGTCTAACCTAACCTCCTGGAGGTAAATAACTTGGCTCTTTGGGCTAGGAGCAAAGTGCAGTATCTGTTCTGAAGCTACACTTCATCTTTCCTGTCCTCGGTCAGTGAAGGAGAAATCTTTCTAAGACCGTGGAGAGGTAAGTAAATAAAGACATGAAAAAATGTGAAAGTTTTTTTTTTTGGAAGACAAAATTGTCTAAAATTTGAGTTTTAACGCTTTTTTTTTATTTTGTCTTTTACTAATGAGTCACCACTTATCAAGGCCAAAAAGCCACTCGAGGACAGTGTTTTCAGTTTGTATTTTTTTTTTTTTTTTTGTATCCAAAAAAGGATTGAGTATTACTCAGAACCACACCCTCTCCTCAAACAGACACATTTAACTTTGTTCAATTTACAATCTGAAATTATAGACTAGCATGGATATTACATGGCGATTTTGGCATCAATCTGTATAATTTACTGTTTATAATAATATTTCTGTTGAAATAAATGTCAGTTAGTGTCAATAAATAAATGTCTGTTAGTGTCAATAAATAAATGTCTGTTAGGAGCAATACTATGAAGGAAAAATGACTCGTTTTTCTCCTGTTAAAATAATTGTCATCGTCAGCTAAATATTCTTTGAATAAATAAAACGAATACGTCTCTTCTTTCTTTATTTATTTAAAATTGTATCAATTTAATTATTTTTAAAATAATAAATGTTCTGTCTTCTTATCGTTAAAATAATTGTCATCGTCAGCTAAATAGTCTTTGAATAAATAAAACGAATATGTCCCTTCTTCATTTATTTATTTATTTAAAATTGTATCAATTTAATTCTTTTTAAAATAATAAATGTTCTGTCTTCTTATCGTTAAAATAATTGTCATCATCAGCTAAATATTCTTTGAATAAATAAAACGAATACGTCTCTTCTTTCTTTATTTATTTATTTAAAATTGTATCAATTTAATTATTTTAAAAATAATAAATGTTCTGTCTTCTTATCGTTAAAATAATTGTCATCGTCAGCTAAATAGTCTTTGAATAAATAAAACGAATATGTCCCTTCTTCATTTATTTAAAATGATATCCATTTAATTCTGTTTAAAACAATAAATATTCTCTGTCTTCCTACCATAAAAATAATTGTCAGCTAAATATTCTTCAAATCAATAAAAACGAATGTCCCTTCTGGAAATGTATTAATTTAAAAGTGTGCTGTTTTAGTCAATGGGATGACGTAATTTGATTTTGGAACAATTCATTTTAAAATGGGTAAAATCGAATTTTTTTTACCTTAATGACATAAGATTCATCACCAATCAACATCTTTGCTCATCGGACGATCTTATTTTTGGAAATGTGTGTGAAAGGTGATAACGTATGTACGAACATAAAATGCCTTAACATATTATTATATATGCATGACATTTTTCTTCAAATTATCATCCTGAGGAAGTCTTACAATAAAGACGAAACGTTGATGAATATATATAAAAAAAAATATCCCTTGTTTTTTTTTCCTTTTTATCTCTCATAGTCTAGTTGTAATATCCATTCCTAAACATGTCCGCAAACAAATGTAATCAGTGCAAGAGACTCAGGCCCCCAAATCCTTCAAAGCAATCAAAAACATATCGACATGGTGCAAACTGTGTGTAAATAAAGATTACATAACTGAAGTTATGAGTTTCGAAAAAAAAAGAAAAGAGAAAAAAAAGATTATTTCTGCTACATGTCAGCTTTCTATGACCAGCAGTTTGGGTGTCTATAGGCTTCAGAAAGACATAATCAACTTTATTAAATGGATGAAAAATACCAGAAAAGGAAAGTGGCCAATGATTTAATAGATGGTCTCGTCTAATTTTTCTAATACATTATGGCGTCATGATTAACCTATAAACCCTATAAAAAAAGGAAATATACATAGAAAGGAGATCATTCCGACCAAATGTCAGCTCTCTACATCCAGCAGTTTGGGTGTCCATAGGCTTCAGACAAAATCAATTTTATTAAATAGAAAATTGTAATAAGGTGATGTAGTTTGCTTGACGCATTGCATATAATATGTATACAGAGGGGGGTCATAGCTGGTTATCACAATGTAAGAAGTGGAAATATGTTGGTGTTGAAATGGAGGACAAAAACGAAGTGATTTAAAAAATATTTTTGTTTAGTAAATTTAGTCTCAACTTCTACACAGTGATCTAATTGCGTAATGATGTTCAATTTTATATTTCAAGGTAAGACCTCTTTATCAAATATAAGTGTTTCAAAAAGCACTGGTGATGTTGTTTTCTTTTTACATTACTGCAATCAATGGCAGATAGCCCGCAGCAAATAAGAGTACACACACTAGATCACTGTGCTGAGACTAAATCATGCGAGATTTACTAAAAAAAACAAAAATCACTTTGCTTTTTACTTCTTTCTTCAACACCGACATATTTCCACTTCTTGCATTGTGATAGTCTTCTATGACCCCTTTCTATATATAGAAAATTGTGTTTCGAATTTCTCGAAAATTTTATAGTAAATATTTTTAAAAACTGTAATCTAATATTTTTAGTTTTTATCATTTGGATTATTGTTTCATTATCAATTCATGGAGGAGTCAAGACAAAGCAGAAAAAAACTTGTGGGTACTCGTGCAGTTTACGACCTGTGCTGAAACTGACATTTCATCTGTATCTTCCGGCAGTTTACATAAACAGCCGAGAAAAGCTGAATTAAAACTTTGAGTGCTTCTACAGGTGAGGGTACATATGAAAAAGGCAGTTCCAATTAAATTAACCGGAAAACTCTTTGATATACTTATGTATCAAGCAAAAATAGGTTTGTACACCAAAAATTATCAAAAGCTATCGATGAGAATTTTAATCAAAAATAAAAATCTGTTATATAATTTTTTCGGGTTCCGCCATTGATTCGAGCGAAAAACACGAAATTCAGGGGGAGATAACTCAGTCTGTCATTAACAAGTAATAAATCAATGGCAGTCATCAAAATACGATGAAACTGATGTTTATTTTTTAATCAAAATTCTACTCGATCATTTTTCCTACTTTTTGGTGAGGATACTTATATAAATCTGCTGCGTAAGTATATAATAATGTTCGGTGCAATTTTAGTTAAAGGCCGATGCAGTTAATTATTTTCATGTAAAAGCATTATTTTGTACTTACTCAGTCATATTTTATCTCTCACGCCACGAAAAAGAATTTAAAAATATCAAGCAGAACTTTAATTAGAACGATTTTTCCATTTTCATAAGGGCGATATGAAATGTCGAGTCTGTCATTTTCGGAGTGGCCGGTTAGTGGCCGGTTAGCTAACTAAGGGCAGATAAGTGTCGCCATTAATGCCCTTGTCTATTCTACCGACCGCTCACAGCCCAAAATGTCGGCTCGAGCACAAATACAGGTGGTACATCGAAATGGAAAAATCGTTCTAATTAAAGTTCTGCTTGATATTTTTAAATTCTTTTTCGTGGCGTGAGAGATAAAATATGACTGAGTAAGTACAAAATAATGCTTTTACATGAAAATAATTAACTGCATCGCCCTTATACTAAAATTGCACCTAATGTTTTTTTATGGTATTGATAATTTAATAGTCAGCGTCTTCATACAGGGTGGGCCAAAATAAGGGTCCTATCTTTAAATTTGAATAACTTGAATTTGAATAACTTCCACAAAATAAAAGTTAAACTCACCAAACTTTATGTGTGTGTAGACTGACCCTTCCGAGATTTTTTGAAATAAACAAAACAAATTTTAGCCGAAAAACACTTCTTAAAACTTACAAAAACTAAAGTATTGTTTTTTACACTGTTTTGAGTTTTTTAAGCAAAAATAATGTTTTCTAAATGAGGGTACGTTCCTTAGGGCTAATACGGCTCATGCTTGCTTCGGAAGGGGTCCTTTACTTATTCTAAAAAAAAAAAAAAAAAAAAAAATCAATAAATAAAAAAGTTATGAATTTTTAAAAATAGGACCCTTATTTTGGCCCACCCTGTAGAAGCACCAAACTTCGTGATCTCAAAATCGAAACGAAGCTATGCTATCAAACAGGAAAAATTAATGAAACAAATCTGTATTTTTTGACGAAGACGCTATCAAACAAGAAAAATCCAGTCATTTTATGGTAATTTTAATGAAAAAATATTTATTTTTTTTACAACTGTTAACAAATTTTTTTTGTTTCGATGAATTTTTTTTTTTTACTGGTACAGCTTTTAAACGTGACCGACTAGGTAAGGGTTAAAATTGGTTTTTATGTAGGGTTAGGGCGAAAAAGAGTATGTTCTGCAACTTACATTTTGGCCGATAAGTTTTCTTTTCTGATAAAATCCGATAATTCCTTCTGCAGACTGAAGTGTCCGTCCTAACTCGATGAAATTCATGATCGCTTTAATCAATTTTCTTAACATGTTGAATTTTACACTATATTCAATTCGCGATTGACAATTGGCATCTGCTGCAATCTGTTTGGCTAAGCGTTTCGGCATCTTCTAGCAGTTGACATAACTGATAGAAGATGCCGACGAAACATTGGCTTCAGCACTGGTTGTAAACTGCACGAGTACCGACTTGTTTACAATGAACACTGATAATTTACGTAAATCAGGAATGTGAGTATCCAATGACAAAAAAACTGAAATCGAGATGAATTTCCCAGGGGTGGGGGGGTGGGGGGGATGAGGGCACGCGTACACTCCTCTCCTCCCGTGTGTCTATGGAGAAAAGTTAGTGCAAAAGAAAACAATTTTTCCTAAACAATTCCAATCGGTTTAAACTAAGAGAGTCAAAATTAAAAGAAAGACATTGAGTACATATTAGACAGGAAGTCATTCTTTGATGAAACAGAAGTCATCTAACTCCCCTAACCCCATCATGAATCGTTTAAAGCATTATCCTACACAGCAAAATTAACTCAATAAGAGGGAAAAGAAAGGGAAAGTAACACAAGATGGAGAGAGGAAGAGGAAGAGAAAAAATAGGAAAAGAGAAAGAAATATAAAGTGAGAGAGAGAGAGAGAGAGAGAGAGAGAGAGAGGAAGAAAGAGAAATAGAAATAAAATCCAGCCAAATAGCGACAAAAAAATAAGGAGATAAGGCCCTAGCGATTTGGCAGAAAGCACCTTTTTACTATTTTAAAAAAAAATGGATTTCGACTAAAAAGCGGAGAACTCGCATCAATGAGAGGCTCTCGCAATTTAAGTGGAAATCAGCCTTTTCTGGATTAAAAAAGAGCAGGCTTCTGCTAAAAAGTGGAGAACTCCCTGGTAAATACAGGATGATCCGAAAGAATTTATCCATTTTATTATCGCAATCATGAAAATTAAACCAAGCTTCTGTTTTTCAGGTGAAATTGAACAGGCAGCAAGATATTCCGCCCCGGAGAGGATCAAGATTGTAGCGGTCAACTTTGCGACAAAATCAGTTGTCCAAACTCAACGACAATTTCGGAAGGACTTTCCGGAAAGAAAACGCTCCAACCAGAATCACAATAAATGGCTTCCTGGAGAAATTCCGGGAGATGGAATGTGTGCAGGATAACATTGAAGGTCGCAGTGGTCTGCCACGGTCAATCAGGTCAGAAAATAACACCGTGGCCGAGACAACTTTTGGCGGATCGTTACACAATTCCATGTGCAAGTAGAAACAAAATCGTAAAGTTGTCTTTTTAATAATGAATGCGACTTTATCACAAATGGTTACATCTTTTTGGACCACCCTGTAATTTAAACTCAATTGTGACGGACCAATTAGAATGATATTTCAAACTTAAGTGTAATGGACCAATTAAAATGCTATTTTAGACTTAAGTGTGACGGACCAATTAAAATGCTATTTTAGACTTAAGTGTGACGGACCAATTAGAATGCTATTTCAAACTTAAATATGACAGACCAACTAGAATGCTATTTCAAACTTAAGTGTGACGGACAAACTAGAATGCTATTTCAAACTTAAGTGTGATGGACCAATTAAAATGCTATTTCAAACTTAAGTGTAATGGACCAATTAAAATGCTATTTTAGACTTAAGTGTGACGGATCAATTAGAATGATATTTCAAACTTAAGTGTGACGGACAAACTAGAATGCTATTTCAAACTTAAGTGTGATGGACCAATTAAAATGCTATTTCAAACTTAAGTGTAATGGACCAATTAAAATGCTATTTTAGACTTAAGTGTGACAGACAGGATGAGCAACTGATTGCGAACTGATGGACAGAGCCTCTTAAAGAGATGCGGAAATTCATCTAAAACTAAAACACGTTTAGCGACTAAAATGCTATTTTAAATGTAAGCATGACAGTTCAACAAACGGACCGACAAAATTATATTTCAGATTTTTGCATGACAGACCAACTGACGAACTGATCAACCGACAGACGGACATAATATTTATACATTTGCTTGGATGCATCTAATAAAATATTTACTTACTTTCATCACCCCACCCACACACTGGCTTATTTCTATCGGCGTTGTTAACAATGAAAATGCTATTTCAAACCGAAATGCGACACGGGAACATGGCCGCATCTGAAAATATTGAAAGCTTACGTTAATCAATGGGGAATAATTGATATGAACGCGTTAATACCCACAGGCATGACGAAAGCAAATAGATGCCTCACTAAAGTAATTCACACATGTAATAGTCTTCCTTTTTCGACGGCCAGCACTCGGTGCCGCACAAAGCAGGATGTAAAAGTTTGCATCATCGACATTTTATACGCATTGACATCCTTTAAGTATGACACCGGCAAAAGAAGCATTAGAATTGTCGGAGCTCCAGAGAAGCCACATTAAAGGTCAATCTACAGGTGGACTTAATCAGCGTTAAATCGCTACAAACCTCGGGATTCCACTTTCCACTGTTAACCAAGTGATTGTCCGATTCATTAGAGAGGGGAAATAATCAATATCATCCTGACTAGGTCGATCAGGTGTAAACATGTGCACTGCTGCACGTTTGGTAGAGTGCACAGTTGTAATGCATGCAGACGACAGGCCTGCAATGTGAGAAATATTTAGCTGACTTCTTTGAAATAGTAATGTCCTCTTGGATACGAGGTTCCAAGCTGTGTTTATGACCCACTTGAGATTTTCCAAAATTAATGTTTATATCAGATGGTAGACCACATGGTCAGTCATTTTTTTATGCCTATAGATTAACAACTTGAGTGGTCTTGTGGTGTGGTCAAAGTGATATCTGTATATATTCCAGCGGAGGGGGTCAATTGGGTTTCTGTGGTTCTCAGAGACAAATCGGCCTTTAGACCCTAAGCTGATGGACTAATTGTGTTCGGTTGGATTTATGTTTTGACTCGGTCAGGCTCAGAGTTTTGATTGCAAATCTGTCGTTCGGTAGAGAAGCATCATTGTAACCTCGAAAAATAAAACTTTGTTACTTCTTTTAAACTGGAGTTGTAGCTTTGTTTAGAGGAAGAATCCTTCTGTTGCAGCGGTGATCGAGACCACACGATTGACACTGCGACCAGTGTCGGAATCAAGCCCCAATTTCAGATGAAGACAACAAGTGGACGATCATGGCCTGTGCAGTAAATGCACACAGATGCACTATCACACAAGGCCATCTGATATCAGTCATCATTGTCATCATCATCATCATTCGGTTTCGATATTTAAGGTGCTACAAGTGTCCCGGACTCTGGGGTAGGCAACACCAGGCAACATCTCACGCCTGCTCTCCACGCAGGGCAATCCAGTCAAGTCACTTCGTATGCACCCAAGCCAGGTCTTCCTTGGTCTACCATGCATCCTCATGAAGAAGATTTCGAATTATCTGCCCTTGAAATCTTCTTAAGAAACAAGATGGACGCTTAGTGAACGAGTCGCTGTTATGATACACAGAATGGAAAAATACTTGTAATTAAAGTTCTAGTGGATAATTTTTTCTACTTTTTTGTACAGTGAGTAAGAATATAACGCTGAATAAGTATATAATATTGTTTTTATAAAAAAATAATTTTTTAATACGGCCGCTGAACAGCATAAGCACCAAAGTTTCTTTTAATATCTAATGCGGTCCCCAATATAATATGGTTATTTATTTGAGTTTTTAGACATATATATTGTGGCTTGGTAGATTATGTTTCTTGTTAAACAGTTATTGTGTAGTGGGCAATTCACCCTCATTTTACAGTTGCATTTTTGTCGACATTTTAACTTTCTTATTTCTATCTAAATTATTACTATTTCTATCAGAATCGTTACTATTTTTTATTATTATTATTGTAATTGGAGCATTGAATGAGTTAGATGGTGGGAGGAAGGGCGAATGAGATGAGAAGTGGCGGAAACAGGGAAATAGAAAAAAGGGAATAGCAGCAGCACCCCGTTAAAGTCCAACCCTTCGTCATCGTGGTAGTGTCAGAGCTGCCTGGCTAAAAGGGCTCTGTTGAAAATCCAGGAGGATTCGGTATCAGGATCCGTCGTCTTCCTCTTAGAAAAGGTAAGAGAGAGAGAGAGCAAAGAGAGCGAAGAGAGAGAGGGAAGAGGGAGAAAGAAAGAGAGAGGGGAAGGGAGAGATATTTTATAATATAAATAACAGATACTGACCCAACGGGCCACGGGTGGTCTAGTATGGTGATAAAATTTAAGGAAGTGTCTATGTTGCTATCTACAGTTAACTAGACAAGAAAGGTAAGAGAGAGAGAGCAAAGAGAGAGATGGAAGAGGGAGAACGAAAGAGAGAGATGGAAGAGGAAGAACGAAAGAGAGAGATGGAAGAGGAAGAACGAAAGAGAGAGATGGAAGAGGGAGAACGAAAGAGAGAGGGGAAGGGAGAGATATTTTATAATATAAATAACAGATACTGACCCAACGGGCCAAAATTTAAGGAAGTGTCTACGTTGCTATGTACAGTTAACTAGACACACCTGTTTGTCAGTTTATGTTACCGTCTCAGGCACAGTACGCGAACCGAGCGAACGTGAAAAAGATACTAGATAAGCTACTCATTCTTTCTCCATTTTGCTCAGCTTATTTCTTCCTCTTCTTTCCTTTTCACCCCAACCCTAATCCTAAAATGTTGTGCTTTTATTTTAAAAGTTGATGAGGAAGAAGTGAAAAGAAAAGAAGAGGAAAGAAAGAGAGCAACTTATACAAGCTAGTATCGTTTTCACGTTCACTTGTTCTGCGTGTCGTACCCGAGACAGCAACGTAGGTCCAAAAGTAGGTTTGTCTAGTTAACCGTAGATGGCAAAGCAGCCATTTTGTAAATTTAGCGGAAATTAAAACAATAAAATGATAGAATTCAATAAATCTGCAATAAATAGACGTCAACCTAACATTATCATTAAAGAGTGATCCATTCGCAATGCAGCGTTATTCAACAATTGTTTGGCATAAATTGAAATAAAAAAAAATGATTTGATTAAAAGCCATTAAAAAAGATTTGATTAAAAGCCATTAAAAAGTATTTTTACAAAATATAAAATCATTTAAAAGCCAAAAAAAAATTTTTTTCGATCCAGGTGAAAAAACAAACAAATTGTTTTCCATTGAAGAAAAAAAAAACAAAAAAAAAACAGAAAAACATATCCGTCATATCTCGCCCGGATGTCTAACTCCGATCCCAATGCTGCGTTGGAGGATCCGATAGATCTCCCAAAAATGTTTCTGCTTATAATGTTTCACGAGTGAGTTGTTGTTGTAGGTGACGGGGTAGGCACACTGCTGTAGTAACAACCCCAACTGTTCACGCAGCTTCAGAGGAGCCTTCTTCAGGAGACCAATAAAGAAATGTTTCCCTTGAAGAATGTGTTCGCATATGACCTGAAATATACAAACAGTAACGATACATTTAACTAGGAGTGGGACGTAATGGGTGAAAATTTCATCAGGGGTGGGACGTAATGGGTGAAAATTTCATTAGAGGTGAGACGTAATGGGTGAAAATTTCATTAGGGGTGGGACGTAATGGGTAAAAATTTCATTAGGGGTGGGACGTAATGGGTGAAAATTTCATTAGGGGTGGGGCGTAATGGGTGAAAATTTCATTAGGGGTGGGACGTAATGGGTGAAAATTTCATTAGGGGTGGGACGTAATGGGTGAAAATTTCAGATTCATGCGAGTAGTATTTTGTTGTGTTCATTTATACATAAATAACACTAAACAATCAAACATTTTGAAAATTTTGCAAAATTTAGAAGGTGCAAGCCACTAGTTTTTGGCTATTTTACATTCATGAAAACCCTTTCACAGCCTGAAAATGGTCCTAAATTAAAGTACTATATCAGATTAAACCATCTATATCCATTCATAGCTTTTGAGGATGTTTTAGGACCTGCAATGTCGCATGAAACCACTTTTTCACCGAAAAATGATGGATTTTGAGTCCCGTGGAGCCCTAACGGCTATTTTTGGCCTGCACCTTCTGAATTTTGCAAAATTTTCAAAATGTTTGATTGTTACGTCCCACCCCTAATTTAACTTTCTTTTTTAAATATTCATACAAACGGAGGGGGGGGGTTAGGGTTAGACATTTTCTTTCCTAAATTTTTATGCGTACATAGTTTTATTATTTGGATTATTCTCGCAACGTTTCGACCAAGGTAACCCCAGACCTTCTTCAGAATCTGTACGGAATATTGAACGGAACCCATGATCGGGTAAAAATCTTTGTGATTGTATTCTTAGTATCGTCCACACTGAGGATTGAACCTTCAACCTCCAGAAGACTGTCTCTTAGAACTGATTATTACCTAGCACTTATATCCGTTACGCCACAATTCCTTGCATGAATTTTAAGAGCCTTAAACCTATTCTTGTTTTAGATGAGTAGTCTTACTACTTATTACTATACTATACTATATATATATATATATATATATATATATATATATATATATATATATATATATAGCACTGGATAAAGTGAAAGAATAAAATAAGGTGCGAATCAAATTTTATTAGAATTCAATGTTCAAGCAATGTTCACTGTCATCTACTGTATCGATAGCAAACAAATTTCCAGCCTGGATAACTTTTTCATTTTGAACTACCATTCCCCACCTGGATTGTTTTTTTAATCAACCTCTTTGATATCTTTCTTGAAGCTGTTTTAAACTTTATGACTTGGATGAACTGTATAAGTTCAACAAAAAAGTATGTTTTGGGCCGATATATTTGATGTTTTATATACTTTTATGTATTTTTTATATATATTTTTATATAATTTCAAAGTTTAATTTTATTACCTGCAGTAATGTCATTGCGGTAATGGTCCTCTGAGGAGAAGATTTTCTTTGAAAACTCATGAGTTAAAGACTTTAAAGTACTTTGTCTGAACATTGAATTCTAATAAGATTTGATTCGCACCTTATTTTATTCTTTCACTTTATCTATTGCTATTAATGCTCTATCCAGTATATTGAGCTTCAGTTTTATCCGGATTTTCACTAATTAAAGATATTAGTTGCCTCTTATATCTTTTGTTGTATTAACCTTATATATATATATACAGGGTGCGTCAGGTATATGAGAACATCGCGTAATGTCGTTATTGTTACGTTATATTAATTATTTTTATTCTTTTTTTGCAGATAATGAAAAATGGCAGATAATAATGTAACGGAACAAATGAAAAGACAGGCTGTAATTGTCGCAATAAAGGCAGATCATAGCGATTTACAAATCGCACAATTTCTTAAAGTCGCCCGTTCTTTTGTTTATAAAGTTCGTAGGGAGTTAGAAGAAAATGATGGTGATTGTAAGCAGGTTGCTAAACGTAAAAAGCACGACCAACGGTCAGACACGATTAGAACACCTGAATTTATTCATCAAGTTCAGAATATTATTGATGAGAGCCCCCAAAAGTCAATGAGGTCCATCGCAAAAGACCTGAATGTTTCAGAAGCCACAATTCGAAGGACTGTTCATGAAAATCTTCGTTACAAGTCTTATGTGATGAGGAGAGGCCAGTTTATGTCCGAGACCACCAAAGAGAATCGTTTGATAAGGTCCAAGAGGCTGTTAAACAAACTGAAACATCCTGTTGAGCAAGGCATGCTTTGGTTTTTCTCAGATGAGAAAAACTTTGATCAAGATCAAAAGGTAAACAGAAGGAATGACAGATGGCTGTGTAATGACCCTTCCGAAGTTCCAACAGTCATGCATACAAAATTTCCTGCAACTGTTATGGTTTTGGGGGTTGTTAGCAACGAAGGACATGTGATGCCACCACACTTCTTTCGGCAAGGACTAAGAGTCACTTCTGCTGCTTACATTGAAGTCTTGGATACTGTTGTTAAGCCCTGGATCGATAGAGTAACAAATGGAAGGCACTACATCTTTCAACAAGACTCTGCACCAGCACATAAGGCTCAAAACACTCAGGAATGGTTGGCGGATCATTTTTATGATCACATCACTCCAAACTTGTGGCCTCCAAACTCTCCAGACCTGAATCCATTGGATTATTATGTGTGGGGCGTCGTGGAGAGAGATGTTAATAAACACCCCCACAACACTAAAGATTCTCTAAAAGCATCCATTGTCAGAGTGATGGACAACATAGATGAGGACCATCTCAAGCGCGCTTGCAGTCGGTTTAGGTCTCGAATCGAAGCTGTCATTGAAGTAGAGGGGAATTTCATTGAATGAAATTATTAAACAATACCTTAGCTTACATGTTTATATAATTGTTTTTGATTAAGAATATTTTTGTTTGATTTTTTTTATCATTTAATAAAATGGAAAATATGTTCTCATATACCTGACGCACCCTGTATATATATATATGACCGTTTGAGATTGTTATTTCCTTGCGCTGATGAGAGCCATAAGATCGAAACGACGTTGTACGTAGGTAAAATATTAAAATAATGTAATATTATTATAAGCCCCTTCCAAGTAAAATTGAAAGTTGAGCACTGTCGGAAAGATTAAAAATAAACATTCACCTAAAAGCTTCAGTGCAATGCTCCGATTCTGTCGTTGAGTGCTATCGAATCTTTAGATGTCAACACTCGCCGCTTTTAATGTAAACATCACTTAATTTCTTCGTTATTACGTGACAATCTCTCGTGGCCTAATGGGACTAGGTGAACGCTTACAGATTCGAGGTGTATCTGTGAACCGGGTTTGCGCCCTATGACCGTTTGAGATTGTTATTTCCCTGTGCTGATGAGAGCCATAAGCTCCAAACGATGTTGTATGTAGGTAAAATATTAAAAATAATTTAATATTAATATACATTATATATATATATATATATATATATATATATATATATATATATATTAATCCAGGTAAAGTAAACATCCACAGGATAGAAATCCAAAGAATTTCAACCGGGCTTATAAAAAGTGCTCAATATCAAATAGAGCTTTTATATATATGATTATTTTTATTTACACAGACATGTACAAAATCTGTGACACTGGCATGACAATGTTATCGATCAACAGCTGTTATAAACTGGGATCTCATCAGGCAGAATTAAAATCCGATCCTTACCTCAGATCATATTTGGGAAGAATGAAATGGGAGAGGAAAAAAAGAAAAAGAAAAAAAAGGAAATTTTAAATTTGGAAAGTCACGTGGTTAGATTTGAGACATTGAAAATCAAATATAATATAAAATCAAAATGTAATAAAAAATAAAATAAAATGAAATAAAATAAAAATAAACTCGTTGAGGATAGAGAAAAGAAAGGAGAAAGAGAGGGGGAGAAAAAGAAAAAGGCGAAAATGGAAAAGGAAGTCAAAAAACACATAGGTAATGTCTGGATGTGTGTTGGTGGTTGGCATAGAATATATATATATATATATATATATATATATATATATATATATATACTAATGATAATAGAATTAACGATAAGTGAAGTATCGTAAAGTGATCTATCTCGATAAAGTAAAGCTCAATACATTGAGTAGAGCAATCAATTTTAAAGAAAAAAAGATGAAGATAAAAAATTGTATAAAATTACATAAAATTGATACAAATTTTATTACATAGAAAGTTCAGATGCAAGGAGTTATATTAATCCTTAAACCATGGTTTTTCAAAGATAAAACTCTTCTCGTCAGAGGATAAAATTTGGTAATGTGGTATTTATAATAAATAAATATTACCTAATTCTATTTCATGTTGAAAAATTGAAGAATAAAAATAGAAAAGTTGGGGATAAAGAAATAAATGGCCGGGAGGGAAAAAAGTTAGCAGTATTGAGTAGCCATTTTCGAAGACAAAAAGGGATGCTATGGTGCAGATAGCAAAATAGCAAAAGTTTGTAGAATTGGAGAAAGTTTTTTAACAATTTTTACAGGGTTTCAAGTAAAAGGTAGAGGATTCAAAAATATCTCACTTGGTCTGTATGGATTCGTGTCACTGCTATGTGTATAGTTCCGTAGAGTTACAAGTAAATATCCTGGACTGATATTTGAAATATCTAATTCGGCAGATCCGAGGTGAAGATTGTCTGTTGAAAGGCGCTATGTGGCAAGGTTCATGTCTGCCTTCAAAACCTGATGTTTCAAAAGTTTTATATATTATCTTAAATATTCGGCTTTTGGTAGGAAGCTTTGCCGACTAAAGAGAACAGAACTGGATCCACAATAAAATTTGTATCAATTGTATGTAATTTTATACAATTTTTTTATCTTCATCTTAGTGATGGGATGATTCCAATATTTTTCTCGATTCCGATACAATTACAGATTCCGATTCTTTTCAAATTTCTAAATATTTAATTACAGAGTTTTTTTTTCATTTTCGGATTACTGTAAAAGCCTGGGTTATGTGTGTATATATTTTTGCAAAAGTAATCCCACACTTAGGGGGAGGGAGGTGCACTAAAAAAGTTTATTTTTCTAACTATTTTTCTCTAATTTTTTCCTCATAATTAATTGAGAATAGAGATTTGAGAAACTCATTGTAAGATTTTCATCTATATTTTTCACTTGTGCCCTTTTTTCCTATTTATCGATTCGTGCCATTTTTAATGTGCCATTTTTACCTAAGTTCCGTATCATGATATATAGATTTTAGTTTTACTGGTAGTTAAAAAAACATAAATATTTATCATTTTATCATTAGTATCAGCAATGGAAGATTAAGTTTTTAACAAAATCAAACAAAAATTTAAAGAATCGTTTTTGGAATTGGAAATTAGTCTAAATTTTTTCCGATTCCAATGCCCCAAAAAGTTCTGATTTTTCCGATTCTGATTAATCGTTCTAACACTAATATATATATATGTATATATATATATATATACATATATATAGTTATAGAGTTTGTCTTTGAAAATCCAAGGATTAAGGATATGAAACTCCTTGCTATGAACTTCTGATGTTTTAATATTGTATCTATACAATTTTTTATTCTCACTTTTCATCTTTTAAATCGATTGCTCTATTCAATATATTGAACTTTATATTATCACGATAGATTATTAAACGATACATCGATTATCTTTAATTTAATATATATATATATATATATATATATATATATATAAATTGAAAATATAAGCCATTATCAATGCAAGATTAATTTTTTTTTTTTACTTTAATCTTATTAATTTCGGAATAAAATTCCATCATCAGATTTGACCAGTATTGTGTCTTTTTTTTTCATCAAAAACAAAAATAAACAAACTTTTTTTCTTTTGTTTCTTTGATATATGTCCTTGGTGTGATGTTTCCACGCCGATGTTGTTGGTGGTTATGAATTCAAATTCTGGTTGTCGAATGAAGAAAAGCATTGGCGTACTCGTAGTTAATAAAATGGGTTGTTCAGTTTTAAAGCATTGCTGGGTTTGTATTATAAATTGAAAATATAAGCCATTATCAATGCAAGATTAATTTATTATTATTTTTATTTCTTTTTACTTTAATCTTATTAATTTCCGAATAAAATTCCATCATCAGAGTTGACCAGTATTGTGTCATTTTTTTTTTCATTAAAAACAAAAAACATATATATATATTATATTTTTTTTTTTTGAAAAAACCATAACAATGGTGGTGTAAAATAAATAAAATTTATTTTAATCTTAGCTTTCGAGAATATACTTCTCATTTTCAAAGAGTGTTTTTCTTTTCTTCTTTTTTTATCATCGTCCGATGGAAATGGACTTTTTGGTCAGAAAATCTCGTTATGTCTGTAGGCGAGGTGACGCCGGTTTGAATAAGAAAGGGTATTTAGACATATTTTTTAAACCATTGTTTCGTAATAGTATTATATTTTTTTTTTTATATATATATTTTTTTTTATTTCCTTTTTTTATTTTTATTTATTTATTTTATTTTTTTTTATATTTTTTATATATATTTGTGAGAATAACATCCAAGCTGAGAAAATAATCCAAATAATCCAAATTATAATCCTTATCTAAAAAATTCCGAAACATGGCGTATAAGTGTTTATATAATGCACCATTCATACAGCGAATGGTTTATCTACTGATTTATCCTGACTTGCAATTATGTTTGCTGGTGAAGTTATTTTTTCAGAATAAATATATGTAGATATATGTGTATAAGTACATGTGTATGTATGTGTGTATGTGTGTGTCTATTTAGTGTGTACTTTTTTATAATTTTACATATTATTCATCCAGAGCAACGCTGATCAAGAATATACCAACTTTGTGGGTCTTTGTTTTGTAGTTTGGGACTTTTAGCTCGACATACACACACACACATACAACTGCCCTTTATATAATAGACTAGCAGGGGTTACCCGGCGTTGCCCGGGGCAAAAGTGTAACAATCTCTCTCTTCCCTGGTCGCCCCGCATCCCCATAACATTTAACTTGCCCAATCAGAAAGACTCTCTCATACGAACAGAGATAGGCCCGGAGGTTATAAAAGAGAGTGCTCATCATCGTCCTTCCTCGTATTAGCCACTGCTGCCTACTCATTCACGTTGCTCAGATCAATAAAAAAAACTCCTCTCTCTTGCCCTGCAACCTTTGGGATAAGAGGTACTGGCTTCGGTGTCGACAAGAAGACTTCCATATCCAACATGGCGACCAACCACACACACGTGGACTTATACCATTGCAACACACACGCACACAAACTCGGCCTGCCTTTAACTAAAAATATGTACGTACAGACTTTTTCTTAAGAGCATATTTTTTTAAGGAGATAAACAGCTTCCAAAACTTTCAATATTTTAATGCAGAAGGATTTTATAAGAATATTATTTTAAATAGGATTTTAAAAATGTTACGAGGGTGGGGCGGGGGGTATCGGGAAAAAAAAATTACAACTTAAGGTTTGTAGGGGGAGTAGTGCTTTTTTCTTTATGTACTAACGAGTCACCGCTTACCAAGGCCCAAAGGCCACTCGAGGATAAGGGTTAATGAGTTTGTCAGGAGGACAGTGAGACAACATTCGGGTAGTTCTTGGAAAGAAACTTTGCTCATGGAAGTTTCGTTTAGTTTTAGGCACACAGAAGAAGAAAGAAGTTTTTTGTTGCAAATGTTTTACAGGGAGGAACCATAGATTGGGGCTCAGTCGAGCACCTATCATGAAAATAACGATAGAGTAGAGAAAGACTTTCAATCTTTTAATAAATGTGGATTTACTTTCTTTTTTTTTTTTTTAATTATGAAGAATCCATGAGCGATTGCTCTTTTACCACATTACCTCGAGTGGAGTGTATTCTATGGCTGACTCTTCAAACTTAAGTATGTTTTATTTACCTCCTCTCCGGGAAGTTAGACACAAGGTCAAGTGTGGGTTTAGATGAAAGTGTTTTTGTGGAACGAACTGGATTCGAACCCGACACACCCAGGTCCTCAGTCTGCGTCGTTAACCACTCAGCCACCTAAGAATCCCCTAAGAATTTCAAAGCCAATCTAAATGACTTAAACCTAACCCTAAATGACTTTCTATGCAACAGGAATTTGAAATGCTTTCAAATTCCGAGAGGTCACAAAATAATTAATTCTTTTTATTTAAAAAAAAATTTATTAACAAAATATTAAAATGGCTGACATATTTGCCCAGGCGAAGTTACAATTTAGAAATGGATTACAATGTCGGAAGCAAAGTGTCAGAAAATAACTTATGAGTACAAATTCTAAACACTTATCTACGAAATAAAACCAAATCCATAGACAGAAGTGTTATACTAAACTGAAAACAATAATTGAATTAAAAAAAATTAAAAGATAGTTAATTAATAGAATGTTCTTCTGCAAATAAATATGCAAATGAGTTTACCTTACAACGTAGATTGCATATGCTTAAACAGTATATCAGAAAGATGTGTTTGTTTCTGTTTTGTGGATTTGAAGAAGCATTTTAATCTCACTAACAGTGTCAGAAATGGCTCAACGTTATAAATATACTAAAAGAATACCCGTCCCAGGGCGGGTAAAATGAATTCCTTGAACAAAACAGTTTTGCACCACTTTCATGTCCCCTTACGAGGATTAAAATCAAGATGTAATGCCACTAAACCTTATGTCTAGAATCCATATTCCAATTCTGACCAAAATCGATTACATAATTTTGATTCTAGAAAATGTCTAAAATTTAAGGTTTAAACTTTAAGGGTCTTTAGAAATTGAAATTCGAGTTCGTGTTTTCTTTTACAGTTCCACAACAGTCATGTAACATTAGAAGAATTATTAAGAGAATAAATCTAGCGGATTTGAGCCATCCCTATACACATCTGACTGTCATAAGTATCATCAGTAAAAACAACAAGACGTACAAAATTAATTCCCCAAATGTGGAACAGTTTTGCACCACTTTTATGCCCCCTTTGTGAAGATTAAAATCAAGATATAATGATACTAAACCTTATGTCTAGAATCCATATTCCAATTCTGACCAAAATCGATTACATGATTTTGATTCTAGAAAATGTTTAAAATTTAAGGTTTAAGTTTAAGGGTCTTAAGAAGAAATTGGTATCTAATGACTGACTATTGAATGCAAATCTGAAATAGTTGAATTTTCAAATGGGGGGGGGGGGGTTGAGCTCATATTATGCCCTCTAAAGATACTAAAAAAAAAAGAAAGAAATTTGGGAAATATTTATTAATTGATATCTTATATTTATTATCAAAATTTCACAAAAAATATGAGATATCTGAATTTTCATGAAGGGCTAACACCCTCTTTTTCCCCCCTTTGAATAAAATTAAATTAAACTAAATACATCCCACATTATGCACACTTACACCTAGCACACTTACACCTGTGTTCTAAAGTTCATAATGATCGGTAAATTAGTTTGGGAGTGAATCCTGTACAAACAAATACATGAACCTAACTTTATATATAACTAGAACTCGCTCAAGTGAATAAGCGTAATATAGTCGTGAGTTTAGTACTCTATGCTGCATGTGGTTATTTTCCTATTCTTGACAAAGGTACAGGGGAAAAATCGTCTTAACTTTATATATATATAACAAAAATAGATTAAAGATTTTTAATACATACCTGTAAGTTAGTGTTGATGCGTTCGTTAGCGCATTTTTTCTCCTGCGTTCGGCACCATCCTTTGCAGTCAAAAAAAGTGCAGTCTCGGTCAGTGCGACACGTTTTGTTGCGCAATTCCATCCTGATTGTACTATCCCGTAGCAAGCAGTCGGTGTCAATCAGTTTTACGTGTTTATTAGTCGAACTGACTCCAAAATTCTCCGGCTTTACATCGCAGATATGTAATGGTTCGTGAAAATCAGAGTCAAGAGCTCGTACCACGTCCAGAATTCCAAGGGCTAATTTGGCCCTAGCGCTCCAGCCCCCTTCGATGACGGAGGAGTAGAACAGCTTGGAAGGGGGCGCATACTCAACAGCATAAACATACCCACACGTTCCGTAAAGTTTTGGCATGTACGGCAGGTGCTGGCCCAACCTTAACAGAAGATATTCGTCCTGCTGGATAAGGGGCCAGACGCTGTCCATGAGGGTGACATACGCCCGCCGTGACCACTTTGTACTCTCGAGGAACGTCTGCGTGTCCATCGACCACACCTGTCCGATTTCATCCATCTCGAAAGTCAAATTAAGGCCAAGGTTCAGCAGAACGGAATCGCGGATTATCTGGCGGAAGGCATTGAAATACGGGTACTTTCGCTGGTTGCCAACTTTGAAGGAAATGCTGTCAAAATCTTTGAAAGCATGTTTCGCCGACTTGAGAATGATTGGAACTGGTTTGTTGTCTGCGTCGGCTATCATGACGACTTTGCCATCTCGGTAGTTGGTGCATTTTCGGTAGCGGATGGTATGGCTGACGCAAATGGAATGGCATAGACTGCCAGCCACCACTTCTTTCTTGTACAAAGAGCACTGAAAAAGTAATAGGAAAAATAAGCAATATCTATTATTTTAACTTCCTTTTTTGTAAATCAACCAAGTAGATATGTATAAAAGGCCTAAGGTCCTAGGTATGACCTTAAAAGACATCCAGTGGTGCGGCCTCTATTTAGGAGCTGTGGGGAATGTGGAGTTGCCCCTTAGTTGCCATTGCTCCCAGGTCCACTCTGGTCCGAAGTGGTAGTACCTGTAAGGGCCCCATCTATGGGTCAAACAGAACCTACTGGTGCTGAAGTTATTGACTTCCTGACTCAAAATGCACCAAACATTGATGTTTTATTGGGGTTTTTCTTTGCAATCATGTTCTGCAAAATCCAAAACAAAAAACAACAATTTCCCTCCCTCCCCCTTTCCTTTAAAGAACTTGAAGCATAAAAAGATTTACTAAAATGACCGGATTCAGCATTAAATAACCTGAAAAGGGTTGATATGCCGTAAAACAAAACAACCAAACCTAAAGAGTCTAGCAGCCGCTCACAACCCAACGGTCTACGACTGGAGGAAAATTAATAGGAAAAATAAGCAATATTTATTTTTTTAACTTTGTTTTCATAAAATCAACCAAGTAGATACGTATAAAAGGCCTAGCAGCCGCTCATAACCCTTCTTCTTCTTCTTTCGTTTGCTTCACAGCATCTCACTATTAGATCACCAGCTCAGTTGAGAAAAGCCATGCTAATGTTTTGTTGTCTAGCGCAGCTATGCCGGCTTCGCCGTTGGGTGGTCGATATTTAAGGTATGACTCGATGATGTGGTCTACTGTCTGTTCAGAGTGATCACAGTTGCAGACAGCCGAGTCCCTGAGTCCCCATCCTTTCATGGTCGCAGCGAAACGGCCGACACCTGTCCTGAGGCAGTTGAGCATTGTCCACGGCCGGCGAGGGAGGTCCATGCCTGGTAGGTTATCCGGGTCCTCCACAAATCTGTGAAACCTTGATTTATCTGCTGCCTGCCATTCCTCCGTCCAGCAACGTTTCCGCCAGATTCGTTTTGTGACGTCACCGGAGGAGATAAAGTCAGCCTTTTCGTGGCCTCCTCCATAAGTACCTGCTCACAACAGCGAAACTAATGACTTTAGACCGCTTCCAGCGACCTCAGCGTCCTTTACACTGCGCTCATAACCCAACGGTCTATGACTGGAGGCATGTAGAGACCTAAATTGCTACGAAATAAATACCAAGATGATTATTATTAGCACAAGACTTATCAGTATCAGTATCAGGGCTGCCCGGCATTGCCCAAGCGCATGGAGAACATGGAGAGTAAAAAAAAAAAGGTTTGTATTATTTGGATTCTTCAGACTACTATTCTCATTTAAGGGCAGGTGAAGCGCTCTTCTTTAACTTTGGTAGGCAATCACCTAGAGGTGGTGTCTTGATAAAAGCACTGGTCCCCATCACCTCACTGGGTTGGCATCAGGTAGGGCATCCGGCCTATAAAAATCTTGCCTCGACTAAGGAAATGACTTCCAAAGAAAATCTGTTACATTTCAGGTTATGTAGTTTAAATAATGACCTGGACAGAGATAGGCTGGTTTGGAAGTCAATTTCTAAAAACTGTGTAACAGAGAGCAGCCGACTGACGTAAATGCAGACACTTGTCGGCGCCGTTCAAAGAGGCAGCGTCTGGTATGCTATGTGTGTGAGGCGAACCCGAAAACGCTCGCTGACGACAAAAAAAACGTTGTTCAGTCCAACATAAAAAAAATCCAGCACTATTCTCTCCTTTACGATCCCACGGTCAGAGACGTGGAGATCGTTCTGAACGTGGGATCGTAAAGCGAACGAAAGGAGAGAATAGTGCTGGATTTTTTTTTATGTTGGACTGAACGACGTTTTTTTTTTTACACTGGAGAGAGATATTAACATTCATTTGGACTTGATCTTGGCGACACCTCTGTTTAACTGTTTGGATACTATTTCTTTATTTTTTCTAAAAACCGTCCAACACATGTCAGCATGTAAAACAGAAGAAGGTGGTGATGGTGGTAGTAACGGTTGGTGGGTGGTAGTGGTTGTTGTTGTTTTCACAACATTTCGGGCGATGTAACCTCTGACCTTCTTCAGGTGCATCTTATCGAACCCGGGAATCCGTACGGAATTTCGAATCGAACCAAATTCTTTATTTATTTAATCTACAGACTAGATTGTTCTTATTCAATCAGCCATGACCGGGTCGAAGTGTCAATTATTTTTCTGTTAATCTTAGTTATTGTCACCTAGCATCTGGCCTCTCAGCTCGCCTGACTGCAACCCCCTCGTCTTCTTTGTGAGTGGCACGGTGGAATGAGAAACCAACAGATCAAGCTGCGATACGAAGGATGAGTCAAAGACCAGGATCACCAGAACCTTTGGGAGGATAAGTCGGGAGACAGTGACAAAGGCCTGTGAACACTTCCGAGGTGGTCATCAAAGCCAAAGGCAGGTTCGAGTGAAATGAACAGAAAAAGTCACAAAGACAAACTGACCCAAGTTTGATAAATAGATCTAAAAAAAAAAAAAATGAAACTTCTGTGTTATTTTTTTCCGAGACAGTAATCTTGTGAACAAATATCGTCCGCAACCTGTGTATATATTAATAACGCAAAAAACTTACAAAAAGTACCAGAAATTAATAGCGACAACAATAGGCAATATTCAGAAAAAACTTCTTTTTTTTTTTTTAAATTCAAATAAGTTAATAGTTTTTAAACTAAATTTATTAATTAGAAGTTTGTTCTCTTTCTGAAAGCGTTGGGTATTATGGAAAAGAAACTTTGATTTGAAGCCAAACAACGCAGATATTTTTTTTTTAATAAATATTAAAAACCAATAAACATCACCGTTGCAAGACCACACGGATTTTCTAGTAATATCATGTCACGTAAAAAAGAAAAGGAATGTTACTATTTCCTGAAGAAGGCTTTTTAAGCCGAAACTTAGTTGAATTTGAATAAATAAATATTTATTTAAAACAAAATTTATTAATTTTCAACAATTTTTTTATTTAATTTTTGGTGTTTACTATTTAACTTTATATAAATACAATGATAATCTCCCCTTGATTATATAAAGGGGTGCATGATAAGCCTAATGGATATGACGATAGTATATGGAATCAGTTCATCCTCCAAGTTCAAATCCTATTGGATCGTTTTCACTAATACTGTTGAAAAAGTAGAGTTGGGCAGAATGACAATTTTAGTTTCGTTTTTTTTTTCCGGTTTCTGTTTTTTTATCTTTCTAACAAAACTATTTATTCTCTTGTGCAATGATTGATTAATTAATTAATTAATAATAATAATAATAATCCTGATCCTCATCAGTTTAACGTCCGTTTTACATGCTGGCATGCATTTGACGGTTTTAAGAAATTGACTTTTAAACTAACCTATCTCTGGCAAGGTCTTTATTTATCCCTCTTTCTCTCAAATCCATCCTTATCACTTCCTCCAATGTTTTCTTTAATCTTCCCCTACTAACTGACTCTGCTACATCTACTAACAAAAGAAATAGGCAAATATTGTCCGTTTCGGCACATTTTTTTAAATTTAAATAAATTAAATTGATTAATTTCTAACAGTTTTTATTTTTATTTTTGGCATTTAGTATTTAACTTATTGTGATGGTACCTACCTACCCTTATGGACGACATGGACTCTTCTTCTTTCCTATAAATACCGGGGCTGCACATGCCTCTCGGTGTTGGAACTACCTCAGTCTAATACTGACAGTCAGACAGACGTTCAAACACTCTCTTTATATGCTGTATTTATACTTTTTTCAATTTACTTTGTTTCATTTAATCCCGAGTTTGTGTCTTCTTTCCGGACCCCTTACAGGTCCACAACACTTATGAAGACGTATCTGTGTGCGTTCATTGCACAGGCCATCGTCGTCTGTTCATTGTCTTCATCCGAATTTCATTTTGATAAAAAGGAGTAAGAGTTTTGATATGCAGGTCTGTTGTTCAGTAGAAAAAAACGAGTTTCATTGTAACGTCTCTCAAAGTAAAACTTTGTTACTTGTTTTAAACTGGATTTGTAATTTTGTTTGGAGGGAGAAACCTTCTCTTACAGCATTGACTGAAACCACACGATTGACACTGCGGAATCGAGTACAGACTTCAGACGAAGACAACAAGTGAATGACACCCCCCCTTCTAATGGGGTGCGTGATAGGCCTAATAGATATTATGGCAGCCTGTGAAATCAGCTATACCGATTTATTGTGGCCATTTACTCATTTAATTATGAGAATAGTGTGAACCGATAATTTATACTCATATATCTGTTGAATACTGTAATTGAAAATGAGTTGTCTACCCCTTTCTACGGCCAGGTCAGGGGAAGGTGACGTCAGAGACAAATAAGACGTAAGCTAATAGATTGTGTTCTCTTGGGAAATGGGTTTGCCGTGATTTGCAGGCCTGTTGTCCAGTAGAAAAAAAAAACGAGTATCATAGTAACGTCTCTCAAAATAAAACTTTGTTACTTGTTTTAAATTGGAATTGTAGTTTTGTTTGGAGGGAGAATACTTCTGTTGCGCTGTTGACCGAGACCACACGATTGACACTGCAACCGGTGTCGGAATCAAACAACAAGTGTACGATCATCGCCTGTGAAGTGAAGGCACACAGACACACGTTCACAATAATATATATTCTGAAACTAAATTGCCCAGCGTACTTGGATAAATATATTTTATTTTCATAAAAAGCAAGTCCAACGTTATTGTGAGCACTGCGATTGTGCTTGACATCTATAAAAGGAAATAAGATTTTTTTTATTTATAACATGTAAATTATAGAAATTAAAACATGAGAACAAATTGTTTATAAGGGAGTTCAGAGTCTGAAGCAGGAGTGTACAGGGATCCCCACGTGTGCCTCGTGGGGATTAAAGACTAAAGTTACCAAAATCTATCTCAACGAATGCCCCTATTTGCATCCCATCCGATGCCATCAATGCTGAGAACAATGCTGAGTCACACCCAAAAAATTGAATACTATAAAATAAGCTATGATTAAAATGTTCCACTTTCCCCCCCACCCCCTAACAAAAGAATAAAGTTAAGAACTTGATGAATAAAATAGTTTTAACAATTCATTTGTCTGATCAAGAGAAACAAAAAAATTTATATGCCAATTATTTCTTTTAATCTATTTTAAAATGTTTAATTTTGTAAATATGGAGTACTGTTGTCAATTTGGGCTGGTGAATTTCTGTCCCATTTGAGGGTTCTTGATAAGGTGCAGAAACGTGCCTGTAATTTGATTGGTCCCACCCTTCCTTCCTTCTCTCCACCCTCTCTCTCACAGACGTGATGTTGCTAGTCTCAGTCTTTTCTATACATGCTATTATGGCATGTGTTCTTCAGAATTGTGTGATCTATTCCCTGCTTCTTTTGTTCCAGCTCGTTTGGCTCGTTGGTCTAGTGGTCTCCATAAACTTGCTGTTTTGATACCTCATTGTAATACAGCTTCCTATTCCAGTAGCTTTTTTCCAAGAACTGCAGGCTTGTGGAACTCTCTTCCCGCTGACTGTTTTCCTTCTACCTATAGCCTTGGTTTTTTCAAGACTAAAGCCAATAGGCATCTCCTGCCTTTGCGATAATCATATTTCGTTCTTGTTAGCTCCTTACATCAAGTGGCTTCCTGTATTGTCTAGAGCGATTTCCATAAAAAAATAAAAAACATAGTTTCGTTCTAAAAATGTAATTGCATCATAATGTGAACATGCGCCTGTGTGCATTCGCTGCACAGGCCATGATCGTCTGCTCGTCTTCATCCAGATTCGGAGCTGAATTTTAACACCAGTCACAGTGTCAATCGTGTGGTCTCGGTCAGTGCTGCAACAGAAGGATTCTCCCTCCAAACAAACCAACATCCACATCAACTACCCCCTTGCCCATTTTTGTCTGAAATATATATAGATATTTGCTGTCATTTGAGATCAGCCAAACAAACCAACATCCACAGTTTAAAACAAGTAACAATCTTTTATCTTGTGAAGTTACATTTATATTTGGTTTCTCGACTAAACGACAGTCACTTTTAGCTGAACACAAAACAGACTAGCCGGATAAAATTCCTGTCTGTATCCAGAGCCCATCTATAATCACTTACCCCCTTGCCTATTCTTGCTGGAATATATATAGATATTCGCTGTCATTTGAGATAGGCCACCCAAGAAGACCACTCAAAGAAATCAGACTGTTTATCTATGGACATAAAAAAAACTTACTGCCTGGACAGACATTAATTTTTCAAGAATTTTAAGCAGTTTGATTTCTCAACATGACCCCTTCCCCCTCTCATTTAAAGAGGCAATAACTTTTCCAATGGCAGATGGAAGCGCTCTTTAGCCTTGGTAGGCAATCATGAAGAGATGGTTTCTTGATAAAAACACTGGTCCCCATCACCACACTAGGTTGACGTCAAGAAAGGCATTTGTCCTATAAACATATTTCTGCAATTAAGGATGAGATTTACAAAGAAACCTGACCATAGATAAGCTGGGAAGTCAATTTCTAAAAGCTGTCCAACACGGACATTAAACTGAATATGATGTGTAAGTGGAGAAATCAAATTTTGGGTGTTTGGGTGGTCAAATCTCAAGCCAGATATATTTCCCATAAATAACACAAACAGTCTATCAGCTTAGGGCCCAAAGACCCATCTGTCTCTGAGAACCACAAAACCCCAACTGACCTCTTCTGCTGAAATATATATAGATATCATTTGGACCACACAGTGAGACCCTTTCGAGATTATCAGTTGTTATCAGATGATGATGAATTAACATACAAATGTTTAATATAAATAAATATATGAATGGGATATTAACTATTAGGGGTAAGAGATTCAGGAAATTGGAGTACTTTTAAGTACTCCAATTTAGACTAAATTATCGATAGTTGGATTAAAACTAAAATTACCTATGTTTTGATATTGCAGGCACATTTGATGAACTTTAACTTTAAAAAACGTTTCTGTTTGCTTACTATTTTTAACAATCGTTAAGGAATCTCTAGTCCGTTACTTTTTTGAACAGGGGTTAGGGTCAGGTGTTTTTAAGAAAAGTATTTTATTCGCACACAAATTCTTTAATAACCCCTGCAATTTAAATTAAATATTTTTTTTCAAACAAAATAGGTTGCTTCACAAACTTGCTAGCAGGACCTGTGTCCTGGCATTGCCCGGGGAAAATATAATGTCTTCTCAACCATTAAATCTGTTATTTTTGATAGGTCTAATAAATTATTTGTTGATAAGCAAAAATCTGAAGAACATAGTATCAACACTTACTTCAAGGAGCTTTTCTAGGACCAACTCTCTTCCTGATTTTCATTAATAATTTTCCAAATCTGCAGTCGGAACTAGCTCCTCTCCTTACAAAGCTGTTTAATGATTGCTTAAAGAAATGCTTTCCATTACCCTAGAAAACATTGTCAGTCTGCCAGGTACTTAAAAATACTGGAGATCAGTCTTCTGTATTTCAGTGCAGACTGATTAGTCTCCTGTGTATCATAAGTTGTTTGAATCTGTGATAAATCAAGAAGTTGTCAATCACTTCAGCAAAAGCTATCGACTTAGTGACTAGCAATATGGATTTCGTCCTGCAAGATTGACTGCTGACTGTAATAACACATAGGATCAGTGAATTTCTAGATAGGGACTTTGTTTCTAGGGCAATAGTTGTCGACATATCAAAGGGCTTTGACAGGGTCTTCACAAATTTGCTAGCTATGGAATATCTGGTAATGTCTTCTCAACTATGAAATCCTTTCTTTCTCATAGGTCTATAAAAGTAGTTGTTGATGGGCAGAAGTCTGATAATAAACAGATTGTAAGAACAAATGAAAATTATGGTTTGGGATGGATTTCTCATGATTATCGGAATGCAAAAATAAAGTATATATGCGCTGAATCTTGTAACACAACTTCATTGAGCTTGCAATTGGAAACATTTCGGATATTATAAGGATTATACACTTAAAAAAAATATATTCTTTATAAAAACACGTAAATATATATATATATATGTATATATATATATATATATATATATATTCTGAGAGAATTCATAATAAGCTATCAATCTATGTGTAATGCAATGTCCGGCCTCTGCAGGTGAACACTATATTACTAAGCTTACTGTATATGTCCGCCAATTTGACACTATGTAGAATTTAAATACTCTTCTTTCCCATGTTAATTGATGGTGGCCTAGGGGTTGAATATCAGGCTGCAGAGTCAAAGGTGACTTTGCCACCGGGTTTGAATCCTTCGATCAGCAGTAATCATCTAGTAATACACTGAAGATTGCGTAAACATGAAACATGTATCTGTAGGTAAAAATAATATGTGTGTGTGTGTGTACAAATTCATTGAAAGATACTACACTTTAATTCTAGCCTGAAAGCTGATAAAGTATCCATTTATTTCTTATAGGTCTATAAAAGTAGTCGTTGATTGGTAGAAATCTAGAGCATATGGTATCAATGCCGGCATACTTCAAGGACTTATTCTGGGTCCAACACTTTTCCTGATTTTCATTAATCATCTTCCAAATAATATTCTGGGCCCAACACTTTTCCTGATTTTCATTAATCATCTTCCAAATAATATTCTGGGCCCAACACTTTTCCTGATTTTCATTAATCATCTTCCAAATAATATTCTGATCACAACACTTTTCCTGATTTTCATTAATCATCTTCCAAATAATATTCTGGGCCCAACACTTTTCCTGATTTTCATTAATCATCTTCCAAATAATATTCTGGGCCCAACACTTTTCCTGATTTTCATTAATCATCTTCCAAATAATATTCTGGGCCCAACACTTTTCCTGATTTTCATTAATCATCTTCCAAATAATATTCTGGGCCCAACACTTTTCCTGATTTTCATTAATCATCTTCCAAATAATATTCTGGGCCCAACACTTTTCCTGATTTTCATTAATCATCTTCCAAATAATATTCTGGGCCCAACACTTTTCTTGATTTTCATTAATCATCTTCCAAATAATATTCTGGGCCCAACACTTTTCCTGATTTTCATTAATCATCTTCCAAATAATATTCTGGGCCCAACACTTTTCCTGATTTTCATTAATCATCTTCCAAATAATATTCTGGGCCCAACACTTTTCCTGATTTTCATTAATCATCTTCCAAATAATATTCTGGGCCCAACACTTTTCCTGATTTTCATTAATCATCTTCCAAATAATATTCTGGGCCCAACACTTTTCCTGATTTTCATTAATCATCTTCCAAATAATATTCTGATCACAACACTTTTCCTGATTTTCATTAATCATCTTCCAAATAATATTCTGGGCCCAACACTTTTCCTGATTTTCATTAATCATCTTCCAAATAATATTCTGGGCCCAACACTTTTCCTGATTTTCATTAATCATCTTCCAAATAATATTCTGATCACAACACTTTTCCTGATTTTCATTAATCATCTTCCAAATAATATTCTGATCACAACACTTTTCCTGATTTTCATTAATCATCTTCCAAATAATATTCTGGGCCCAACACTTTTCCTGATTTTCATTAATCATCTTCCAAATAATATTCTGGGCCCAACACTTTTCCTGATTTTCATTAATCATCTTCCAAATAATATTCTGGGCCCAACACTTTTCCTGATTTTCATTAATCATCTTCCAAATAATATTCTGATCACAACACTTTTCCTGATTTTCATTAATCATCTTCCAAATAATATTCTGGGCCCAACACTTTTCCTGATTTTCATTAATCATCTTCCAAATAATATTCTGGGCCCAACACTTTTCCTGATTTTCATTAATCATCTTCCAAATAATATTCTGGGCCCAACACTTTTCCTGATTTTCATTAATCATCTTCCAAATAATATTCTGATCACAACACTTTTCCTGATTTTCATTAATGATCTTCCAAATAATATTCTGGGCCCAACACTTTTCCTGATTTTCATTAATCATCTTCCAAATAATATTCTGGGCCCAACACTTTTCCTGATTTTCATTAATCATCTTCCAAATAATATTCTGATCACAACACTTTTCCTGATTTTCATTAATCATCTTCCAAATAATATTCTGAGCCCAACGCTTTTCCTGATTTTCATTAATCATCTTCCAAATAATATTCTGGGCCCAACACTTTTCCTGATTTTCATTAATCATCTTCCAAATAATATTCTGATCACAACACTTTTCCTGATTTTCATTAATCATCTTCCAAATAATATTCTGGGCCCAACACTTTTCCTGATTTTCATTAATCATCTTCCAAATAATATTCTGGGCCCAACACTTTTCCTGATTTTCATTAATCATCTTCCAAATAATATTCTGGGCCCAACACTTTTCCTGATTTTCATTAATCATCTTCCAAATAATATTCTGATCACAACACTTTTCCTGATTTTCATTAATCATCTTCCAAATAATATTCTGGGCCCAACACTTTTCCTGATTTTCATTAATCATCTTCCAAATAATATTCTGGGCCCAACACTTTTCCTGATTTTCATTAATCATCTTCCAAATAATATTCTGATCACAACACTTTTCCTGATTTTCATTAATCATCTTCCAAATAATATTCTGGGCCCAACACTTTTCCTGATTTTCATTAATCATCTTCCAAATAATATTCTGGGCCCAACACTTTTCCTGATTTTCATTAATCATCTTCCAAATAATATTCTGATCACAACACTTTTCCTGATTTTCATTAATCATCTTCCAAATAATATTCTGGGCCCAACACTTTTCCTGATTTTCATTAATCATCTTCCAAATAATATTCTGATCACAACACTTTTCCTGATTTTCATTAATCATCTTCCAAATAATATTCTGGGCCCAACACTTTTCCTGATTTTCATTAATCATCTTCCAAATAATATTCTGGGCCCAACACTTTTCTTGATTTTCATTAATCATCTTCCAAATAATATTCTGGGCCCAACACTTTTCCTGATTTTCATTAATCATCTTCCAAATAATATTCTGGGCCCAACACTTTTCCTGATTTTCATTAATCATCTTCCAAATAATATTCTGGGCCCAACACTTTTCCTGATTTTCATTAATCATCTTCCAAATAATATTCTGGGCCCAACACTTTTCCTGATTTTCATTAATCATCTTCCAAATAATATTCTGGGCCCAACACTTTTCCTGATTTTCATTAATCATCTTCCAAATAATATTCTGATCACAACACTTTTCCTGATTTTCATTAATCATCTTCCAAATAATATTCTGGGCCCAACACTTTTCCTGATTTTCATTAATCATCTTCCAAATAATATTCTGGGCCCAACACTTTTCCTGATTTTCATTAATCATCTTCCAAATAATATTCTGATCACAACACTTTTCCTGATTTTCATTAATCATCTTCCAAATAATATTCTGATCACAACACTTTTCCTGATTTTCATTAATCATCTTCCAAATAATATTCTGGGCCCAACACTTTTCCTGATTTTCATTAATCATCTTCCAAATAATATTCTGGGCCCAACACTTTTCCTGATTTTCATTAATCATCTTCCAAATAATATTCTGGGCCCAACACTTTTCCTGATTTTCATTAATCATCTTCCAAATAATATTCTGATCACAACACTTTTCCTGATTTTCATTAATCATCTTCCAAATAATATTCTGGGCCCAACACTTTTCCTGATTTTCATTAATCATCTTCCAAATAATATTCTGGGCCCAACACTTTTCCTGATTTTCATTAATCATCTTCCAAATAATATTCTGGGCCCAACACTTTTCCTGATTTTCATTAATCATCTTCCAAATAATATTCTGATCACAACACTTTTCCTGATTTTCATTAATCATCTTCCAAATAATATTCTGGGCCCAACACTTTTCCTGATTTTCATTAATCATCTTCCAAATAATATTCTGGGCCCAACACTTTTCCTGATTTTCATTAATCATCTTCCAAATAATATTCTGATCACAACACTTTTCCTGATTTTCATTAATCATCTTCCAAATAATATTCTGAGCCCAACGCTTTTCCTGATTTTCATTAATCATCTTCCAAATAATATTCTGGGCCCAACACTTTTCCTGATTTTCATTAATCATCTTCCAAATAATATTCTGATCACAACACTTTTCCTGATTTTCATTAATCATCTTCCAAATAATATTCTGGGCCCAACACTTTTCCTGATTTTCATTAATCATCTTCCAAATAATATTCTGGGCCCAACACTTTTCCTGATTTTCATTAATCATCTTCCAAATAATATTCTGGGCCCAACACTTTTCCTGATTTTCATTAATCATCTTCCAAATAATATTCTGATCACAACACTTTTCCTGATTTTCATTAATCATCTTCCAAATAATATTCTGGGCCCAACACTTTTCCTGATTTTCATTAATCATCTTCCAAATAATATTCTGGGCCCAACACTTTTCCTGATTTTCATTAATCATCTTCCAAATAATATTCTGATCACAACACTTTTCCTGATTTTCATTAATCATCTTCCAAATAATATTCTGGGCCCAACACTTTTCCTGATTTTCATTAATCATCTTCCAAATAATATTCTGGGCCCAACACTTTTCCTGATTTTCATTAATCATCTTCCAAATAATATTCTGATCACAACACTTTTCCTGATTTTCATTAATCATCTTCCAAATAATATTCTGGGCCCAACACTTTTCCTGATTTTCATTAATCATCTTCCAAATAATATTCTGGGCCCAACACTTTTCCTGATTTTCATTAATCATCTTCCAAATAATATTCTGATCACAACACTTTTCCTGATTTTCATTAATCATCTTCCAAATAATATTCTGGGCCCAACACTTTTCCTGATTTTCATTAATCATCTTCCAAATAATATTCTGGGCCCAACACTTTTCCTGATTTTCATTAATCATCTTCCAAATAATATTCTGGGCCCAACACTTTTCCTGATTTTCATTAATCATCTTCCAAATAATATTCTGATCACAACACTTTTCCTGATTTTCATTAATCATCTTCCAAATAATATTCTGGGCCCAACACTTTTCCTGATTTTCATTAATCATCTTCCAAATAATATTCTGGGCCCAACACTTTTCCTGATTTTCATTAATCATCTTCCAAATAATATTCTGATCACAACACTTTTCCTGATTTTCATTAATCATCTTCCAAATAATATTCTGATCACAACACTTTTCCTGATTTTCATTAATCATCTTCCAAATAATATTCTGAGCCCAACACTTTTCCTGATTTTCATTAATCATCTTCCAAATAATATTCTGGGCCCAACACTTTTCCTGATTTTCATTAATCATCTTCCAAATAATATTCTGGGCCCAACACTTTTCCTGATTTTCATTAATCATCTTCCAAATAATATTCTGATCACAACACTTTTCCTGATTTTCATTAATCATCTTCCAAATAATATTCTGGGCTCAACACTTTTCCTGATTTTCATTAATCATCTTCCAAATAATATTCTGGGCCCAACACTTTTCCTGATTTTCATTAATCATCTTCCAAATAATATTCTGGGCCCAACACTTTTCCTGATTTTCATTAATCATCTTCCAAATAATATTCTGGGCCCAACACTTTTCCTGATTTTCATTAATCATCTTCCAAATAATATTCTGGGCCCAACACTTTTCTTGATTTTCATTAATCATCTTCCAAATAATATTCTGGGCCCAACACTTTTCCTGATTTTCATTAATCATCTTCCAAATAATATTCTGGGCCCAACACTTTTCCTGATTTTCATTAATCATCTTCCAAATAATATTCTGGGCCCAACACTTTTCCTGATTTTCATTAATCATCTTCCAAATAATATTCTGGGCCCAACACTTTTCCTGATTTTCATTAATCATCTTCCAAATAATATTCTGGGCCCAACACTTTTCCTGATTTTCATTAATCATCTTCCAAATAATATTCTGATCACAACACTTTTCCTGATTTTCATTAATTATCTTCCAAATAATATTCTGGGCCCAACACTTTTCCTGATTTTCATTAATCATCTTCCAAATAATATTCTGGACCCAACACTTTTCCTGATTTTCATTAATCATCTTCCAAATAATATTCTGGGCCCAACACTTTTCCTGATTTTCATTAATCATCTTCCAAATAATATTCTGGGCTCAACACTTTTCCTGATTTTCATTAATCATCTTCCAAATAATATTCTGGGCCCAACACTTTTCCTGATTTTCATTAATCATCTTCCAAATAATATTCTGATCACAACACTTTTCCTGATTTTCATTAATCATCTTCCAAATAATATTCTGGGCCCAACACTTTTCCTGATTTTCATTAATCATCTTCCAAATAATATTCTGGGCTCAACACTTTTCCTGATTTTCATTAATCATCTTCCAAATAATATTCTGGGCCCAACACTTTTCCTGATTTTCATTAATCATCTTCCAAATAATATTCTGATCACAACACTTTTCCTGATTTTCATTAATTATCTTCCAAATAATATTCTGGGCCCAACACTTTTCCTGATTTTCATTAATCATCTTCCAAATAATATTCTGGACCCAACACTTTTCCTGATTTTCATTAATCATCTTCCAAATAATATTCTGGGCCCAACACTTTTCCTGATTTTCATTAATCATCTTCCAAATAATATTCTGGGATCAACACTTTTCCTGATTTTCATTAATCATCTTCCAAATAATATTCTGGGCCCAACACTTTTCCTGATTTTCATTAATCATCTTCCAAATAATATTCTGGGCTCAACACTTTTCCTGATTTTCATTAATCATCTTCCAAATAATATTCTGGGCCCAACACTTTTCCTGATTTTCATTAATCATCTTCCAAATAATATTCTGATCACAACACTTTTCCTGATTTTCATTAATCATCTTCCAAATAATATTCTGGGCCCAACACTTTTCCTGATTTTCATTAATCATCTTCCAAATAATATTCTGGGCTCAACACTTTTCCTGATTTTCATTAATCATCTTCCAAATAATATTCTGGGCCCAACACTTTTCCTGATTTTCATTAATCATCTTCCAAATAATATTCTGATCACAACACTTTTCCTGATTTTCATTAATTATCTTCCAAATAATATTCTGGGCCCAACACTTTTCCTGATTTTCATTAATCATCTTCCAAATAATATTCTGGACCCAACACTTTTCCTGATTTTCATTAATCATCTTCCAAATAATATTCTGGGCCCAACACTTTTCCTGATTTTCATTAATCATCTTCCAAATAATATTCTGGGCTCAACACTTTTCCTGATTTTCATTAATCATCTTCCAAATAATATTCTGGGCCCAACACTTTTCCTGATTTTCATTAATCATCTTCCAAATAATATTCTGGGATCAACACTTTTCCTGATTTTCATTAATCATCTTCCAAATAATATTCTGGGCCCAACACTTTTCCTGATTTTCATTAATCATCTTCCAAATAATATTCTGGGCCCAACACTTTTCCTGATTTTCATTAATCATCTTCCAAATAATATTCTAGGCCCAACACTTTTCCTGATTTTCATTAATCATCTTCCAAATAATATTCTGGACCCAACACTTTTCCTGATTTTCATTAATCATCTTCCAAATAATATTCTGGGCCCAACACTTTTCCTGATTTTCATTAATCATCTTCCAAATAATATTCTGGGCTCAACACTTTTCCTGATTTTCATTAATCATCTTCCAAATAATATTCTGGGCCCAACACTTTTCCTGATTTTCATTAATCATCTTCCAAATAATATTCTGGGATCAACACTTTTCCTGATTTTCATTAATCATCTTCCAAATAATATTCTGGGCCCAACACTTTTCCTGATTTTCATTAATCATCTTCCAAATAATATTCTGGGCCCAACACTTTTCCTGATTTTCATTAATCATCTTCCAAATAATATTCTAGGCCCAACACTTTTCCTGATTTTCATTAATCATCTTCCAAATAATATTCTGGACCCAACACTTTTCCTGATTTTCATTAATCATCTTCCAAATAATATTCTGGGCCCAACACTTTTCCTGATTTTCATTAATCATCTTCCAAATAATATTCTGGGCTCAACACTTTTCCTGATTTTCATTAATCATCTTCCAAATAATATTCTGGGCCCAACACTTTTCCTGATTTTCATTAATCATCTTCCAAATAATATTCTGGGATCAACACTTTTCCTGATTTTCATTAATCATCTTCCAAATAATATTCTGGGCCCAACACTTTTCCTGATTTTCATTAATCATCTTCCAAATAATATTCTGGGCTCAACACTTTTCCTGATTTTCATTAATCATCTTCCAAATAATATTCTGGGCCCAACACTTTTCCTGATTTTCATTAATCATCTTCCAAATAATATTCTGGGCCCAACACTTTTCCTGATTTTCATTAATCATCTTCCAAATAATATTCTGGGATCAACACTTTTCCTGATTTTCATTAATCATCTTCCAAATAATATTCTGGGCCCAACACTTTTCCTGATTTTCATTAATCATCTTCCAAATAATATTCTGGGCTCAACACTTTTCCTGATTTTCATTAATCATCTTCCAAATAATATTCTGGGCTCAACACTTTTTCCTGATTTTCATTAATCAACTTCCAAATAATATTCTGGACCCAACACTTTTCCTGATTTTCATTAATCATCTTCCAAATAATATTCTGGGTCCAACACTTTTTCTGATTTTCATTAATCATCTTCCAAATAATATTCTGGGTCCAACACTTTTCCTGATTTTCATTAATTATCTTCCAAATAATATTCTGGACCCAACACTTTTCCTGATTTTCATTAATCATCTTCCAAATAATATTCTGGACCCAACACTTTTCCTGATTTTCATTAATCATCTTCCAAATAATATTCTGGGCTCAACACTTTTCCTGATTTTCATTAATCATCTTCCAAATAATATTCTGATCACAACACTTTTCCTGATTTTCATTAATCATCTTCATAATAATATTCTGGACCCAACACTTTTCCTGATTTTCATTAATCATCTTCATAATAATATTCTGGGCTCAACACTTTTCCTGATTTTCATTAATCATCTTCATAATAATATTCTGGGCTCAACACTTTTCCTGATTTTCATTAATCACCTTCAAAATAATATTCTGATCACAACACTTTTCCTGATTTTCATTAATCATCTTCATAATAATATTCTGGACCCAACACTTTTCCTGATTTTCATTAATCATCTTCATAATAATATTCTGGACCCAACACTTTTCCTGATTTTCATTAATCATCTTCCAAATAATATTCTGGGTCCAACACTTTTTCTGATTTTCATTAATCATCTTCCAAATAATATTCTGGGTCCAACACTTTTCCTGATTTTCATTAATTATCTTCCAAATAATATTCTGGACCCAACACTTTTCCTGATTTTCATTAATCATCTTCCAAATAATATTCTGGACCCAACACTTTCCTGATTTTCATTAATCATCTTCCAAATAATATTCTGGGCTCAACACTTTTCCTGATTTTCATTAATCATCTTCCAAATAATATTCTGATCACAACACTTTTCCTGATTTTCATTAATCATCTTCCAAATAATATTCTGGGCCCAACACTTTTCCTGATTTTCATTAATCATCTTCCAAATAATATTCTGGGCTCAACACTTTTCCTGATTTTCATTAATCATCTTCCAAATAATATTCTGATCACAACACTTTTCCTGATTTTCATTAATCATCTTCATAATAATATTCTGGGCTCAACACTTTTCCTGATTTTCATTAATCATCTTCCAAATAATATTCTGATCACAACACTTTTCCTGATTTTCATTAATCATCTTCATAATAATATTCTGATCACAACACTTTTCCTGATTTTCATTAATCATCTTCCAAATAATATTCTGGGCCCATCACTTTTCCTGATTTTCATTAATCATCTTCCAAATAATATTCTGGGCCCATCACTTTTCCTGATTTTCATTAATCATCTTCCAAATAATATTCTGATCACAACACTTTTCCTGATTTTCATTAATCATCTTCCAAATAATATTCTGATCACAACACTTTTCCTGATTTTCATTAATCATCTTCATAATAATATTCTGGGCTCAACACTTTTCCTGATTTTCATTAATCATCTTCCAAATAATATTCTGATCACAACACTTTTCCTGATTTTCATTAATCATCTTCATAATAATATTCTGGGCTCAACACTTTTCCTGATTTTCATTAATCATCTTCCAAATAATATTCTGGGCTCAACACTTTTCCTGATTTTCATTAATCATCTTCATAATAATATTCTGATCACAACACTTTTCCTGATTTTCATTAATCATCTTCCAAATAATATTCTGGGCCCATCACTTTTCCTGATTTTCATTAATCATCTTCCAAATAATATTCTGGGCCCATCACTTTTCCTGATTTTCATTAATCATCTTCCAAATAATATTCTGGGCCCATCACTTTTCCTGATTTTCATTAATCATCTTCCAAATAATATTCTGATCACAACACTTTTCCTGATTTTCATTAATCATCTTCATAATAATATTCTGGGCTCAACACTTTTCCTGATTTTCATTAATCATCTTCCAAATAATATTCTGATCACAACACTTTTCCTGATTTTCATTAATCATCTTCATAATAATATTCTGATCACAACACTTTTCCTGATTTTCATTAATCATCTTCCAAATAATATTCTGGGCCCATCACTTTTCCTGATTTTCATTAATCATCTTCCAAATAATATTCTGGGCCCATCACTTTTCCTGATTTTCATTAATCATCTTCCAAATAATATTCTGGGCCCATCACTTTTCCTGATTTTCATTAATCATCTTCATAATAATATTCTGGGCTCAACACTTTTCCTGATTTTCATTAATCATCTTCCAAATAATATTCTGATCACAACACTTTTCCTGATTTTCATTAATCATCTTCATAAAATATTCTGGGCTCAACACTTTTCCTGATTTTCATTAATCATCTTCCAAATAATATTCTGGACCCAACACTTTTCCTGATTTTCATTAATCATCTTCCAAATAATATTCTGGGTCCAACACTATTTCTGATTTTCATTAATCATCTTCCAAATAATATTCTGGGTCCAACACTTTTCCTGATTTTCATTAATTATCTTCCAAATAATATTCTGGACCCAACACTTTTCCTGATTTTCATTAATTATCTTCCAAATAATATTCTGGACCCAACACTTTTCCTGATTTTCATTAATTATCTTCCAAATAATATTCTGGACCCAACACTTTTCCTGATTTTCATTAATCATCTTCCAAATAATATTCTGGACCCAACACTTTTCCTGATTTTCATTAATTATCTTCCAAATAATATTCTGGGTCCAACACTTTTCCTGATTTTCATTAATTATCTTCCAAATAATATTCTGGACCCAACACTTTTCCTGATTTTCATTAATTATCTTCCAAATAATATTCTGGACCCAACACTTTTCCTGATTTTCATTAATTATCTTCCAAATAATATTCTGGACCCAACACTTTTCCTGATTTTCATTAATCATCTTCCAAATAATATTCTGGACCCAACACTTTTCCTGATTTTCATTAATTATCTTCCAAATAATATTCTGGACCCAACACTTTTCCTGATTTTCATTAATTATCTTCCAAATAATATTCTGGACCCAACACTTTTCCTGATTTTCATTAATTATCTTCCAAATAATATTCTGGACCCAACACTTTTCCTGATTTTCATTAATTATCTTCCAAATAATATTCTGGACCCAACACTTTTCCTGATTTTCATTAATTATCTTCCAAATAATATTCTGGACCCAACACTTTTCCTGATTTTCATTAATTATCTTCCAAATAATATTCTGGACCCAACACTTTTCCTGATTTTCATTAATCATCTTCCAAATAATATTCTGGACCCAACACTTTTCCTGATTTTCATTAATTATCTTCTAAATAATATTCTGGACCCAACACTTTTCCTGATTTTCATTAATTATCTTCCAAATAATATTCTGGACCCAACACTTTTCCTGATTTTCATTAATTATCTTCCAAATAATATTCTGGGTCCAACACTTTTCCTGATTTTCATTAATTATCTTCCAAATAATATTCTGGGTCCAACACTTTTCCTGATTTTCATTAATTATCTTCCAAATAATATTCTGGACCCAACACTTTTCCTGATTTTCATTAATTATCTTCCAAATAATATTCTGGACCCAACACTTTTCCTGATTTTCATTAATTATCTTCCAAATAATATTCTGGACCCAACACTTTTCCTGATTTTCATTAATCATCTTCCAAATAATATTCTGGACCCAACACTTTTCCTAATTTTCATTAATTATCTTCCAAATAATATTCTGGACCCAACACTTTTCCTGATTTTCATTAATTATCTTCCAAATAATATTCTGGACCCAACACTTTTCCTGATTTTCATTAATTATCTTCCAAATAATATTCTGGGTCCAACACTTTTCCTGATTTTCATTAATTATCTTCCAAATAATATTCTGGGTCCAACACTTTTCCTGATTTTCATTAATTATCTTCCAAATAATATTCTGGACCCAACACTTTTCCTGATTTTCATTAATTATCTTCCAAATAATATTCTGGACCCAACACTTTTCCTGATTTTCATTAATTATCTTCCAAATAATATTCTGGACCCAACACTTTTCCTGATTTTCATTAATTATCTTCCAAATAATATTCTGGACCCAACACTTTTCCTGATTTTCATTAATTATCTTCCAAATAATATTCTGGACCCAACACTTTTCCTGATTTTCATTAATTATCTTCCAAATAATATTCTGGGTCCAACACTTTTCCTGATTTTCATTAATTATCTTCCAAATAATATTCTGGACCCAACACTTTTCCTGATTTTCATTAATTATCTTCCAAATAATATTCTGGACCCAACACTTTTCCTGATTTTCATTAATCATCTTCCAAATAATATTCTGGACCCAACACTTTTCCTGATTTTCATTAATTATCTTCCAAATAATATTCTGGGTCCAACACTTTTCCTGATTTTCATTAATTATCTTCCAAATAATATTCTGGACCCAACACTTTTCCTGATTTTCATTAATTATCTTCCAAATAATATTCTGGACCCAACACTTTTCCTGATTTTCATTAATTATCTTCCAAATAATATTCTGGACCCAACACTTTTCCTGATTTTCATTAATCATCTTCCAAATAATATTCTGGACCCAACACTTTTCCTGATTTTCATTAATTATCTTCCAAATAATATTCTGGACCCAACACTTTTCCTGATTTTCATTAATTATCTTCCAAATAATATTCTGGACCCAACACTTTTCCTGATTTTCATTAATTATCTTCCAAATAATATTCTGGACCCAACACTTTTCCTGATTTTCATTAATTATCTTCCAAATAATATTCTGGACCCAACACTTTTCCTGATTTTCATTAATTATCTTCCAAATAATATTCTGGACCCAACACTTTTCCTGATTTTCATTAATTATCTTCCAAATAATATTCTGGACCCAACACTTTTCCTGATTTTCATTAATCATCTTCCAAATAATATTCTGGACCCAACACTTTTCCTGATTTTCATTAATTATCTTCCAAATAATATTCTGGACCCAACACTTTTCCTGATTTTCATTAATTATCTTCCAAATAATATTCTGGACCCAACACTTTTCCTGATTTTCATTAATTATCTTCCAAATAATATTCTGGGTCCAACACTTTTCCTGATTTTCATTAATTATCTTCCAAATAATATTCTGGGTCCAACACTTTTCCTGATTTTCATTAATTATCTTCCAAATAATATTCTGGACCCAACACTTTTCCTGATTTTCATTAATTATCTTCCAAATAATATTCTGGACCCAACACTTTTCCTGATTTTCATTAATTATCTTCCAAATAATATTCTGGACCCAACACTTTTCCTGATTTTCATTAATCATCTTCCAAATAATATTCTGGACCCAACACTTTTCCTGATTTTCATTAATTATCTTCCAAATAATATTCTGGACCCAACACTTTTCCTGATTTTCATTAATTATCTTCCAAATAATATTCTGGACCCAACACTTTTCCTGATTTTCATTAATTATCTTCCAAATAATATTCTGGGTCCAACACTTTTCCTGATTTTCATTAATTATCTTCCAAATAATATTCTGGGTCCAACACTTTTCCTGATTTTCATTAATTATCTTCCAAATAATATTCTGGACCCAACACTTTTCCTGATTTTCATTAATTATCTTCCAAATAATATTCTGGACCCAACACTTTTCCTGATTTTCATTAATTATCTTCCAAATAATATTCTGGACCCAACACTTTTCCTGATTTTCATTAATTATCTTCCAAATAATATTCTGGACCCAACACTTTTCCTGATTTTCATTAATTATCTTCCAAATAATATTCTGGACCCAACACTTTTCCTGATTTTCATTAATTATCTTCCAAATAATATTCTGGGTCCAACACTTTTCCTGATTTTCATTAATTATCTTCCAAATAATATTCTGGACCCAACACTTTTCCTGATTTTCATTAATTATCTTCCAAATAATATTCTGGACCCAACACTTTTCCTGATTTTCATTAATCATCTTCCAAATAATATTCTGGACCCAACACTTTTCCTGATTTTCATTAATTATCTTCCAAATAATATTCTGGACCCAACACTTTTCCTGATTTTCATTAATTATCTTCCAAATAATATTCTGGACCCAACACTTTTCCTGATTTTCATTAATTATCTTCCAAATAATATTCTGGGTCCAACACTTTTCCTGATTTTCATTAATTATCTTCCAAATAATATTCTGGACCCAACACTTTTCCTGATTTTCATTAATTATCTTCCAAATAATATTCTGGACCCAACACTTTTCCTGATTTTCATTAATTATCTTCCAAATAATATTCTGGACCCAACACTTTTCCTGATTTTCATTAATCATCTTCCAAATAATATTCTGGACCCAACACTTTTCCTGATTTTCATTAATTATCTTCCAAATAATATTCTGGACCCAACACTTTTCCTGATTTTCATTAATTATCTTCCAAATAATATTCTGGACCCAACACTTTTCCTGATTTTCATTAATTATCTTCCACATAATATTCTGGACCCAACACTTTTCCTGATTTTCATTAATTATCTTCCAAATAATATTCTGGACCCAACACTTTTCCTGATTTTCATTAATTATCTTCCAAATAATATTCTGGACCCAACACTTTTCCTGATTTTCATTAATTATCTTCCACATAATATTCTGGACCCAACACTTTTCCTGATTTTCATTAATTATCTTCCAAATAATATTCTGGACCCAACACTTTTCCTGATTTTCATTAATCATCTTCCAAATAATATTCTGGACCCAACACTTTTCCTGATTTTCATTAATTATCTTCCAAATAATATTCTGGACCCAACACTTTTCCTGATTTTCATTAATTATCTTCCAAATAATATTCTGGACCCAACACTTTTCCTGATTTTCATTAATTATCTTCCAAATAATATTCTGGACCCAACACTTTTCCTGATTTTCATTAATTATCTTCCAAATAATATTCTGGACCCAACACTTTTCCTGATTTTCATTAATTATCTTCCAAATAATATTCTGGACCCAACACTTTTCCTGATTTTCATTAATTATCTTCCAAATAATATTCTGGGATCATTTGGCGCCAGGAATGGCATCCGGACCATCTTGCCTTAATTGACTTCCAAAGAATCCTGATCAGAGATAAGTTTGGAAGTCAATTTCTAAAAGCCGTCCAACACATGCCAGCATGTAAAACAAACGTTAAGCCGAATATGATGATGATAATTCATTGACATCTACGCAGACGACACAACTGTCTATGGCAGCACATCGAAGAACATTGGTATCAAGATATTGCTGAGGATGTGATACAATGGGTAATGGGGAAAAAATGTGGTTTGTTACTTGTAACATTTCTAAATGTGGTTTTTTACTTGTAACACTTCTAAATGTGGTTTGTTACTTGTAACACTTCTAAATGGGGTTTGTTACTTGTAACACTTCTAAATGGGGTTTGTTACTTGTAACACTTCTAAATGGGGTTTGTTACTTGTAACACTTCTAAATGGGTTTTTTACTTGTAACACTTCTAAAACCAAACTTATCCCCTTTCATCATCAACGGTTAGATCCTTGCTTTTCTCAAGTTGAAATGAATGGCTAACTCCTTGAGGAAGTTCCTTATTTTGGTTAAATAAAATCTAACTGAATCTTTAAAAATATTCTCATTAAATTTTGTATGGCGGCCATTTTGAATTTGGGCTTAGTAAATGGAAAAGTTGTCAAAGAAACAATCGTACATCAAATAAATAGAAATAGAGATCAATTTACAAATAATTAGATAATAGGGAAAACATTTAATTCACTAAAGTTTTTAACTCGAATTTTTTTTTTGTGAAAGACTACTTAAATTGATTTACCTCTCCAGGAGGTTAGACACAGGGTCAGGTATGGCTTTGAAAAGCCAGCACACAAGGATCACTGCATTCTGACCTACAAAAAATGCCTGAGTAGCTCTATCGGTATTTCCCGATAGAGGCACCTCAGGTGATTAGCAACAAACTAACCCTTTTCAGAGAGAAGGCAAAGCCTGGGAGAGTGGATCTTCTATGACTAAACAAAACAGCAGTCCAACGGCAGCAAAGCCACTGTCGGACTGATCATGTTTTTAGTAAATGACCCTTAAAAGTACTAGGACTTATACTTGAATCTCTGGAGCATACAATCAGGGAGTTTAAGATTGGTTGTTTTGTTTATGGCATATCAACCCTGTTCGGGTTAATGCAAAATCCGGTCATTTTGTTAAAAGTTTTTATGCTTCAAATTCTTTATATGTTCAAATATTTATTCATGTTTGGTTCGGTTGTTTTGTAGAGGAAAATTGTTGTGTTTTTTGGGGGGTTTTGCAGAACATGATTGAGTTTTGTAAAGGGAAAGGAAAAAAAAACAATAACATCAATGTTTGGTGCATTTTAGGTTAGGAAGCCAGTATCTTCAAACAGCCTGACCTGGTAGCACCAGACATGGTTTTAAGAAATGATTCTTAAAGACAACATAAAACCCTACATTAAACCCACCATATTAATGAGTGTCCCTTTTTCTTTAAGATGGGACTATTTTTATATGCATATACACTCAATATCATGTGCATCAAATTTGAACAATACCAACATTTCTTTCATATAAAAACAAAAAGGTGCTTCTTTAGAGACGTGGCCGGCGGAAATATGAAAATGGGGAGATAATTCCAACTTTTTTGAAGTGTGTGTGTGTGGGGGGGGGGGCTAATCGAATTTAAAATGCAAAAAATAAAACTTCTGAGGATACGTTGAAATTAAATAGATTTATTGAAATAAATTAAACAAATAAATAAATAAAAGGTTAGGGTTATGGTTAGGATTAAGGGTCACTTCCTCGTTTTTTGTAAGAAATTACATTTTACACCGCCCGCCCCCCCCCCCCAGGTTTTTTTTTTTATTAAAACCGGTTCATTTATTTGAGGTTTAATTTATTTCAATAAATCTATTTAATTTTAACGTATCCTTAGAAGTTCTGTTTTTTGCATTTTAAATTCGATAAAAAAAAAATCCTTCCCCCCCCCCCCAAAAAAAAATGTTTGGATTATCTCCCCCTTTCATATCGTCTCTAAAGGAGTACCAAACAAAAAATTGTCCGTCACCGAAAATAATGACTAAACTGGAAGTAGCCTGAAACAAAGAACTCTTAATGACACAAGACAAAAGAATCGTACATTAAAAAAAGAGAAAAGATGGCACTTGTATAGATCGGGTACACGAGTCGAAATTTATTTTAGAAGAGTTCCAATGGTGTAAGGGGCAGATAACTCTCTTTTTTAGTACGCAATTTCTCTGAAAATGGAAAATATCCTTTTTTTAAATACGAAGTCATGCAAATTGAATATTTGAGAAAATCAACCGTATATTGATAGAACATTTATTGAATAAAATAGAATTTGGTAAAATGATCAGTATATTTTTTCATTTCAAAACCAACAAAACGAACAGTCCTCTTGTTTGGATTAACAGATTTTTGATTTTTTTTATAGTTTAAAAAATAAATTTATCTGTTTTTTTTCTTCTCTTGAGTTTGTTTTTTTTTAAACGGGATAGAATTCATAAATTTGTTCAAAACAACTCTGTAGGGGGGTTGCGGAAAATTTCTGCTGCCACATAAATTCTGATAAATAGGATAAGCCACCACTTTTTCTTAAGTACTTGTTAAATATAATAATTCGCGCATATTCAAGGCATTCACGTCGATTACGTCCATTTTCGGAGAAGCTAGAAATTATGTACTTAAAAAAAAGAGAGTTATCTGCCCCTTACACCATTGGAACTCTTCTAAAATAAATTTCGACTCGTGTACCCGATCTATACAAGTGCCGAAAAGATTTCTATTGCTAATAGAAGGTAGAAGAAGATGATAAAAGAATATATCGTGTATTTCTTACCAAATCTTGGAGAAACTTGAGACTGACGTCATTCGAACAAGTCGACGCTTGCCAAAGTGAGAAAATATTTGAAACAACATAAGTGCAGAAGATGAAGGCACTAAGCGAGACGAGGATGTAAATCCGGTCTCGCTTAAACGTGATGGTTCTCATGATTTCAACGTCGACATCGCCAGTCGTTTCCTGAAATGTTGGACGAGAAGAAGAAAAATCATCATAATCGTCACGCATTTTATTAAAATCAAAAAGAAACATGTCACATGATCTACATACGATGATAGACTAGACCTGATGTGTTAGGTCGTTAGGTTGTTACAAACATAATGGCCATCCGAAGCGTTGGTTTTAAAAATCGTTTTAACACAGAAGTTGTAGTTTATTTCTGGTAAATTTTAACATATATAAAAATTAATGTTCTCAATAATAATTTGTAACTTTTTTCAGATAGAATGTATTTTTGAAGCATAGAAGATGATGAACATGCCAAAACATGACCTTCGCCTTCTTATGTTGTAGGAGTTCAAACTTGGGCAGAATGCCTCCGAAACTTCTGCCAATATCAATAGAGCATGGGGAGATGGACCCACAAACGATCGGACAGTACAAAGGTGATTCCAGAAATTCTGTAGTGGAGATGAAAGCCTTGAACATGAAGAAGGTAAAGGACAGCCGTGCAATTTTGACAATGAACAATTGCAAGCACTTGTTGAGCAAGATCAACTTCAAATTGTTAAAGAAATATCTCAGACATTTGCCGCCAGCACTGCAACAGTTTCACGTCATTTAAAGAGTATTGGAAAGATGAAAAAATGTTCATCAATAAATGTATGTTTCTGAAATCGGCCATTATTTTTTACCGATCTAATACATAAACGGAGCGAAAGCGAGTAAGCTACGTTTAATTTAATGGTCTGAAAATGCAGACACTCCAGTTACGTGATGACTCCCTCTCTTTAGATACAAAATGGCTGAATGCAGATTAGGAGTTCAAACTTGGGCACAATGCCTCCAAAACTTCTGCCAATACCAATAGAGCCTGGGGAGATGGATCCACAAGCGATCGGACAGTATGAAGATGGTTCCAGAAATTCCATAGCGGAGATGAGAGCCTTGAAGATGAAGAAGGTAGAGGACGGCTGTGTAATCTTGACAATGAACAATTACTAGCACTTGTTGAGATAAAATCCACGTCAAAGTATCAAAGAAATGTCTCAGACAATTGCTGTCAGCACTGCAACAGTTTCACATCATTTACAGAGTATTGGAAAGGTGAAAAAATTTTCATGCATAAATGTAGGTTTTTGAAATCGGCCATTATTTTTGTAACGACCTAATACATGATTGGAACAGTTATCCCCATCTTGGTTGTTATCACGTTCTCAATGTTTTAGTCATTGCACTCTCTGACTTTTTTTAAGTTGCCTTTTATCATCGTCCGTAACGTTTGAGGAATTTTGAACTGAACGCTTTATTTAATCCATGGTTCTTACTCTGTTAAACGTAGTACAGATCCCATATCATTTATCTCCCTTAGCTGGCCTTTATCTTTTTAGAGAACATTCCCAGACTCTTCACCGGCTAGATCCCGTGTCTGTCCCCTTAACGAACATAAGTATTGTAGCTGATTGGGGTCATAAATTGTTGGTAACTTTTAATGCCGCAAAGACAAAGCTCCTTTCCTTCAATAACTACAAGAAACCTCTCCAACCACAGATTACAATGGCAAATAACATCCTACCTGAGAGTTCAACATTCAAACTACTCGGCCTAACATTCACAGGTAACATGAATTGGAATAAATATGTTGAAGACATTGCCAAGGAAGAAAGAAAGAAAGAAGGTGGGCTCCCTCTACCATACTAGTAAACTTTTCACACCTGACATTATCCTATATCTCTACAGAGTCAATATCCGCCCATGCATGGAGTATTGTTGCCACATCTGGGCTGGTGCATCATTCACTAGTCTCTCTGTCTTAGACAGGGTCCAAAAGAGAACCTCTGATTTTATAGGTCCCACACTGTCTACCAAGCTCCAGCGCCTGTCCCATCGCCGCAATGTTGCATCCTTGTGCCTGTTTTACAAGTACTTCAATGGATTGTGCTTCGATGAACTTGCTGCACTGGTGCCCCCTCGACGTAAATTCACGAACCCAACAATCATCTAAGTCCCATCCATTCACTGTGGAGGTCCCCAGATGACGAAGAGCCTTCTACTCCAATAGCTTCTTTCCTCGTACTGCCGATCTCTGGAACTCCCTCCCTGCTCCATTTCCCCGACTGTACTGACATGCAGAAATTTTAAACTAATCTTGCTGCACAGCTCCCAACTTAGGATGACCCCCAAAACCTACACCCTATTTCTCAGTAGCCCCTTACGTCTACAGTGGCGGCCTGCCTTGTTTGGGGTGAACTATGTTAAAAAAACATTTTTTTAATTTGCCTATTTTACAATAATTTTTTTCGGCTTATTTTATTTTATTACTTTTCAAAATAGAATTAACGTTACAGTGTAGTATCTGTTCTGATACTACACTTCATTTTTTCTGTCCTCGGTTAGTGAAGGAGAAATCCTTCTAGACTGTGGCTATTTTTATTTTTGTCCTGATCCAGAGTGCTCCTTTTGTAGGGAGATGGATTTTCCCGACTTTATTAAAAACCGACCTTGTGTTTAACTCTGCTCTCGTGGGGAGGTAACTAAATAGGAACAACAGAGGGCACTGTTTCGTGAAATACAACCAAAAGTTACAGGTGTGACCAGGTGTGACATAAGCATGACTTATGTAAACCGAATGCTTCGAAACCGAATGTTACCAACACCCTAACCCCTCTCCATGTTAAGGATGACTTCTGAAACTTGTCTTTTTTTAGAAGCAGACGACTTCAATGATATCAAATTGTAAACTAACACTAGAAACGACGGCCTCTTTACACGATTCGAACGAAAGAAAGAGCAATTTTTTTTCACCTTTTTTCTCGAAGACGATGTCTTTAATGAAATAAAATTTTAAACTTACCTTTTTCTTTTTGAAGCAGACGACTTATAACAAAAGAAAGAGCAATTTGGGTATCTTTTACAATAATCCGCAGAGTGAAAACGCTCAAAAAACAAATATACAACAAATAAAAGTAACTGTAGCCGATAAAAGTTATTTTCCAATTTGTTTGTATTTTTAAGCCGTTCCAACTGATTTTTATTAGAAATCAATATTTTTGTCACACGAACATGGGGGGGGGGGGGGGTCGTAAGCGAGGCTGGAAATAGTCTCATCGGCGCCATTTTTTTTTAGTAAAAATCCGTGCCCAAAAAAAACAAGAAATTTTTTTTTACATCTAATAAAAACCCATTTATACTACGTAAAAATACAAACAAATTTCACAGGTAAGTAGGAAAATATCTATTCTCGACGTAGGTCATCATCACTTGTTGTATATTTATTTTTTTTGCCCCGTTTTCGTTCGTTTTTTGGACCCCGTCCGCGACTCTGCTGATTATTGTAAAAGATACCCGAGCAATTTTATTTTGTTATTTTTATTTTTTGATTACAAGAATTTAGTTTTTTTTTTACTGTGTCTGTTTTTTTGTTGTCTTTTTTTAGAGTTAGGGAATTTTTTGTGGGGGGGGGGGGTCTGAGTTTTAGGGTTAGGGAATTAGGGTTAGTGCTGGAATTACGGTTAGGGATTTTTTGTGGGATGGGGGGGGGGGAGTTGTAGGGTTAGTGTTAGGGAATTAGGGTTAGTGTTGGAATTAGAGTTAGGGATTTTTAGGGTTAGTTTTGGAATTAGGGTTAGGGATTTTTTTGTGGGAGGGGGTCCGAGTTTGTTTTTTTAAATACAAGGAACTTTTTACTTTGTGTCTCTGTTATCTTCTGTAAAAGTTGAAATTGGGAGAAGGAATATTCACGAAATATTAGAAAAAGGCAACGAAGTAGAAGGAAGAAATTTAGCTGAAGAAGAAGATTGTTTTTTTTTCTGCAACCGGGTACAAGCACGAGGAACAAGAAACTAGTACAGGCATGAGGTGCAAACGTTTCCAATCTGAGAAACTTCCGGTGCTACCGTCATATGGTAACTAATTAAACTTGCCGTGAAAAAAAAAAGAAAGAAAAAGGTTTTACAGAGGAGTGAGGGAACATTCGGAACGGCGTACCTTCTTTCGTCTATTTCCGTTCGTTTTCGTAGCATTCGTTGTACATACGTCATGCTTACGTCACGCCTGTAAATGTTTGGTCGTATTTCCCGAAACTGTACCAAACAGAGTAAATGGTAAAATAGTTAATAGTCACGAAATCGTAAACAAAAAATAACAAACGCCTTATACCAAACGCAGTAGAATTTAATTATCTACCGACCTGTATATTTTCAATGTGCTGAAACAGTTAAGTATTTTATTTCAATTTTTAAGCTGTCTTTACGACACACTGAAAATAAAAATGGTCGCTTAACTATTAGGGCCTTAATTCCTTTAACGGTAATTCTATTTTGAAAAGAAAAAAAACAAACATAAAAATAAACCGAAAAGAAAAAATCTTGTAAAATGGGCAAATATTCAGGGGAAACGTAAAAATTAACACCGAGTTTTATTTTTTAAATATTCAAAGCGGACGATTTTTCTTGGTGTCAAATGGTTGCCATTGGTTGGTTAATTTGAGCCACGTGATACAAATCCTTGATTGTGATTGGTGTTGGTTAGTGGCGGGCATAAAAAGTGCTGTTAGCCTTTCCAATAAAATTACATGAGTCAGGAAACGTTTTTGTATGCGTTACTTTGTAGTGTTATTTTTTTTTAGTCACACGGACATTTTATTTGTTTTTATACAATGCCAATGTATTGTACATTTGAGGCGGACACTTTATTTTGTTTTAGTTGATTTTTTTGTTTAGACGTGGTTTGCTGTACCTTTTGATTATTTTTATTTTTTGTTTGTTTTTGAAGGCTAAAGAGATGAAGTGATTCCGGTTCCACGTCAAAACAAATGTCCACGTTAAAACAAAAATTGTCCGCGTGAAACGCAACAATATACAAAAAAAAATGTCTCGCGAGATTGAATTAAAAATACACTAGAAACAATAATTAATTTACAAACTAAAAAAGTACTTCTACAGTTTACAGACCGTGCTATTTTTAGATAGGATTATCAAGTTAAATTTAAATTTTACGGCATCTTTTGTTTATTAAATTGTTAGGTGAAAGTACAGAATAGTTAACAAAGCCATCCCCTCCCCATGTTAAGAATGGGTTTCTAAATAATAACGTTATTATTTCAGCACGGTCCGTAAACTGCAAAAGTATCCAAAAATACTACAATGAAACAATGAATAATAATTTTTTAAATGCACTGTAAATAAATTAGGGTACTTCTACAGAATTTGTATCGAACTGTTTTTTTTTTTTTTTACCTTCACTTAATTCCTAAACTAACCCTAACCTAAGTTCTAGGTTTAGTTCGGCAAAAGTCGGTTTGGTTCGGTTCAAATTCTGTAGAAGCACCTAAATCAGTAAGTGGTTTATGGTTTTCTGTTTCACGCACCAGAGTTTCATTTTGTGTATTTGCCTTCAAGCTATTGTCGTAATCCATTACCGGATTTTACCGAAACAATATGGGCAGCCATAGGGGTTGATCTATATAATCACAGTGTTGTTTTATGTCTTTTTTTATTTTCAACAAAACCACAAAAAAAAGGAAGTTTTTTGTGAAATAAGAATTAAAAATAAATAGAATATGTATGATGTGATACTTTACCGGCAACTGGAAATCTGTGGTTAAAAAAATGAATTTAAAAAATAAATAAGTAAATACGGAAAAATAATTCCCCACAAAATTGCTTTTCGGAATTTCAAAATAGACTAATTTAAATCGTGGTGAGTTATCGCCCTTGGATTTCACCGGTGACAAAATACGAAATACGCACTCTAAAAAGGTAATAAAAAAAATCTTGTTTGCGGCAGTGCCCCTTTTCGGGGAGATGGATTTGGCCAACATTAAAAAATAACCTTATACCTAACTGGGCCCTCGTGTGGAGGCAAGTAAATAGGAATAAGAGTCAGGCGTAAAGAAGCAAATTGCTACCCACTTACATCCATCTCCCCCAAAAGGGGCCCTCTGTTTTGAGACAAAAATAAAATTGTCGCAGTCTAGAAGGATTTCTCCTTCGCTTACCGAAGACAGAAAATATGAAGTATAGTATCAGAACAGATACTACACTTTAACGTTAATTCTATTTTGAAAAGTGAAAAATAAATAAAAACAAGCCGCGCATGCGTGGTCCCCCTCTGTATGTGACTCGATGTGGCGAGTGTAAAATGCAATAAATTTGGGCATTTTTGACCCCCATTGTACTCCCTGGGGGCGCGAATCAGAATTCTTCTGAGGTCAAGGATGCTCATTTTATATCCAGAACAATTGCCTCTACATTTTGGCCAAGTTTCAGAAAAATTGAATGGATGGATCAAACGTTATGGGAGAAAAGGGTAATTTTTTGCCATTTTAGAGGCTTTTGACCCCCTGGGGGCGCGAACCAGATTTTTTCCAATGTCAGCGATACTTATTTTCTATTAGGAACAATTGCCTCCACATTTTGGCCAAGTTTCAGAGAAATTGAATGGATGGATGAAAAGTTATGGGGCAAAAAATGTCATTTTTTGCCATTTCGGGGCCTTTTGATCCCCAGGGGGCCTAACCAGATTTTTTTTCAAAAATCGGAGAATGTCACTTTCTAACCTGACAAAAGTTACAACTTCATGGAAAATTTCAGAGAAATTCAATGGATGGTTGCAGAGAAAAATCCGGACGGACGGACAGACGGACGGAAATGCCTCAAAACATAGGTCTCCCGATTTTGTAAAAAATAAACGAAAAAAATTTGTAAAATGGGCAAATATTCAGTTCAGACATAAAAATAAACATTGGTTTGGCAAACCAAACCAGAATAGTACCCGACTCAAAGTCAGCAGCTAACGGTGTTCGGTCAGATTTAGTTCCTGATATTAAACTTTCTTCGTAATATAAATTCCGGCAAGAGTTTCAGTTTCTCAAATGTATTACTTTATTTATCAAATTGTTAGGTGAAAGTGTGGTGGATCGAGATGCGATTCGAGCGAACGCCAAAAAAGCGAATGGCTTAAATAGCCACCCTCTTACTTTCCCCGATTCGGTGGGATACGCTTTCCTCTTCACTTCTAAAAGGCAAGTTAGTTTTCACAGGAATGTGTTGACTCAATATTTTTGAACCAATGAATATCTTTTTAAACCCACAATCTAGCAATCCTATGTGAAATTAACAAAAATTATAAAGCAGTGACTTGGTCTCCAGAGACCGAACCCGGCGTACCTGGAAAAGACCAAGAACGTAGCACTCCCCACTCCACACGCCTTTGGCCGGGGGGGAGGGGGGGGCGGGGCGAAAAGAAGGGAACACTTCAAAACTCATGCACACATCTACACACGCCCTAACAGTACAAGGTAAACCTACGCAGACTTACACAGTGCCACATTGTCTAATACTCGCACACGCATATTCACACTAACAAATATATATATAGACAAACGCATCCTTCGTGTCTGATATTCACTGAACATTTTTTTACCAAAAAAATGCCCGAGCAGCCCCGTTGGCATTCCCCTATAGGGGCGCCTCAGACAATTAGCAATAAACTAACCCGTTTTCAGAAAGAATGTAACTCCTGGGAGGGTGAGTCTCCTAGGACTGAACAGAACCATACCTCAACCCGACAGCAACAAAACAACTGGTGGACTGATTGTCGAGGACGTATTCCCAACTGGTATGAACAACACCTACTCAAGCTGTGCCAGGTCAAGGGTCAAGTAACATAGAGCGTATTACTCGCTCGCTATCTGGCTGAGAAGCAGTATGAATAGTCGCCGCCACTGGTAACATTAGTTGGGGATATCCGTGTTGGATAATGGCCCTATGGGAATGGACGTATCTGTTGGAAATTGTTGGTTTGACTTGCGCGAATTAGCGCGGGCGCAGTCGAGTGCAGAATAGGGCCTGTTCTCACAGTCAGAGCTAACAGACGTGGCAAGGTTACCGTGTGACGAGACCCCAGATCAAGGGTCAGTCTGCACCTGCGAGAGGCTCTGTGACGTCACAAGCACTTGCGTGGGAAACAGAGGGATCTGTGACGTCACTCGTTCTTCGTGAGAAGCGAGTTTCGTCAGTCTGGGTTTTGGAGACGAACCTATCAGACATGATTTTGATGTAGTCAGAAATTGATTAAAGGAAATATTTGCCTAAGAAAATACAAGCGAGAGAGATCCTCCCCCCCTCTATGAATGGTTAAGGAAATAATTGTTATATACGGCGATAAAGTAGTGATTGCTCTCTCTCTCTCTCTCTCTCTCTCTCTCTCGACGTAGTGAATGGCTATGGCCGATAAATAACAACGTTTGTAATAAAAGGAATTGGAAGTTAAGAGGATTGTTTGTCTTTGGAGTGCGTCATGGGGCTTTTGTTGCAGACAACGGACGGCGTGGTTCACGGCAGGAAGGAAGGAAGGAAGAAAGAATTCATCCACTAGACGACACGACCCTCTACACGGCGAGGGAGAAAACTAAAGGTATGCAAACAATATATGAACTATGTGATTTATGATGTTTTAAAAATGACGAGTATTAAATGTGAACTGTCACGGCCCTTTCCGGGACTAGATAGTAAACGTGAACCGCCGTGGCCCCGAGCAGAGGGGTATGCAACATCGGAATCTTCTTCTACATATAGCAGTTTTGTTAGGAACATTCGTTTCCATAACAATTAGGTAACCTGTCTTATGACAGTATTTACCTGCCTTCCATCACAGGATGATGTGATACGAAGTCGGAAAGTGGGGTTTGATAAGCCAGTGCATAATAGGTAGCGCACTCTAGCGTTGCAAAAAAATGCTTGTGTAGCCCCGTTGGCATTACCCGGACGCATGGGTGTTTCACTTAGCAATAAACTTGAACTGAAAAGAGGAGGGTGGTGGCCGTTTTTATACCTCCCCCCATTGCATATCAGCACCAGTTTGTTGCGCATGTGCAAATTAATGGTCATATCCTGCAACCGATAACTGTCTTATGCTAAGACACCTCCATCCTTTTGGGCGTTACTAGAGGTGATATAAATTATTTCAAAGGAAATACTATTGCTAAACTAGTCAAACACAATTTATTTAGGTTTACTTACTTATTTGTGGCCTATTTAGGTTAAAAAAATATTTAATATCTAAGTTATAAGCATTTTAAGTTACCATGAATATTGGTTGTGAGTAAAATAATCCGTGGCCATCTTGTATCTTACTTCCTATGAATAATCAAGATGTCTGATCACGGGTTATTTGTATCAGTCATAAACATTATCATTTCTTTCCTCTTGCGGAGAGAAGCCCTAGTGAGGTTGTTTGGTCACAAGATGACCAATCAGAGTCCTGGGCGTATTAATTTCAACCGGAGCTTTGAAGGCCTACATCCAGACCCTTTGAGATTTGCAGGCAGAGAGCTTCCAGGCATCCATGAAGAAAGACGTGCTTTCCCCTTGCCCCATTAACTTGACAGCGAGCATGGCTATATTCATTTGAAGATATTCTACTCTGAGAAAAGACTTTCGGCAGCCGACCTTTATTACTTTTCTATTTCTTTTATTCACTATTTTAAACTTCTGGCAACCTACACCTAATAGTGTAGGTCTGTGGTGAGGAGAGATGCTCTGTGGTGAGGAGAGAATCGATTCGAACAAATGCCAAAAAGCGACTCCAGTTCGTTTAGATACGTCTCCTCTTCACTTTGAAAAGCAAATAAAGAGCTTTCACATGTTGTCGCTAAATCAGAATTTTCGGCCAATAAGAATGAGCCCCGCTTGATTTAAACCCAAATATATAGTAATCCTGTGTGAAATGAGAAACCCCAATAAAAACGGAAAACTGAACAGGCAAAAGCAAAGATCCAAGCTGGCAGATATCAGAAAAGGACCCAATAACGTATGCTCCTTTAGTCCCCCCCCCCCAATAGCAAAACCTGGCCCAGTTGACCCCAAAAGAATGAATATTTAAAAAAAAATTTAAGTATTATTCGTCCAGGGCAATGCCGATCGAGAATATAACAACATGGGTGTTTGTTTTGTAGTCTTTGACTTTTAGCTGGACACACACACACACTTACACACACACACACACACACACACACCACTGCCCTTTTATATAATAGTTTTGTTTTTTTTAATTAATTTTAAAAAAAAATTAAGTTGTGTGTTGCTTCTGCGTTAAACATCACAGATATTTAAGACTAAAATTCGTTTTTATTTTGATGGTGAACAATTTGAAAACAATTTATCGATAAATATTTATTAAAATAAAAACATGCAAAGTCACGCAATGACGATTCTAATTTTTTAAAGTTACAATATTAACCTATTTGTAGAAAATATTGTTGGTCACGATGTATATAATTATGCGTGTTTGTATTTACTTACTTGCCCTGTCGGCAGGGCCACGAATTCGTCAACTGCAATCTCATGTAGAGGGTACCGAAAAAGGGGCCATCTGTAGGCCGTAGGTGATGACCTATGATGCCGTAGGACGAGATCCTGGTGGCTGAGTCATTTTTCCATTTCGGCCCTTACTTTGGCTAGATGGGAGATCGGAGAGACTCAATCCAATCAATCGGCTGGTCATAAGTTCATCTCCAACCGTATTATTCGATCTCATTCTTAAAAAAATCAAAACCTTATTTCTCTTTTTTTATTTTTCTCCTCAAATAGATACTAGAAGGTGGTGGCTGAGGGTCAGTCGTATTGCCTATACAAAAAGAAACAAGTTTTAACGAAATTTCTAGTCGATATTGTTTTTATGGCAGTCAACGGGTAAGCATAAAAGTTCAATTTTATATATGTTCAAAAATAAATTCGAATTTTACATCAGACAAACAAAACGTTTTATGTTATGCAGACTTGTTATTGTGTAAAAAAATATTTCAAATTTTAGGGAAACGCAAATATTTGTTTATTTTTTATTTAAGCTTTTCCTGTCAAGACAGGTTTGTCAACCATCTTGAATTTTGGTCTATAAGTTTTTTCAATAGTTTTAACTTTAAATCATTCTCAGACTTCCATCTTGAAAACGACATCAGTATCCGTTTTTAAATACCAAACAATTACTAGATCAAAAATGAAATAATTTCAGACAAAAATGATCAAAGTCATATGTCTCCATGTTGGTGTGTAACAATCTTTCTCTTCGAAGCGTCTTGATTATCTGCTTAGCATCAACCAACCACTGTGACGTCAGCAGATAAACCCGACTCAGTGACCAGGCCTTCTTAACATGGGTCATGACTCATATCGACCCAAATGTTTCTGATTGCGATTTACAGAACATACTAAAAATGGCCGAAGCAGTTTACGCAAAAAAAATTGTAAAAAGGCAGGCAACACTAAAGTATACAAATACAAAACCAGGTTAGTTTAGGGTTTAAAAAATTGGAGTTAACATTGTGAAGAGAGAGGTGTAGTAGGAGTTGCTGCATAGATATCCATCCTTCTGGCTTTGCTAGGTATGAAGAAAAACGGGTTACCATAGTTTGGTTATAAGGACAAACTTCTTCATTTACAATTTAAATCAATTTTAGGTGCTTGTATAATAAAAAGCCGAAAAAAAGTTTTTTTTGTCTTTTAGTGTTGGAGAGGTACATAAGGGGCAGGTAACTCTTACAACCAATTTTAAGCAAGATTTTCCAGTAATCAAAACTGATGGCTTTAATTGGCGTTGCACATGTGGCTACTGTGCAAGGAGAACGTCGATTAGACATAAAAGGGTTCGGGTTTAGGGTTAGGGTTAGGGTTAGAAAAATATTGTTCGAAAGCTAGAGCTGTTGTGAAGAGTTATCTGCCCCTTATTTACCTCTCCAACACTAAAAGACAAAAAAAACTTTTTTTCGGCTTTTTATTATACAAGCACCCAATTTTATTCCAAATGATCCGGAAAGATTTATGAAAACAGGAATACCAAATTGGTTGAGTCCGTAGACATGTATTTACTATACAAGAAAGGTTGAGCCCTGGTAGTTCATCTAGTCTCTAACCCAAGTCATGGCAAGAAGTGAGGAAGGAAATATGACGTTTGGTCACGTAGACGTTTAAACCCAGACTGTTCATAAATCGTGATAAAAAGTTTGGGCAGAAGCGGAAGTTGCCTCCTAGGCAAACAGTGTTCTTATCGAACAACGTATATATCACTCTGTGAGTGAGAACATGCAAGTGTATTCTTATCGAACCAAGTGTTAATCACTCCGCGAGTGAGAACATGCTAGTGCCAAAGAAAATAGATCGTAATTATGTAACTGATACAAGATCTTCAATATATTAGTCGATTAATCGATCAATATATTAATCGATTAATTTGTTTTGTAAGTGTATATCTTGCAAACAAATAGTCAGTAGTTTCTATTTAACCCATCGGCAGGTACCGAACTTCAGGCTAGGATCAAAGTGTAGTATCTGTAGTGGTAGTACCTGTCAGGGTACTACCATTACAAGCAGAGGTCTGGTGATACCCTGGTAATGTCCGGGTCCAACTCCTTGACCGTATGCCCCAAAGATAGAGCCCTGACAGGTACCTTGGGGGGTTTGGCGTGGTTGTTTATCCATCCACATTGTGGGGAGAGAAAAGACGGACATCTTGGCACTTTAAGAAATGCTACAAGTAATATTTAGAGGTTGGTGGAGAGACACTGAAAAGGAAATAGAAATGATGACTGGAATCATCATCATCATCATCATCATCATCATCATCATCATCATCATCATCACCATCATCATCATCACCATCATCATCACCATCATCATCACCACCATCATCATCATCATCATCATCATCACCATCATCATCACCATCATCATCATCATCATCACCATCATCATCACCATCATCATCATCATCATCATCATCATCATCATCATCATCATCACCATCATCATCACCATCATCATCATCATCACCATCATCATCATCATCATCATCACCATCATCATCACCATCACCATCATCATCATCATCATCATCATCATCACCATCATCACCATCATCACCATCATCATCATCATCACCATCATCATCATCATCATCATCATTTACATGCTGGCATGTGTTGGACGGCTTTAAGAAATTGATTTCCAAACTAACCTACCTCTGGTCAGGTCATCATTTATCCATCTTTCTCTCTAGTCCATTGTTATCACCTCCTCTCATGTTTTTCTTGGCTTTTCCCATGAACACGACTTGCTACCTTAACTGTTTTACATCTACTGACCAAAGAACTTTCATCCATTCTAACCCTAACCCTAACCAAAAAAACTCTCAACCATTCTTTTCAACGTGGCCATACCATCAAAGTCTACTCTTCTGAACACATCTCCTTACACTGTCCAGATTTAATCTTCCTCTGAGGTCATCAGATCTAAGCCTGTCTTTAAGACTCACATTACAAATCCATCGTATCATTCTCACATCATTTCGCTCCATGCACGCATATCCTCAACCCTCACAGAAAATATTTATTAAAAGAAAAGAAAATATATTAGTAATTTTATTTATTTTTTAAAATCGTTTCTTTTATTATTTTTCAGTTAAATCTGGATGCTCATTTTATGAATGACCTTGGAGAGACACTGAAAATGAAATCAGCATCATCATCATCATCATCATCATTATTATTTTAATGTCTGTTTTATATGCTTGCATGCATTGGACGGCTTTAAAAAATTGACTTCCAAAGTAACCTATCTCTGGCCAGGTTTTTATTTATCCCTCTTTCCCTCAGGTACATTTTTATCACTTCCTTCCATGCTTTCCTTGGCCTTCCCAAGAACTTCTATTCATTCTTTCATCAGCATCATCATCATCATCATCATCATCATTATTATTTTAATGTCTGTTTTATATGCTGGCATGCGTTGGACGGCTTTAAAAAGTAACCAATCCAGGTTTTTATTTATCCCTCTTTCCTTCAGGTACATTGTTATCACTTCCTCTCATGTTTTCTTTTGCCTTCCCATGTGAACTGAATCTGCTCCCTCAACTGTTCTACATCTACTAACCCAAGAACTCTCTTCCATTCTTTCACCGTGGCCATACCATCGAAGTTTACTCTTCTGCACACATCTCCTATACTGTTGACTTCTAAAATTTAAAATTGACTTCCAAAGTAACTTATCTCTGGCCAGGTCTTTATTCATCCTTCTTTTCTTCAGGTACATTCTTATCACTTCCTCCCATGTTTCCCTCGGTCTTCTCATGTGAACTGGACATACTACCTTAACTTTTCTACATCTACTGATCCAAGAACACTGATCCATTCTTTCAACGTGGCCATACCATCGAAGTCTACTCTTCGGAACACATCTCCCTATACTGTTCAGATTTAATCTTCCTCTGAGCTCATCAGAACTAAGCCTTGTCTTTAAGACTCACATTACGCATCCATCGTATCATTCTCATATCATTTCTCTCCGTGTAACGCATATTCTCAACCCTCACTGGCCAGGTTTCACTTCCATACATCATCGCACTGCATATGCATGTTTGATAGACTCTTCCCTTTGTCGACAGTGGTGACGCTCTGCTGGTTAGTGATGACAGAAGTTCCCTGAACTTACTTACATCCACTGCTAATTCTTGCAATCACATTAATACCAGCTCCACCCTGTGCTCCAATGATAAAAAAATGTTTGCTGATAATCAAACAGTATTTATTTATGTGAGGTTCGAAAGAGAGATGTATATGTTTAAACATTTTTTTTTTAACTTAGTTCACCCCAAACAAGACAAGTTACCACTGCATACGTAAGGGGCTACTGAGAATTAGGGTGGAAGTTTAGGGGCTCATCCTAAATTGAGAGCTGTGCAGCGAGATGTCTGTTCACATTAGTTTTAAATTTCTGCATGTCGGTACAGTCGGGGAAACAGGGAGTAGGGAGGGAATTCCCAAGTCCGGCAGCTTGAGGAAAGAATCTATTAGAGTAGAAAGCTCTCCGGCATCTGGGTACCTCCACAGTGAATGGATGGGATTTAGCTGATTGTTGGGTTAGTCGAGTGTATTTACGCCGAGGGGGCATCAGAGCAGCAAGTTTATCGGAGCACATTCCATTGAAGTACTTGTAAAACAAGCACAAGATTGCAACATTGCGGCGATAGGACAGGGGTTGGAGCTTGGTGGATAACGAGGGACCCATCAAATTAGAGACTCTTTTTTGGACCTTGTCTAAGAGGGATAGATTAGTGGTTGGTGCACCAAACCAGATGTGACAACAATACTACATGTATGGGCGGATGGTGGCTTTGTAGAGATATAGGATGTGGTTAAAAGTATTAAGTTGATTGTTCAGGAGTGCGGGCCGAATGGATATGTGAACCGGCCATGATCGCCTACTCGTCTTAGTTCGAATTCGGTGCTTGATTTAAAAAAAAGAAGGGGGATTTCCCTTCAAAATAAAATCACAACTCAAGTCCAACCGAACACAAACACTCCGTCAGCTTAAGACCCATTTTTCTCTGAGACTCACAGAAACAAAACTAACCCCTCTGCTCGTCTTGCTGGAATATATATAAATATTGGTCTTATTTGGGGTAGACCACACAGCCAGCATACCTGAAAATTAATGGCTGTTTTATCACTGGACATAAAAACCTTCTGAGCTGGTATGAAAAACTTTGAGGGAGAAAGTATGAGAGAGTTCATTTTAAGGAGTGATTAAAAGAAGGAAAAAACAGAAATTAATTCTTAATGTTCTTGAAGATCCGAATCGGTAAATTAAGAAGCAGTGGCAACAAGTGTTCTTTGAAAAGTCACGACAGGTTTGAGTAGGGGTGTAAACATGCACTAAGCGACAGGTTTAGTGGATTGCAAAGTTGCAATGCATGCTAATAACAGACTTGCTGTGAGTGAGAAATATTTAATTAAGAAAAAAGATATGAAAAATATCTCTGATTTGGGATTTGGCCACCCAGAATTCGATTTGTCCACTTGAAAAAAGAAATGGTTCTAAAGATACAAGGTTCCCTGTTGTGGTTATAAACCACTTGAGATTTTCCAAAAATAATGGCCAGCTAAATACGGGCCCCTCTAGACAGTAGCTTTTTTATGTTCATAGATTGGCAGCTGATTATTTCAAGTGGTCTTAATGGTGTGGTCCCAGAATATCTATATATATTTCAGTAGATTGGCAAGGGGGAGTCTTCTGGGTGTCTGACAGTCAGTTGTTTTTGTGTGCCTCTCAGAGAGAGAGAGAGAGAGAGAAAGAAAGAGATGGGCCCTTGGGCTCTAAGCTACTGGACCTGTGCTTTGATTTGGTCGGGCTAAGAATTCTCATTTGCAAATCTGTTGTTCAGTAGAAGAAAACGAGTATCATTGTAACCCTCAAAAAATAAACCTTTGTTACTTGTTTTAAACTGGAGTCGTAATTTTACTTGGAAGGAAAATTCTTCTATTACGGCACTGACTGAGACCACACAACTGGTGTAGAAGTTGGGAACCAACTTCAGACCAGCATAATGAGCAGACGATCACGATCTGTGCAGTGAATGCACACATACACACATTCAAAACTGCCCAAATTTCTACCAACTGATTTGCTCTGAAAACAGAACTTCATACTTCAACATGGACATTTTTGATTGGTCCAAAAATACAATAATTTCATATTTATTATTTTATGGATATTCTGCGTCGATCTTCATGTGCATAAACCGTGTTACATACTCTGTACTTGAATGCTTCAGGGCAAACATCTAGTTTAGATCAGAGTGGACCTGAGACTAGTATGTTTCTTACTAATGTCATGTTCTATCCCCTCTATAGTACAAATCAGATGCAAATTATTCTGGATCGATCCCCCATTAATCACATCCAGTTCAATAGAATCCGGGCTTAAATCTTTAACACTGTGTTTAGCAGAGTTATGGGCCTGTAATCACCCAGATTAAAAACACCCGACAGAAGTGGTATAAACATGTGCGACAGCCTCAAGAATGCATAGTTTTGTGTTATCATTACAACGTTTTGGACGCTGTAACCTCCGCCCTTCTTCAGGTGTATCTCTTCAAACTTGGGAATATTTCGAATGGAACCCTTTATTTAATCCATGGGAGAAGTCTTCAGTAATTCGCAATTCTTTGTATCACCCGCACCGAGGATTGAACCTTCAACCTTCAGATGACTATCACTTGGAACTGAATTTAACTTAGTACTATATCCACTGCGCCACGGGTCCTTGCCACAAGAACAATCTGTATTGTTGACCATCTAGTAACACCGATTTGTTGCAGTCAGCCTGATTCAACGCAATTAAAATCTCACATGCCTATGTTAAAGTAAAAAGAGTCAGCCAAATAGTTGCTAAATTTCTGAATGGGCAGTTGGGTGAAGCATTCCTGGAAGTGCATTTCACAAGTTTCCTGAGTCGATACCATCTGGATGCTTGAGTTTCCAAATGTATCTATCCGAACCTCAACGGAGATCTTCGTTATGCTCATTCGCGTCGATGTTTATTGGATATTAGCCATAACCATTTAGTTCTCATAACGTTTGCGAACTTCGTGTTGCAGGTCACCCTCAGCAAGTTTATCTTCTAAGTGCGTCTCCGTCTTGGCCTCATCTAGCATGAGACGCTGGCCATTTATGACGGAGAAACTTCTAAATTTATTTTTAAATGAACCCAACATGTACTTCAGATATCCACACCCCCTAGATCTCGTTGAATTAGGGTTTCTAGCTTTTCCAGGAAATCGCTTATTTTCAGCAAGGGGGCATTCAACTTCCAGTACCCAGCTAGTTTGGGTTATTGCTTAACTGCAAATGGGCCATAAGCAATTTATGATCCGATCGCCAAACCAGCGGAACGTAGGGCACAATATGAAATCTACATTACCTCTTCTGAATAGTATTTAATCCAAATTTGGACAGGAAGGCATGCAATGAGTCCATGGCCACATTTCTTGCCTCGGGTGATCAACAACAAAATCTCTCGACAAGATCACATCTAGCCATCAGGTCAGACCAACTGCTCTCACACCTATCCGACCATCTTGTCCTTCCGACCTTATCTATCTTGAGGTTAAAGATGGCATTTTAATCCCTAATTAAATATGCACGCTTTGAACCCATGACGAACAAAAAAAAAAAGGAGACCCTCTCTCAAAACCAAAACACGCAATCTTTTATGACAACATCGGCCACGACCAGCTGCATTTTTATGGACGATATTCACCGGCAAAGAGATGGAGCGTTTCACAAACAAGAAGACATAATTACTCCTAGGGATTATCATATGCTGAGAAGACAGCAAAATCTCCAGTTAGCACCTAACAATCTTCAAACGAAACAGTGAGTCTCTTCGATCGCAGCGCCCATGAACCAGAGATGTTGATAATTTGTGACATTTTCACTTTTTTGTGGCTTCCTGTTTTCTTTGCAGTAAAAGATGCTTCATATCATATACAGATGACCAAAAAAAAAAAGAAAAAAAAAAAAAAAAAAAAAAGATTTGTAGTAAAAAATTAAAAAAAAAAAAATGGGGGCACAAATGGGTCAAGATATCTTAACCCGTTTGTGCCCCAATTTTTTTTTTCTTGAATTTATTACTAAAAATCTTTTGTAAATACAATATTATTTGATACTAAAATTACTTTCAAATTTTTCAAATTTACGTTAAAATATATCAAGTTCTAGTATTAAATGTTTCTTTCTTGTTTTAAGCTTCAATTTTCTAATATTTTATTTTAATGTACACTTAAATTTTATTTTTAATCAAATTTATTTTTTCGACATGCTTGGTTATTTTTCTTAAAATTATTCAACCAAAAATATAGATTGCAGAATTTTTATTTTAAAACAAAATGGTTGTTGTCAGTCTTTTGATCACCGGACAGTTTGACCCCAAAACATTTCACTCTGGACAGTTTGGTTACCAGAAAATTTGACCATGGGTAGTTTAACTCTGGATATTTTTTCCTGGAAAAAAAAAATTTGACCTGGTATTTTGACCAAATATTTTTGTACTAAATTTTAGGATACTAATTAGATACCTCAATGAGTTTGATATTTTTCAGCCATCTTATAGGAAAACTAAATTTATTTACTCAGTTTTGCTTGGGTGGAGACATATTGCGAAGTGGAGGGCTTATCATCTCATCATCGTAATATTCGGTTTAATGTGAGCTTTTATATGCTGGCGTCTAGGCTTTTAGAAATTGACTTCCAAACTTATCTCTGGAATTCATTTCATTAACTGCAGCAAAACATTTATAGGCCGGATGGCCTTTCTGGCACGAACCCAGTGGAGTGATGGGGACCAGCATTTTTATCGAGACATCATCTCTATGTGATTGCCCACCTGCCCTTTACTGATGTTTAAAAAAAAAAGAATTTTCTTTCAAAGTTGGCGATGCTAATCAAACAAACGACATGCTTGTTCAAAGTGTAGATCCACTGATGTTATTTAAAAAAAGAGATAAATAATTCAAAATATAGTCAAGTTTACAATTTCTTTTTAAAAATAATTAAATACGATTTTTAAACCTTCATTTTATTTTACGCTATTGCATTTTTGATTTTCAATAAATATTCGATTAATTAAAAAAAAAATTGAATTCTCGAAGTCACGTGAGAAATAAAAGACACGTGAAGGTGTCTCAAGATTATGTTCTTGCCTGTTTCTTCATAAACACTTCATCAGGTTTTGGAGATAAATAGGTGGCATGTTTAGTGGGGTGCATAGATGCATGCTACGGATGGCAGGCGAGTGGAAAATATTTAACTAAGAAAAGAGAGATCACCCAAGAAATGGGAAATATATCTCGCTTAGAGTTTGACCACCCAGAATTTGATTTCTCCACTTGGAAAACAGAGGTTCATGTTGAGAAATAAAATTACTAAAGGTTCTTGAAAAAGTAACGTTCTTCCAGATACGAGGTTCCCTGCTTTGGTTATGACTCACTTGATGTTTTCCAAAATTAATGTTAATATCAGATGGTGGACTTCCTGGTTAGTCAGTTTTTATGCCCATAGATTGTCAGCTGATTATCTCAAATGGTCTTTCTGGTATGGTTCACGTGATATCCATCTATATTCTAGCAGAGGTACAGAGAAATCAGTTTGTTTTCTGTGTTTCACGGATAGATAGGCCTTTGAGCCGTAAGCTGAAGGACTGTTCGGTTAGACTTGTGTTTTTGATTCGGTCGGGTTCAGAGTTTTGATTTGCAGGTTCGTTGTTCAGTAGAAGAAAAAAATCATTGTAACCTAAAAAAAATAAAAGTTTTTTACTTGCTTTGAACTGAAGTTGCAATCTTGTTTGGAGCGAGAATTGTTTTGTAGCCAGCAGTGACTGAGATAACACAATTGATACTACAACCGGTGTCGGAATCGAGCACCAACTTCAGACAAAGAGTGTACAATCACGGTCTGTGCAGTTAACGCACACAGATGCACATTCATAATATATATTCTGAAGCAAAATTACCCAGCATACTTCGATAAATATTTTATTTTGATAAGGAGGTACGTCATCATGAGAACTGTGATTGTGCTTGACAATAACTTTATTTTTTTTATTTTTATAACATGTAAAGTATAAAAATGCAAAAACGAAAATCAAATGTTAATTTGGGGGGGGGGGGGGGGGGTTCAGAGCTGGGAGCACGGGGATTAGACTAAATTTACCAAAATTTATTTCAATTAACGTCACTTCACTTACACACCCTCAAATGCCATCAATGCCGATCTTATCTTCGTCTTCATCCAGACTCTGAACTTAATTTCAACATTGGCCTTAGTGTCAATCGTGTGGTCTCGGTCAGTGCTGCAACAGAAGGATTCTCCCTCCAAACAAACCAACATCCACATCAACTACCCCTTGCCCATTTTTGTCTGAAATATATATAGATATTTGCTGTCATTTGAGATAGGCCACCCAAGAAATCAGACTGTTTATCTATGGACATAAAAACTTACTGCCTGTCTGGACAGACATTAATTTTTTCAAGAAACTTTAAGCAGTTTGATTTCTCAACATGACCCCCCCCCCCCTCGTTTAAAGAGACAATAATTTTTCCAATGTCAGATGGAAGTGCTCTTCAGCCTTGGTAGGTAATCACCAAGAGATGGTTTCTTGGTAAAAACATTGGTCCCCATCACCGCAGTAGGTTGACGTCAGGAAAGGCATTTGTCCTATAAACATCTTTCTGCAATTAAGGAAAAGACTTACAAAGAAACCTGACCATAGATAAGTTTGGAAGTCAATTTCTAAAAGCCGTCCAACATATGTACAATGGACGTTAAACTGAATATGATGATGAAGTGGAGAAATCAAATTTTGGGTGGTCAAATCCCAAGCCAGATATATTTCCCATAGATAACACATCGATAGGCTGTACTATGTTTAAAAAAAAATTTAAAAAAAAAATCATCAAATCAAATAATTACCCTCTTCAAACAGAAATTTGAACTGCATATAGAAAAATAGAAAAGTATCTATAAAAACTTTCAATAAAAATATATTATCACGGTCAATGAGTGCACCATTTCTTTCATTAGTATATACTGCCATCTCGGATTTAAGTTTAATGAAGGGCATGGTAAATATGAAAGTGTTTTTTTTAATATAATCACGAAAATTGACATTTTGTATCCTTTATAACTTAATGCATTTTTTTTTTCATTGCTATTTTCAGCAAAATAAAATTTAAAAAATAAATAAATAAATGCCCTTCTGTAACCCTAAGTCTAGGATCGCAATATGAAGTAAAAAAAAAAAAAAAAAAAAGATACTAGTTCTGGGAATAAAAAAAATCTTTTTAACTCCTCAAGACAATCTTCATTTTTAGAAAAGTTATAAAGTTTGAGAGTTTTTCTTTAAGAAAAAAAAAAAAAAAGTCGAAATAATCATGAACTCCATTTTTTTCCTTTTTTATTTTGTTAATAAAATAATTCAAGAAAATATAACTAGAATTAAAAAAATATATACGAAGGAAAGAAAAAAAAAAAAAAAAAGAAGATTGTTAAGAATTTCGTGTGACAAAAATTAATAACCGCACAATCGAATCAAATTCATGTGAATAGATTATTTGAAGATTTTCGAATACCAAGTAATGTCATAAATTTTTTTTTTGAATTTATATTTATTAAATGAATAAGATTATTTAAAAAGATATGAGACTTTCGGTGTAATACTTTTTTCAAAGAGTACTTTTTTTTTTAACCCTTTAAGGTTAATACCAGCAATTGAAAAAAAAAATTCTTTGAAAAAGGTGTATTACACCTAAAGTCTCAGATATGTATTTTAATAAATGATTAATAAATGATTTTATTCATTTAATAAATATATTTTAAAAAAAATTTATAACTTGGTATTTTAAACTCTTCAAATAACCTTATGAATGTTTTCTAAGATGTGCTAACCCTTCTATTCATGTGAATAGCTTAGATTTCATCTTTATTTATCAAAAAAATTCAGTGTAAAATTTTGAATATAAATTATAAAAAATACATAAGCAATAGGCAGAAGGCGGAAGGGAAAGAGAGGCGGAAGGGAAAGAGAGGCGGAAGGGAAAGAGAGGCGGAAGGGAAAGAGAGGCGGAAGGGAAAGAGAGGCGGAAGGGAAAGAGAGGCGGAAGGGAAAGAGAGGCGGAAGGGAAAGAGAGGCGGAAGGGAAAGAGAGGCGGAAGGGAAAGAGAGGCGGAAGGGAAAGAGAGGCGGAAGGGAAAGAGAGGCGGAAGGGAAAGAGAGGCGGAAGGGAAAGAGAGGCGGAAGGGAAAGAGAGGCGGAAGGGAAAGAGAGGCGGAAGGGAAAGAGAGGCGGAAGGGAAAGAGAGGCGGAAGGGAAAGAGAGGCGGAAGGGAAAGAGAGGCGGAAGGGAAAGAGAGGCGGAAGAGAAAGAGAGGGGGAAGAGAAAGAGAGGCGGAAGGGAAAGAGAGGCGGAAGGGAAAGAGAGGCGGAAGGGAAAGAGAGGCGGAAGGGAAAGAGAGGCGGAAGGGAAAGAGAGGCGGAAGGGAAAGAGAGGGGGAAGAGAAAGAGAGGGGAGAGAAAAAGAGGGGGAAAGAAAGTCCCCTCTTTACCTTCTCATGACTGTTGCTTATACTGGAAAAAACAACTCGCAGAATCTCTAGATAGACTTAACACACTTCCCACCGGCATCTGGCGACCTCCACAGTGATTGGATGGGATTTGGCAGATTGTCGGGTTGGTCTAGTGAATTTGCGTTGTGGGGGCACCAGAGCAGCAAGTTCATCAGAGCACAATCAATTGAAGTTTAACCATATAAAGACAAGAGAATGCCTACCCTGAAAAACTTGCTTTCAAAATGTTTCAATGCAGATTTTTCAGTGTGGCTAAGGCCTGCTGAAGCAACAAAAAGGACCTTTTTTGGTCATGAGTGGGTTAAGTGCAAATCAACATTTTGGGAGAAATCCAAACCCTAACCAGCTTAATTATCTGACAATTTTCACTCCTAATGAAGAAAAACACATTAAAAAAAATAAATAATCAAACAGCTTTTTATTTTTTTCAATAACATATTTTATTATCTAAAAAGGTGCAAGCCTATTGTTTTAGTTTTTTTTTTTTTCTTTACAAACGGTGAAAGGGCAAATGGAACGAAAGACAAGAGAGAAGACCTTCGGATATTTGACCATGTCACCCACAAATCACATTGCTTGCTTCGCCCACTTGAAAACAACCTTCCACTGACACAAATTCCACTAGGTGATGTGGGGAGGGTGGCAGCTTGCATTACCCAAGTGTCCTGAGGAAAATAAAAAGTCACAATAGATTAGCACAGAATAATAACAGACTATGAAATAAACGTACATGTAATTATATATATATATTTTTTTTTGTTTCATTTTACTTCAGTCAAAGTTCTCAGAAATCAAGGGGGCCCCTTCCTGGGACTAACACTTGATCTCTATATGAGATACACAGATATTCGAATATCCCATTAATTTTCTCCCTTACCTCTCAAACGATGAGTTAGTAAAGAAGTTAACATTAATTTTCCTCTCCTCCAATCGACCAGTTAACTATGTCATAGTATATCTTTCTTGTGGTCTCACCAGATTCCAGGACAAAAATTCATCTAGTCTGGTGAAGTATCCAGCTAAGTGCTGTTACTTGAGGTAACATTACTTGAAGAAGAGGCATCATTCCTTGTATAAGCCAGTGTATAGCCGTGTCGAGGGGCTTCGAATATTATGTTATTTTTAATATTTGGTTAGGGTTTACTTGTAGGGGGAAGTATCTTCATGTCAAGTTGTTTTGACAAACCCTTGTACTGAGAGACCAAAGACACTCGAGAATTGTGTCTAGTAGGTAATTCAAACTCATGTGTGCGTGTTTTTTTTTTTTTTAAACAGAACTGAAAGCTGCTGTTTGTTCATTTTTGGTTCTCATTTTTCCAGTTGGCAGGCCAACGATCCAATGTTGTGCTCCAGTGTGAATAAGAACCCGCCATATTTGCAGACGTTTTTAACTCAGGAGTTGTCGTCAGACGTAAACGAAAGAAGAAGTCAATATCTATAAGTATCAATAATGAAGTGAGTGTGTTAATATTACGAAATTGCTATTCGTATATTCTATGAAACTGGAATGTGGAAAGAAGAAGGGATGAGTCATTATTTTGATCGAAAAAGCATAGAAGATAAAGAAAAGGAGCAGCAGTGATAGTGGGGGCAGTAGGAGTACATATGATGCGAGTGAAAATGGCTGCAATCTCCAGTGAACCTCTTAGTTGAGAAAAACAGCTTGCCACTTGGATTTAGGGAGATGGGAAGTATTTTGTTCTTTTAAACTGGGGCTTGCCACTTGGACCTAGAATAAGTGGTAAAGTTTTTTGGGTTTTTTTTAATACTAACTTTTCAGTATCTTTGTCCAATTCATTTTTGAACAGGCCTTTTATTAGTCCTTTATAAGAGGATGGAGCCTGCCTGTCAGTCAGTCAGTCTTGATCAAAGTCTTCCACTCCAGACCCAGCAGTTGCGAGGATCTAAGTTTGTAATCCCCAAGGCTGCACGATCATTTACACAGCTCATCCCAAAAAAGCTTCATTCTTTCAGCCTGCCGACTTGATGCAATGGACATGTTTCTGACCCAAGAGATCCAAACTGGAGCTTAGTTTGACATGGCCAAGCCATCTCATTCTGTCCAGCTTAAGGACATAATTCATTTCCCGTATACGAAGCCTAGAGAGAAAGGTCTTCAGTCTAATCATGGCTCTATCGTTGTGATGCAGTCTCTTGATAGTGGTCGCCGATGCAGGCCACGTTTCAGAGCCATAAAGCATAACACTCCTCACACAGCTGGTGTACACCTGACCTCTAGTTGTGATCGTCAGATGCTTATTTGTCAAGATGGGCAGGTGTTCTCTAAAGTACATAAATATATATATATATATATATATATATGTTTATTTTAAAATAAAAAACAAATAAAAAAAAAAAAATAAAAAATGGTGCTAGAATGGCCAGGAAATGGGGGATCATCTTGCTTTAAATTTATGTGAAAAACTGATCCCCATGCTCTAAAATAGTTTTTTTTCTTTCCGACAAGTTTTTCAGGGTGTTCACACATAATTACCCGCATTCACCATAAAGATTCCATGAACTTGTGGAATCTTTAACTAATCACCCCCCCCCCTTTAATCTACGGGGGTAGATTGGTCTCGTTCCACCAGCCATGACAGAGTAAAAGTCCTAAATAATTTTTTTTTATAATATTCTTAGTTAATATCGCCTGTAGTGAGGATTGAACCTTCAACCTCTAGAAGACTGCCACTTAGAACTGATTATTACTTAGCACTTTATCCGTCGTGACACGGGTCAAAAAAGATGCCAGAAGGTGCACCTGAAGAAAGTCAGAGATTACATCGGCTGATACGTCGAGATATAAAATCCAAAAATGCGAATAGTCGTCATCAGAATAATCCAAATACAGAATTTTTGTTAATTTTTATTTGTACAAAATCACCAAAGTTTAAAAGAGATTTTACAACCCACCGTTCGAAGATGTTTAGTCACTTACCTACAGATGGTCTAAAATGTCAAAGGTCATTCATAAATGTCATCCTTATCTGCAATATATTGTACAATATCACGAGGCCGCAATAGCCGGTCAGCATCTGCATCAGGAATTTCAAAACCTAGAGGAAAAAAAAAAAATGGAAAAATTAAAATGGCAACAAGATACACGAGAAAATAAGAACAAACAAGACCATAAGTCAGTCGTGAGACCACATGCCTCCACCTGACAATGTAAGGATGGGCCAAAGTCTTATCTGTGGCTTACTTCTCCATATTCTATGAAGTATTCTCAAAGTTATGCCATTGAAATGTTGATAAGTAAAAAAAAAAAAACTATTTATCTGATCAGGCTGAAATTATGTATGATGATTTAAGAGCATCAGATTCATGCATCAAATTTGAAAAAAAAAAAAAAAAAAATCGGAAGTTGAAAACCGTCAAAATTTTGACGGTGACTGAACTTGTCAAGGTCACATAAGATGCGGGACTTCATTGGCTACAATATGGGCCAAATAGAGTCTCTACAATGAACAGAACCGAAGTGATCGCCAAAAGTGTGACTGTCACATTTTCCATGATCTTGACATCCCAAAATTAAATTACTTCTAAGTTAGACCATTATAAGTTAGACCATTCTAAGTTAGACCATGACTGATATTTTGACCAAGTTTGGTGACGATTGGTCAAGTGATGTGGACGCTAGGCTGTACACAAACATTGACCATAAATGAAAGTGACAATTTTCAAAAAAACACTGAAAATATTTTTTTATTGATATTAAAGAGGTGACTATGTAAAACTTTACTAGGAGGGTGAGGACAAATTTTACATAAAATACAGTTTTACATGAATTTCAATTGGAATAACATTTTTTCTACGAACAAAAATATATTTTTGTGAAATCAGTACATCTATAATGAACTAAAAATGAATATCATTTGTGATATTATGATCTATGTTGAAACTATAAAATAACTTTAAAAACATCAAAATAAAATATTAAAAAAAAAACAAAAAAAAAACAAAAAAAAAACAACTGTTTATTAAATGACATTTTTGGAAAAGATGCAACATTAATGCACACTACACACGTTTAACTTTTTTTTTTTTAAATCTTTTTTTTTTTTTTTAAATCTTTTTCAGCTCGTATACTTCCGATAGTTTTCGTTTTTGCTGCTTCATTTCCATTTTCATCTTGTGTGCGACTCGGTTAATTGTTATTTTAGTTGGATTTTGTGGAGGTCTCTTTCATCTTTAAGTCTTCTGCTTTCTTGTCTCTTTCAATTTGAAGCCTGCGATTATATCTCCCATATGCTAAAATATGAAATCCAGGGACACTTGAATTACCGAGTGACAGCCAACAAACTCGACCGAAAACATAACCTCCTTGGCAGAGGTAATTAACAAGCGTAAAAAGGACCGACAACCGAGCCTTAGATGAATGTCTAGAAGGATAACCGATTTCAAAACTGGGATAAATGGCAACCTATACAGGAGAAAGAAACCGGTGTAAAGCCTGTGCCTAAAGTGATTATCGGTCATTTTGCCATGGCATGTCGTTGGATTATAATCATTGGTACACAAGATGTGCAGTGGAATTACTGGTAGGTTGAGAGAGGATAATCAGTTTATGTAAGACAATGGAGATGGATGAGAACTCCGATGTGGACAAAGTATATTTGGATGGCGAAGATATTGAGAAGTTTTGTTACTTTAGTGATACGATTGGAGCACAGGGTGGGGCAGGTGTTAGTGTGATTGCAAGAGTTAGGAGTGGCTGGAGTAAGTTCAGGGATTTCTGCCATTACTAACCAGCAGAGTGTTACCACCATCAACTAAAGGAAGTTTATCGAGCATGTGTATGACGTGAAACATAGCCAGTGAGGATTGATGGCATGCGTTGCATGGAGGGAAATGATATGCGAATGATACAATGGATGTGTAATGCGAGTTTTAAAGACAGGCTTAGATCTGATGACTTCAGAGGAAGATTAAATCTAGACAGTAGAGGGGGATGTGTGCAGAATAGTAGACTTTGAAGGCCAAGGAAGACATGGGAGGAAGTGATAAAAATGGACTTGAGAGAAAGAGGGAGAGAGAAAGACCTGACCAGCAATAGGTTAGCTTGGGAGTGAATCTCTTAAAGCCGTCCAACACATGCCAGCATGTAAGACGGATATTAAACCAAATATGACGATAATGGAGCTCAGAAAGTGATACTCGTGTTGTAAAAATGCTTGTCACTGTAATCCAAACATGTACAATTGTCAGTCTGCAATCTCATCTGTCACCCAAAATTTGAAAGTATGTTTGGCTGCTACCTGTGCTACAGGCCATGCAGCCATTTTTTTTTTTTAAATGGCTCTATAAAGTCACTAACGAGGAAGAGATGAGAAATGTGATAAACGACAACCAAAGTTTTCAGTCAGAAGCGTCTGGAAGAACGTTTTTCTTACTTTTAGCATGTGATAGATTTAGAATTAAGATTTCCCATCAACAGCTAATTTAATAGACCTATCAGAGAGAAAGGATTTGATGGTTGCAGAAAACATTATAACAGATATTCCATAGCTATCAAGTTTGTGAAGTAGCCCTTTGTAGCAGACCCTATCAAAGGCCTTTCATGTTGAGAATTATTGCTCTAGAAACAAAGCCACCATCGAGAGATTCGCTGATCCTATGCGATATTAGTCAGCAGTTGATCTTGAAGGACGAAATCCATATTGCTTGTCACTAAGTAGATTGCTTCTGCTGAAGTGATTGACAACGTCTTCATTTATCAGATTCAAATAGCTGATGACACAGGATTGAGCGGTCTGTACTGATATGCAAAGACTAATCACCAGTATTTTTAAAAACTGGACAGACCGATGAAATTTTTCAGGAGATAGAAAGCATTTTTTTTTATGGAAATTGCTCCAGACAAGGCATGAAGCCATTTGATGTAAGGAGCTAACAAAAACTAAATGATTATCGCAAAGACAATAGATGCCTATTGGCCTTAGTCTTGAAAAGACCAAGGCTATAGGTAGGAGGAAAACAGTCAACAGGAAGAGAGTTCCACAAGATTGCAGTTCTTGGAAAGAAGCTACTGGAAGAGGAAGCTGTATTACAATGATGTATCAAAACAGCGAATTGATGGAGACCACTAGTCAAACGAGCTGGACCAAAAGAAGCAGCGAATAGATCAGACAATTCCGAAGAACACATGCAATAATAGTATTTATAGAAAAGGCAGAGACTCGCAAGCTTCGATTAGAAAATAAAGACCCAATAATGTCAAGAACCTCACCACTAAGACCATAACCATGAAGTTTATGTAGAAGACCAGCATGCCACACTGTCGAACACCTTCGGAATCTCAAGTGCAACGATTGAATATCTTTACAAAGAATAGGAACAAGTTCTGGCAGCAGATTCCCAAGAATAATGACTGGAATGTTGCCTTGCTGGCATCAAGTTATTTATCTTCCTCCCACAAGGTAAGATGTGACACAAGGTCAGGAAAGTGGGATTTGAAAAGAAGTGAGCACTCTGGCCTACAAAAAATGCCTGGGCAGCCCCCGATAGGGGCACCTCAGGCAGTAAGCTATAAACTTACTCCTACCCAAGAGGGGAGGCAAAACCTGGGAGGGTGGACCTCCTAGAACTGCACAGGACAAACCCACAGACCGGCGGAAATCAAGTCCCGAAGGCCAAGACAATACCGGTCTATGGGGTGCAGTATCCATCGGAACAGATACTACATTTTGATCCTGGCCAAATTTGGCAACATCCCAGACAGATTTATGAATATCACTTAGAGTATTGTCAGTTTACTCGCCCACAGTCTGACCACGGAACAGGTAGAACTAGTTTACATGGTGCTAGTAATAACTGACCTGGTTTTTAAAAAAAAGGTCAAATAAACGAAGAAAGGGACAGGGGATAAAACTTACCAAATTCATCTTCCATTGCCATGATAACTTCGACTGTATCAAGACTGTCCAATCCAAGGTCATTCATAAAATGAGCATCCAGGTTTAACTGAAAAATAAAAGAAACGATTTTAAAAAAATAAATAAAATTACTAATATATTTTCTTTTATTTAATAAATATTTTTTGAAGGTTGAGGATATGCGTTGCATGGAGAGAAATGATGTGAGAATGATACAATGGATGTGTAATGCGAGTTTTTATGACGATCTCAGAGGAAGATTAAATCTGGACAGTATAGAGAAATGTGTGCAAAAGAGTAGACTTTGATGGTATGGCCACGTTGAAAAGAATGGATGAGAGTTCTTGATTCAGTAGATGTAGAACAGTTAATGTAGCAGGTCCAGTTCATGGGGAAAGCCAAGAAAAACATGGGAGGAAGTGATAAAAATGGATAAATAATGACCTGACCACAGGTAGGTCAGTTTGGAAATCAATTTCTTAAAACCGTCCAATGCATGCCAGCATGTAAAACGGACGTTAAAATAATAATGATGATGATGATGATGATGATGGTGATGATGATGATGATGGTGATGATGATGATGATGATTCCAGTCATCATTTCTATTTCCTTTTCAGTGTCTCTCCACCAACCTCTAAATATTACCCTTAGCATTTCTTTAAGTGCCAAGATGTCCGTCTTTTCTCTCCACGCAATGTGGACAGATAAACAACCATGCAAAACCTTTAAGATTTGTCAATTCGAGTCACTTTTTTTTTTCTTTTTTAAAGTCTTTAAGATTAAATTATTTTTCATTTTATTCTTAAAATGGTGGGAAACAGAAAGGCTCATTTCATAAGTTTTTTTTGTTTTTTTTAACATAAAAAAAAAAAAAAAACCCTAAAAACTTCTAAAAACTAAAACAAAATGACTTAATTTATTTAAGTTTAAAATTATAGTATAATTTGGTAATTAAATTATTAATTAAACTAAATGGTTATAAAACTAACTTGTTCAGGAAATGTTTTAATCTATTGAGAAAATTATCAAATCTAAATAGCTTCCAAAACTTTTAATAGATGAGAATTTACTACGAATTTTAAAACCAGAAATGACTTTCTAGTCAACAGTTTAAATGCTTCCAAATTCATTTCAAATATTGAACGGTCAGGAAGTAATTCATTTTTTTTTTTTTTTTTTCAACTATTAACAAAAGATTAAAATGTTTGAGTACTTTGCGAAGAAACTGAAATACATTTTGATGGATTTAATTTTGTAATTAAATTATTTTTTTTAAATAGGATTTTTAAAATTTAATTTTTGCACCAAGTGCATTTTTTATGTATTAATAATCAATTAAGAGTAGATAAAAGAAAACATGTAAGTCACGTAGAGGCGAGAAATACAGACACACGAGAAGTGGCAACAATTTTACTAATATGCACATTACTAGTGGGAGATCTTTTAGGCTGGCGTCGGGGAGGGTTAGAAGGAATGAAAAGACACCAAAGTAAGTACCTTGTTGGGGTCAATTTTGTCGTAAAGATTGAGAACGAGCAGAACCCTCTTTTCAACGTTCTCAAAACTGAGCGTGGGCCTGTGTCCGTATGACCTGCTGTTAGGGTTAATCACACGCGTGAGGGATGGCTGCTAGAATGGCAGAACAAAAAAAAAAAAAAAGGAAAAGAAATACGAGTTAAAAAAAAAAAAAAATGTATAAAAGATACAAAAACATCAAAATACCTTATCTGCAGAGATTTTATCATATTCCTTGCAGATTCTGAGAACTTTTTCTTCAATTTGGGCAACCGTGGCTTGGCTGGCCAGGAGACGGATCTGGGGTTCAAACCCGCAAAGGGGCTGACAGCAAAAACAAAGAATAAATAAAAGAAATACAGAATCTTAACAGATAAAACATAGAAATGTCAATCAAAATTAAAGTAACATTTTTAACACATTTTCTTCTCAACGCCATATCAACCCATCTGGTTTTTATTTCATGTCTCGACCTATCATCTTTATGAATATATGAAATTTTCATTTTTTTTTTTTTTTTTAATTTTAATTATTTTCATGGCAAGTGCTCGACTGAGCTTCAATCTATGGTCCCCTCCCTCCTGTAAATATTCACAACAAAAACTAGCGACAACCATTGTCAATAAATTCCCTTTCTCCTTTGTGTGCCTAGAACTAAATAGTACTTCCATGAGCAGCTTCGTTCTGAGAACTGCCCATCTGTGGAACACAGTACCATGGAGCTGCTTCCCGGCTGACTATAACATTGCAGTTTTCAAGTCCAATGTAAACAAATTCTTGTTGAGCCGTCTTCTTAGATAATCAATTTCTGACCAGTTACAACCATCATCACTAATCCCCTCAGTGTTTCACCGTCTACCTGTCAAAACTCATTAACCTTTATCCTCGAGTGGCTTTTGGGACTTGATAAGTGGTGACTCATAAAAAAAAAGAAAAAGAAAAGATTCACTCCAAACAAGGAACTACCATGAATTAAGAGCCATATTTATCGGGGCATCCTAAATGGAGAGTAGTGAAATGAGCTGTTTTTCCACATTACATTTAAATTTCTGCATGTTGGTACAGTCAGGGAAACATGGAACAGGGAGGGAATTCCAAAGGCTAGCAGTTTGAAGAAAAAAGTCATTAGAGTAGAAAAACTTCAGGCATCTAGAGACCTCTACAGCGAAGGGGTGGGATTTAGCTGACTTGGGTTGGTCGGGAGTATTTACATCGAGAGGGTACCAGTGCAGCAAATTCAGAGCACATTCCGCGATGGGACAGAGGTTGGTAGGCAGTGCAGGACCTTTTTTTTTTTTGTAATCAAAACATTATCATTCTTAAATAACAACAAGAACATGTCAGTCATGAGACTGCATACTTCAACCTGCCTGACAGCGTAAGGATGGGCAAAAGTCTTACCTGGGCATTACTTCTCCATATTGTATGAAGTATTACCAAAGTTATGTGATAGGAACATTAATAACAAAAAACATATTTATCTGATCAGGCTGAAATTGTGCGTGATGGTTACTGTTATCAGGTCCATGAATTAAATTTGGAAAAATCACAAGTTGAAATTTTGTCAAAAATATGGGCCTTATAGTGAGTCTCTACAATGAACAGACCCACAGTCAGCACCCAAAAGTGTGACTTTCAGCTTTTCTGTGAGCATGACTTTTGACTTAAATATCCCCAAATAAAATCAGTTCTTAGAACCGATATTTTGACCAAGTTTGGTGACAATTGGTCAAGTGATGTGGATGCTAGGCTGTACACAAGCAAACAGTGATAACCCAACAAACAAACTATTGAAAACATAACCTCCTTAGCGGAGGTAATTACATTTTAATTAACTGAAACATCGCTTAAATAGTACTCTTAAAATGCTTATCTATATATTAATACGATAACGTGTGTTCGTGTGTCATGCTTACATCAAAAGCTCTGCGCATGCGTGTCGCACTTACATTTGGAAAAGCATTCAAGTCACCTAATTTTCGTAATAATTTCAAGTATTTCCCTTCGGCACAACGGTTAGCGACGTAGGATTTTGACGTCGGCCCGACTGGTTTATAGTTCGATCCCAACCAACCCCTACGATTTTTTTTTCTACATCGAAGAGGAGGGGGGGGGGAAGGGCAACACATAATACGATAGCGTGTTATTTTGTGTCACGCTTACATCAAAAGCAACGACCTTCCGAATCTTTGTATGCTACTCATGAATTGGAGCCAAATTTAATCTAAAGCATTTACAAAGTAAGGTTTAGTCGTCGAAATCGGAATTAGTCGATCGATCAAATCGAGAAAAAAGTCTGACGGACACAAAACCACTTTTATAGGTTAGAAACAAGATAATTAGTATTTGCGTAATTTACACGGGTCCCCGCTAGTAAAGAAGTAATTGTTGTACACCTTATTTGTATAAAAAATTGAAATGGCCAGTTTTAATAAACTTGCTATTATTTATTTAATTTAATCAGTTTGTTTAGTATATTAAAAGGTGGTATGTATATACAGGAGGTTTGCGATAAACGTCATATCTAGGCCAATAATTGATGCATCAGAATTTTTTGTCCGAATATAGCTTGCGTGAAGAAGCTGCCCTAAACCTTCACAACGGCTTTCATGGTGTCCTTCAAGAGACGCCGGAACACCCGTTTGTATTTTGGCAATCAGCTTGTCCTTGAGGTTGCAGGCGGTACAGTTGGTGTCTTTCTCAACTGTACCCCACAGTCCGGGCACTGGTCAAGATCACTCAATATTCCGGTGCTTTCCAGCTAACCAAAGTACACAGAAAGTTATCCGTTGAACTTTACCACAATTAAATACTTACAAATTTTCTTCCTGCTAGCCACAGATTCCACATATGTCGCAATTCTCTAGTTCACATCTCACGACCTTCAAGGTATTCTAGGAGCACTGAGGTGCAGCTAAAACTCTGGATTTTTTAATCCGGCACAAATCATGATGCAGAGCATTCTCTTCTAATATTCCAACGTTTTCCAGTCGTCCATGGACTTCAGCTCTAAAACCCACCAACAATACACAGAAACAGGTATTCGTTGAACTTTACCGCTATTAAATATTTTTAATGGTCTTGAAATTAAAAAATATTTTTAACAAAACCCCAAAAAACTACCAAATTTATCCAGAAATCTTTGTATAAATGCCCAACTGTAAAAATATGACAAATTCTAAGTATTTTTTTTTTTAGGTTAACACAAGATAAATGGGCTCTAAAATTTTATTAGATGTTCCTATTTACTTGCCTCCCCACGAGGGCAAGATTAGACACAACATCGGTTTTTAATGTGGGGACAATCTAGTTCACCAAAAACGATCACACTGGATTGAAACGAAAATAAAAATTGCCTCAGTCTAGAAGAACTTCTCCTTCGCTGACCGAGACCAGAATAGACAAAGTGTAGCATCAGAACAGATACAACACTTTGTTCATAGCCAAAAGGCCAAGTTTTTATTGGAGGTTATTTTGACTTCTTTACAATACTATCGATGAAGTGGTAAAATTTCAGATTACAACTTTTCTTTTTACGTACCCATTTAATGTTTAGATGAGGGGTGGGAGGTATGCAATGTTTATTTAACATAATCCTCATTTGGCCATTTTTTAATTTTTTTTTTTATTTGTGTTTTAGAGGCATATTTTAAAAAATAACTGGAAAGGCAAAGATTAAATAACTCTCTGGCTTTATCATATTCGGTCTAATGTCTGTTTTACATGCTGGCATGTGTTGGACAGCTTTTAGAAATTACTTCCAAACTAACCATGTCTTTATCCCTTTTTCTCTACTCATCAGTTCCTCACATTTTTTCCTTGGCCTTCTTTTGTGAACTGGACCTGCTACCCTTAACTGTTCTACATCTGACCGAAGAACTCTTATCCATTCTTTCAATACAACCAAACCAACAAAGTCTCCTGTCCTGCACACATCTCCCAATACTAAGTTTAATTTTCCTCCGAGATCATTAGATCTAAGCTCATCTTTAAGACGAACATTACACATACATCATCTCATATCATTTCTCTCCATGCAACACATATCCTAAACCCTCACTGGCCAAACTGAGCGGAAGTCATATAATAATAAATGTTGATGCAACAGATTATGGATTGTCCTGTAGGTTTTAAGGTTCAATCCCAACACAGTACGCTTGGGCAGATGCACACACGTTAGTTCCATATAACAGATTAATATCTACGGCAATAAATATAAATTGTTTTAATTGCAAATACAGCATTTAGTTATATTTAGTTATATTACGGCTCGTTAATGCTGTTACGTCATTCATCATGGTCGGTTGGGTTGAGCTGGCTTTTTTACGAGGCTGCACTACATCCTGAACGATGGTGATTCATGCACGGCGGTCTTGAGAAAGATCGGACAAAATGGCTAACCAATCGAGATTCCACCATTGAAGGCTGACCACCTATCGACATGAAAGCTCAGCCAAGTCCACTTTGATGTTGTATTTAAAGTTAAAGACGTTTTTATTTCAGACAATGTATATTTGGTCCCCCGATTTATAAAATTGGGGGACTTATGTTTTGAGGCATGTCCGTCCATCCGTATTTTTCTCCGCAACCATCCATTGAATTTCTCTGAAATTTTGCATGAAGTTGTAACTTTGGTCAGGTTAGAAAGTGACATTCTCCGATTTTTGAAAGAAAATCTGGTTAGCCCCCCAGGGGGTCAAAAGGCCCCGAAATGGCAAAAAATTACATTTTTTGCCCCATAACTTTTCATCCATCCATTCAATTTCTCTGAAACTTGGCCAAAATGTGGAGGCAATTGTTCCTAATAGAAAATAAGTATCGCTGACCTTGGAAAAAAATCTGGTTTGCACCCCCAAAATGACCCTTTTCTCCCATAACGTTTGATCCATCCATTCAATTTTTCTGAAACTTGGCCAAAATGTAGAGGCAATTGTTCTGGATATAAAATGAGCATCGTTGACATCAGAAAAATTCTGGTTCGCGCCCCCAGGGGGTCAAAAATGCCCCAAATTACCCAAATTTATTGCATTTTACACTCGCCACATCGAGAGGGGGACCACGCACTTGCGGCTTGTTATATATATTCATTATTTTGCAGGAAAAAATGTTGAGCTCTTACTATTAACTCTTTTATCGCGTAAATCAAAAAAGTATGCTTCGACAATCGCTTCCTCTGGTCGCATATTCTTGCTAACCTGAGAGGATGGTATTATAGTGAATGGACATACTAGAATTGTTCGCAGTGGATATAGTACTAAGTAAAATTCAGTTCTAAGTGATAGTCATCTGAAAGTTGAATCCTTGGTGCGGGCGACACAAAGAATTGCAAATTACTGAAGACTTCTCCCAGTCATGACTGACGGAATGAGAGCATGCTACTCCCGTGGATTAGCATAAGGGTTCCGTTCGAAATTCCAAAAACTTGAGTTATTTTCTAAATCAAACAGGGTACATTTAAAAAACAAAAAAAATAGCTGTACCTAGTCGACGTTTATTGGGAGTTTTACTTGCATGTTTGCTACGTCTTTTGTAATCTATGCATGCATTTTAGAGTTGTTTTTAGCAAATTCTTACTTTTAGTAGGATTTTTTTTTTTTAAATAGGATTTTACAAGTTAAATTTAATTATGGTATCGTTTTGTTATCATATTTGATCCAATTAGGATCAAATTGTTATAAAATCAAAAAAACAAACAAACAAAACCCAAAGAAATCGAAATTTTCTATGCTGTAAAATTTTTTTGGTCAATTCCTATTTTAGTTATAAATTATTTAGAGTGAATAAATGAACTTCTGTTGTCCAATTACAATGAAAAACATTTATCTTCAACATTAAAAATTTTTTTTAAATGGCCAAAGAGAAGTTAAAACGGATATTAAAGGGACAAAGGCCTGAAGAATGGCGGCAGTTTTTCTTTTGTTTGTGTTTCACGACTTCCATCAATATATCAAGTTCTGAATTTGGGATGCTGGATCAACAATCCACAACTGTTATTAGACTGACTTTAGAAGTGATTTAAATAATGAATCTTTGAGGAAGGTTGTCTCAAAAGCCCTGAACTTGTTTTGGAATCTTCAAACAAGATACTCAGCAAGTTCCTCGGAGTCATGAACATAACTTCTTGGAAGGGGATTTTTTTCCGAAGAGATGCAGATCAAGCGACACAAGTTGCCCTCTAATAAATCTGTCAGGTAGGCAAGCCTTTGGAGATTTTGATTTTAACAAGCAAATAAGACGCCATGCATCGCTACACAATCGATCACTCATCATATGCTCAAGCGCAATCAGACGCCAGTTTTGTTGAAAGGGATATCATCAACCGATCAGAAATCAATTCTTAGCATCTCGAGGAAACATGTAAAACATCTGCGACAAAGACACACCCAACAAGAAGTCGCTGTAAAACTTTGTATCCAAAAAATAATTATACAAAATGAAAGGCAAAATAAGGGAAGAAGAAAGTGTCAAGCTGCTACAGAGAAACAGAATTATCATCGGTTTAACGTCCATTATACAAGCTGGCATGTGTTGGACAGCTTTAAAAAAAAAAAAATGACTTCTAAAGTTAACTATTTCTGGCCATGTCTTTATCCCTCAAGTCCATTTTTATCACTTCCTTCCATGTTTTCCTTGGCCTTCCCCTGTGAACTGACCGTGCTAACTCAACTGTTCTTTAACTCAAGAACGCATCAATTCTTTCAACATGGCCATACCATCAAAGTCTCCTGTTCTGTACACATGTCCCTGCCTAGATTTAATATTCCTCCGAGGTCGTCAGACTTGAGCCTGTCTTTAAGATTCACGTTCATGGTGGTCCTGTGAAGCCCGGGTTTCTGAAGCGGCTCAAAAGTGCCGAAAGACCAACCGAGATAGATAGTGTTGGTGTGTCAAGATCAACACCAGCGGAAATAAATTTCACATGGAAGCTGCGCTCAGTGATTACTCGACAAGAATAAAACAAGACTCATCTTCATCTCGAAAGCAACAAAAAAAAGGAAGATAAATCACTCAGTATTTCTGCTGAACATTTACACTCCCAGCAGTTGTGATGAAGAACCATAGAAATATTTTTACTTAACAATGCCAAGGATAATCAGCTACTGTATATTATATACTTTTACACTGACCAACAACCATCAAGGAGGACTTGGCTGAACTTTCAAGTCCACACGGTGGAATCACAATTGGTTAGCCATCTCGTGTGACCTTGCTCAGGACCATCGTGCATGGATCGCAAACCAGGGAAGAAACCGGCTCAACCCAACCAGGGTGAATGCGATAACAACGAGTCGTAATAGAACGCCCTTGCAACAACAACACTGGCTAAGATATTGCCGATATATCTCAACTGAGTGCAATAATCAATTTATTTTAACTCCAGTCAAAGGGGACAAATGATTATTTTTGATGACCTTTGTCAGACGATATTACACAGGTGGAGTCAATATCTAAATTGAAAGCAAAATTGTCTGTGTGTGTGTGTGTGTGTTGCGGCATCAGTTAAACGGCTGATCTAAGAGCCAAACTAATCACAGATTTGGAATCAGCATCCTTGACCAGAAGTTCTTGAACCTTTTTAAAACTCATTCAAAATTAAAAGTGTGTAAAATAACATTAGAAACAAATATTCTGATATTTTTTAGCATTCCCTTTCCAAGCCGATCAAATGTTTCTGAATCTTTTTCACTGCCATCCAAAAATAAAAATAAATAAATCATAAAAATAAGTCAAGATTCAATATTGGTTTTGTAAGTCAAATCATTGTGCATATTTGATATTTTTTTTAGTATTTAAAAAAAAAAAAAAAAAAAAAAAAAAAAAAAAAACGGAACTTTTCTTAATTTATTTGAGACAATCGCACTATTTTAGATCTATGCAGAGTTTGTATCCCTATGCCGAACTCAGACAATTTAAGTAGTTTACAAAGACAATATTTTCGTTTGATCGGTGGCCATGTGGATAAAGCATTCACCTTCGATTCCAAAAATTTTGTGCCACCTTTCAGGGTTCGAATCTCACACTAGACAATTATTTTTTTTTTGCTATCGTGTTTCAGTTATTTCCAAGCAGATATCGATCATGATCACATGCATATATTTATTTTTTTAAATCATTTTAGTGCGATTTAAAAGAAAAAATTAAAATAAAATAAAACCTTTTTCGTTTGAACTGACGTGCAGAAGAGAAAGGTTTTAGAAACCCATTGTTGATGGATACTTCGACTAATTTGTATATAGATGGAATTTTTATGTAATGCCCATTTCAAGTGATTTATTTTACAATTTTATTTACTAACAAGTCACTATTTATCAAGGCTAAAAGCCACTCGAGGATAAGGGTTAATGGGATGGATAGATTGTCAGTTGAATATTATGAGAGGATTGAAAATAATGAATGAAATGAATAAAATGTTATCACTTATGACAAGTGTTCATTATCGACATTTGATTTGTTGATGACCATGTTGCAACCCTCAGGGAAGCAATGCTTTTTTCCTTTTCTTTTTTAAATTCAAGCCAGTGTGATGCATTTATTTTTGCATTTGCTTTGTTGCATTCTACTCAGAAAAAAAAGTTTTTGTTTTTCTTTTTACAATAAATTAAAAATTCTGATAAAACAGTTTTAGTGTTGGGAAAATAGGTTATCAGACGACGACAAAAATAAGACTGGGGCTTTTTTTTTTTTATTGCCTATGGGAGATTATTCACATGCAAGCAAAGGTCACCAATAAATGAACAAAAATGACAAGGATTAATACTGCACTGTTGAAGACAGGGTCATTGAGTCCGCGTCGAACGGTCAGAGAACATTCTTTGCCTTAGTAATCTGTCCTAAACCTTTTTTAAAATGCCGGACATATAATCAAAGTTTAGTAGGATTTTCAAGTTAAATTCAATTTTTACGGTATCTTTTGTTTATTAAATTGAGGTGAAAGTACAGAATAGTTAATAAAGCCCCTTCCCTCTCCATGTTAAGAATGGCTTTCTAAATAACATTATTTCAGCCCGGTCTGTAAATTGCATAAGTACCCCATTTTTTATAGTGTTTTGATTTTTAAGACTGAAATGTTTTTCAAGGCTCTGTCTATTTTTTTTTTATGATCAAAATCTAATGAATCGAATGCCGTGGAGTTTTTAACGATACAATATATAAATTTGATCATATATATAGATACAATATATAAATGAAGAAATGCAGATACCGGAAACAGCCGAACATTAACAGATCCATCAACAACGTTATTTGTAAAAGAGATTTAACGTGGTTTGGATATGTTTCCCAAGCTACCAGCTATGTAAAGAATTCATACAAAAATTTAAATTGAAGAAAGATCAAGTTAGGACGACCACCAAGAAGATGGGCCGACCAGGTAAGGTTTGAAATTGGTATGCCACTCACGACCGTGACAAGTGGCTCAATTTTGTTCAAGCATCGGACGAAGCTCTCTGAAGTATACACATAAGTCGATACATAAATTATAACTAGTGGAAGATGAACTTTCTTAAATCGAAGCTAGATCTTTAATAAATTTCAGGAGTCAGAGTCAGACATTCATGGTACAGCATTTACCAGTTTCTAGGGAATCTTAAATTAACAAGCAATCCTCAGTCGCATGTATATCATCCCAATCAGGGGAAATTGCGATGTTCAATTTTGCAGGGAGATGTACCCGTCTTCCTACATAGTATGCCTGGTATTCCCAAAGGGTCACATGGGGCATTTTTAACGACAGCTAACAGAACGAAAAATGGGTAAACAAATAAATGTTACCAAAGGCAAGATAAGATACTCTTCTACTAATCTGGATAAGATATTTGTGTTTTAATTTATCTTGAAGAGTTTTTTGTTCAAAACAAACCTGATGTCCACTTGTTCAGTTAGAATGGGGGAAAAAAAAAAGAAAAAAAAGGGGGGGGGGGCTGAAAATAGTTTAGATAATCGCTCAAAAAACGAAAATTAAAATACTGGTAGAACATTATTTTCCCACGATTGGTGACATTTATTGGATGTGTTTCTAACGCTATTGTTTATTTTTCACCGATTATCAAGTATTCCTGTTCAGGGCTCATGAACAGCCATTTTGTTTTGCGTTTTAACTGCACAGGTTGGTTTTGAGCAAAAAAAAAAAAAAAAAAAAAAAAAACGCTTTAAAATAAGTTATCCAGGTTAGTAGAAGAGTAACTTATCTTGCCTTTTGTAACATTTGTTTCTTTACCCCCTTTTTTGTTCTGTTAGCTGTCGTCACATGTTTATGCTACCGACTGTACAGCCATATCAAAATCCCCCCCCCCCCCCCACGACCCTAGTGCAATGGAGAGGTGTTCATTTTGAGTTGAAAATCGGTTACGGAACAAAATGATAAAAATCCTATAAATTTACTTAGAACTGATTATTACTTAAGTGACAGTTTTCTGAAGATCGCAGGTTCAATCTTCAGTACAGGCGATACTAAGAATATAACTAAGGATTACTCGAGACTTTTTACCCGGTCATTAAAATCGGATATACGTATTTGAAGTTTTAAGGAGGTTTTGCCCCCATAGAGGGGGCACATGGAAATTTAGGGCTACTTCCATTGTCTTCCTTGGGGAATTGTACATATAAATACACTTAGTTTTTATGTAGATTCTAACATTTTTTTCGACAGATGACACAAATATTGACACTTATATATAGATTTGGGGGGGGGGGATTGGATAATTAAAAATATTAGCAGAAGGGGGACCAAAAATAATTTTTTTGTCTAAAAGCTGTGAAATTAGTTAATTTATTTGACGATGAAAAACATGCCCTTTATTAATCTCAAATACTAACCCTAAGTAGGGTGGTGGTGGTCGAGAATATCAGATTGAGAATCGAAACTCTACATTCGGCTTTGCCTCATCGTGGAGAAATGGAGATCTAGACCTACCTTAAATATCCCTAATTGCTACCAAATCATTTTTATTAAAAAAATTTAATGTTACAAATTTAGTGACATTTGGGAGAATTATCTCCCTTTATTTTTTTTTTTTTTCAGCTAGCATCAAGGCTAAATTAAAAAACTTCATATATTAGTTTTAAAAATAAATAAACAAACATTTTGGATTTTTCAGTTTTAAAATAGCTGCCATTGATTAATAATTTAATTAGTCCAAACAAATAATTAGGTTATATTATTACGATATTGTTAAATTACTAATTGAACTAAATTGTTATAAAACGAGAACTTCATTTGGTTAATCAGTTTGTTTCAATGGTATCCATCGTAAAGCTGAAAAGTTCAAGATAACCACACATCTAATAAAACAAAATTTGGATAAAATATTAATTTTGATGTAAATTATTCTCAAGAAACTGAAATTATGTTGGGAATTAGTTCTAAACTTATATTTTAATAAATTCATAATTTCTGACGTGTATAGAATTGGTAAATAATATCCAAAAATAAAACCAGGGTGGGGATCAGTTTACTATAATAAATTCATTCTAAAAAAGAAGAAACAAAAATAGACATCGACTCTATAGGAGCAAAGTGTATTATCTGTTCTGACATTACATTTTATCTTTTCTGCCCTATCAGTGTGTGAGAAGTCCTAAACTGTGGCAATTTTTATCTCAATCCAGAATGCCCCCCTTTTTGGGGGGGGGGGGGCTGGATATTCCTCCCCCCCCCTCCCAATTATAAATCGACCTTGTGCCTAACTAACCTGCTGGGAAGTCAAGTAAATAGGAGCTTTACAGCCGGTGTAAAACTTTGCAAAATACTAAATGCTACACCGGATATAAAGTCAGGTTTGTTGGTGCAACTGTACATTATGATGGAAATGTTAGGAAGATAACTCCATTTTATTTACTTTTTCACAAAACCTAACAAATTTAATTTTGGAAATAATCTTTATCTTTTTTAAATTAAATTAGGAAAACAAGAATATTTTTCAAAATGGAAATTATTTTTTGTCACGTTTTGTGAAAAAAATAAAACGGAGTTATCTCCCATGTCGTTCCTATCATAATGTACATTTGTGAAGGTTTGTTTACCTGCCCCCCCCCCCCCTCACACACAAAGGCAAGGTTAGACAGTATGTCTACACAATACGAACAAAACTTATTTTAAACCTAACCCTAAGTTTTAGTTCGGCAAAAGTCGGTTCAGTTTGGTTCGTATTGTGCAGAAGCACCGATGAGTTCATAGCGAGAATACAGCCCCCAACAAACAAATGGTTGTAAAAATAACCTTGTCAGTCTGTTGTCGACATTCCCTCAGGAGACAAACGCTCCGCCATCCCTCCGAAAGGTAATGCCTGGAAAGGATGAGATCTCCCGAGATGACAAGTATAAATCTGCCTTTCGAGTTGGGATCAAAGTGTAGTATTTGTTTTCTCAGTCAGAGGAGGCGAAATACTCCTAGATTGAGGGTAATTTTATTTTTTGTCCCAATCCAGAATGACCCTTCTGGGGAAACTAGACCCCCCCCCCCCTCACACATTAAAAATCGATTTTGTGTCTACACTCCCTTGTGGGGAGACACGTAAATAGGGACAAGTATAAAAAACACCTATGCGAGGCCGTCTATAAAGTCCGTGCCCATTTTATGTTACAGAGCAACAGTGCCCTTGGCTGTCCTCTTTTGAGGGAGTCATAGACCATGACTTATTTCGCTTCCTTCATGTTTGCAGTTGAGTACAGGTTCTGCTGTCAGAGGATCGCTATCGAGTGAAACCGTTAATATCATAAAGTGGGGATCTCTCATGCATGACACACTTGAGGAGGAGGAGGCCGCCATGGTTATATAAAATATGAGAAATGGTTACTTTCCATGGTAATTGTGTCGAATAAGCGCACCAAAGAATTTAACGGAGATTCCATCCCCCGAACCCCTCCCTTAACCCTACCACAGTAAAACTGCATAACACTGCCCCCCCCCCTCTGGCTGTGCGCCAACAAACGGAAGCGCTAATAGAATTCCTCATCAATGGGAGTATATTTGTGAATATTTGCTTAGAAAAGATCGCAAAGATGTTTTTACTGCATTAGTAAATAAAATCAACAATTTGTATACAGTTTTAATTTAGGTGTTTTTTTTATTTTTATCGATAGACTTTTAATTTTTGCGCTTAGGTTTGTTGGCGCATGCGCACAGCCAGGGGAGGGGGGGGGGCAGTGTTATGCAGTTTTAACTTTAGTTTAAATACTAGTTTGTTAGATATCAAGATTAAGTTTTACGAGGGAATAGTTTTCGTACTTCTACAGAATTTGAAACCAAACCATAAGTTTTAGGTTTAGTTGTCCAAAAGTCAGTTTGGTTCGGTTCCAATTCTATAGAACCTTTGGTTTATTTGTCCTTTCTTAGTCAAAATGGCAGACAATGAATCGTCTGCATTTTCTGATTTTTTTTTCAGACTTCAAATGAGTAAATAAACCCAAATAAATTGTTTTGGATTAATTTCCCCCAACTGTATTTCCCTCTAAAATAATTTAAGGTAAATTTGAAATTGACCAAAAATAATTTATTTGGGTTTATTTACTCATTTGTGAGGTCGGAAAAATGCAGACGATTCATTGTCCGCCATTCTGGCTAAGAAATGACAAATTAACCGAACTATTTTTTTTTAATATGAAAAAAATAAAAATTATTAAATAAATAAATAATCTATCCTATATATAAAACTCAATGTATATGTGTTCCCTATAGAAATAAAGGTTAGAGAATCTACATTAAATCTAAGTGTATTCTTAGGTAAAATTTACCGGGGAAGACAATGGAAGTGGTGCCGAATCTCTGCGTGCCTACACTTCTAAGTGACCCATGGCAACTCACTTCAAACACGTATATCCGATTTTAATAAAACTGAAATCATATGTATAAAACACTAATTCATGGAGTTTTCCAACATTTCAGCTTCTTTCGACTATTTTAGTGGACGAAACGAGAGGATGGGAGCAGTAAAAACAAACAAAGTAATATGGTGTTATGAGTATAATGAAAAAAATCATAGAGTAGTGCTCTTCATTCAATCCCGAGCAACACCGAGTTTTCCTGCTGGTCGTAAATAAATTGCATTTTTTTTTAAAAGCCAATTAGATAATTAAGAAATCTTGGTGCAGTTTACGGACCGGGCTATTTTTTTAGATAGGATTTTCAAGTTAAATTAAATTTTTACGGTATCTTTTGTTTATTAAATTTTTAGGTGAAAGTACAGAATAGTTAACAAAGCGCCCAAACACCTCCGTGTTAAGAATGGGTTTCTAAATTATGACGTTATTATTTCAGCACGGTCAGTAAACTGCATAAGTTACCGAAATCTTAAAAAGAAACTTGTCCTATGAAGAGTTCACACAAATAATAATAAAAAAAAAAATAATAATAAAGTACAACAGTTTTAAATAGTTTAAATGTAATTGTAAAAACATTAAAATAAATGAAATTCATTTAAATATAATTTTGCATAAAAAAAAAAAGATAAACAAATATGAATTTCTAAATGAAAAAAAAAATCAACTATTATCAATCAAATAACAGTGATGACCTTGGAGTGTGAATATTACAAGTTCGTGAATATTCAGAGATATCAATTATTGTTGATCATAAAAAGCACATTTTTACAATTTTAGAAAAGATCTTTTCTTTTTAAACAGAAATTTAAATTTTTTAAAAAATGTTCGAAATATTTACAAATACGAAATTCATTAGGAAAAAAAGAAAAAAGTATTTTTTTGGATGATAACAAACAAGTTCTAGTTTTGAAGAAAATAAATTTAAAGAAAATAGAAAACATCGGTTATTAATTAAATTAAACCTTAATTATAAACTTGAATTCATAATTATTTTAATTAAATAACGTTTTAAATAAAATAACTTAAAATAATAAACTCATTCGCTCCATACAACCATGAAGGATTTAAAGTCACATATCAAGTAAAGTTAAAACAGAACCCCCCCCCCCTAGAAAAATGCATAAATATATTTATTTTTACAGAATTAAAAGTACATAAATGACAGATTTGAAATAAGTAGACATTATTTCATGTTTATGGGAGCAAAGTTTCGCAGTAATTATTCGGCGTTTTTAAATAGGAAGGGAACAGATTGAGGGTCACCTCCAGAAACAAGCTAAAAAGACATGTGCTGAAATGTAGTAGCATTCACAGGAGAGTTCCGATTATAAATTAAAAATGTCTCCGTTCTTTTTATTATTTACCCGTGATTTCGACGATGCTGACAACAAGGATGGGCTGTTGTGTTTGGTTTGCGGGTATCCGAATGCGACATGATTACTGCAGCCAGTCCTAACCACCAAGGACCGACTTAAATGCAGACGAAGGCCTGTAGAGGAGCAAAGAAGCTTCGCACTTCGGGCAGAAAGAGATGCCATTTTCTTAAGGTCGGCAGCCTCGCGAGAAACGGCTTCCCACAATGCACCAAGTTGGATAGATCGACTTCCGGTCGTTGCGTATTTCTTAAACTCTGAAGCCGCTTACGTCCTCCCCCTGTGTGTGTGTGTGTGTGTATATATGTATATATATATATATATATATATATATATA
>OY744534.1:23417313-23457313 GCA_963556195.1 Sepiola atlantica
TTCTGTACTTTCACTTAACAATTTAATAAACAAAAGATATCGTAAAAATTTAATTTAACTTGAAAATCTTATCTAAAAAATAGCCCGGTTCGTAAACTGCACAAGTACCAAAAAAATAATATAAAAAATATTCTTCACTGGGGAGGGGGTAGCCCCGTATTTACAAGTTTATCTCTTGTAAAAACGGTTCTAAAATCTATTTTCAATCGATATTTATTCGATAATTGCCGAATTTTCCTACTTGGCCAAAATTGCCGAGTTTTCCGTTGCCGAATTTTCCGTTGCCGAGTTTTCCTTTGACGAGTTTTCCTTATTGTGTATTATACATACATACTTCTATTCAGTCAAGCAGACTATCTAGTCTAAGAGAAGAAAAACAACATAACTTTCACTAATACACTTAGGAACGGTATGAATCCAAATATATCCTCCCCAAAGTTATATGAATTAAATAGTAGGGTAGACTGTACTCTGAAACCTTGATTGGGCAACTTACCTCCCCTATCTAGAGTGATAATTTTCGGAGTTTTTATTCAACAGAAAGATAGCAGTGTACTTTTTAAAAGGGCCTTAGTAATTATCTCAGGTCAGCTAGTAAACATTTTGAATTCTCTCTCTCGCCCCCTCCCGACCTGCACTCAGATGGTGTAAAAATCGTTCGTACCCCTAACTGAAATGTATTTCAACTTTCTTTAATCTTTCCAAAGAAATAGAACGCTCAAGTCACTGACTGCAATAAAAACTTTAATGACGCCTTTGATCTGTCTCATCGCTTGATAGCAAGTCGACGGGGTTGGGGGGGGGGGGGGTAACGAATAAAACAATAAAAAAAAAGATTGTTAAAAACATTACAGTTAAATCGTCTTCCGCCTGAGCCCCCTCCCTCTCTCTACCAGAGATATAATTTTTTTAAATAATTCAGAGTAAACTCTGATACTTTCTTTACTTTTTCTTTATATTGCTGAATAAAAAACTAATGTTTAAAAAAAAATCAAATAATTTTGGAGCGAGGAGCGCGGAGCGATAAAACCGCCGCTCTTTAGTCCCAAATGGAGTTGCTCCCACTCAACTCCCGCTGAATATAAAATGAGTCCTCCTCTCCTTCGCTCCAGCAAATAGGAGTGCGCTCCTGGAGCGCGCTCTTTTTTGGAGGGCTCCGTAAAGCTCTGTATATATATATATATATATATATATATGAGGTTTATGTAGTTTGCTTGAAGCATTGTTTATTAGTATATAGAAATGTGATACTTAGAAGGCAATACAATGCAGAGGTGTGACGGATAGACACAAGTTGGAGCAAATAAGACATATAATGGTGGAACAAATGAAATCGTTTCACCCTTAATACAATGTGTACATACACATATATATATATATATTTTTATTATTATTATTTTTTTTTTCCTTTCACAAACACATATATATCTGTCTATCTACACAATGTTACAATGTTATGTAATACCTGTATCAAGATGGTCTGGTGGAAATTCCGTATGATATATATTTTTTTTATTTTAATATTTCGGGAACTCTTCACTTCTTCAGAACCGTGCTCAACTCAAGTTCAAGCGTGCATATGAAGGAAGCCGTAAGATTCAGTCTCGCAGAAAATACCGGTTAAATTTTAAATTCCAAACCAGATTCAAAAATAAAATAAACTTTTTTTTTTTAATTATTATTTATTTCTTTTTTTTTTATTAATATTTTATTTAGCTATTTTTTTAATTTGATTTATTTATTCATCTATTTACTTTATTAAACTTTTTTTTGTTGTTTTTACTTTTTAGAATCTTTCCTTTTTTTGTCGTTAAATTTTAAATTCTAATCTAAATTTTTTAATTTTTTAAACCAAGTCTATTCGTTTAAATTAATATGTCGGTTAATACTGTCATTAAACATTGCATTATCTGTTCGTTTTAAATTATTGTGTATATTAATATTTAGTTTATTTATTTATTTTATTCTGTTTTTAAATATGTATATTTCATTAATTAATTCAATATTATCTGTTCATTAATGATTCGTGTAACGCTAAGGATAACAATGAAAGGGAGGTAATTTAGTTCATTTGTTGTTTACGTCGCTTATTTCTAATATGTTGTTATATTATTTGTTATTATTATAAGGTGATGTTTTTGTTAGATTATTAGTTTTTTAGTATTTATTTAAGGGTTAACTTAAGATAAAATCAATACAACAAGAGTGAGATGTGAAACTATATTAGACTAGAAATGAAGATCCTATGTTATTATTATAAGGTGATGTTTTTGTTAGATTATTAGTTTTTAGTATTTATTTAAGGGTTAACTTAAGATAAAATCAATACAACAAGAGTGAGATGTGAAACTATATTAGACTAGAAATGAAGATCCTAATTCGAGTTGGTGATTTATTTGCGGAGATAGTTTTGCTATTAGTATCGATTCTTTTATTCGAAGGTTGCCAACGTTCTCTCCGTGGCTAGGATATCAATCTTGAATGATTTGCTGGTGTTGCCACATGCGTGGATGTGCTTGTGGAAGGAAGAGGTGCGTGTTTGTAGGTGTTCTTTGACTCTAATATGTAGGGGTCTCACCGTACTACCAATGTATATTTTGTTGCATGTGGTGCACTGTAAACGGTATACAGTGTAAGTACGGTGGCATTTGTCTGTGGTGTTCATGGGGCAGTTCGCCAGGGTGCAGGGAGTATTGTTGTAATTGGTGTTCCGTGTTGTCAATTGTTGTCGTAGAAGTGGACCGGTGTGTGTTAGTTGAATATCGAGTTTTTCTTTCCTTATAGCTTTGCGGATAGCTGTGGTGATCCTGTCGTTGAAATGTGGCAACTTCAGGAAGCAGGTGTTGGAAAGAGCGTGTTGCGTCCGTCTTCGGGTTTTCCGGGGTTTCCTAAGGTGTTCAATGATGGATGTAGGGTATCCATTGGTCTCTAGTACCTGTTGGAATTTCTTGCTGTAGGTGGTTTTGTCAGCCTCAATGCTGCATTTCTTACGGATGCGAGTTAGCTCATTCCTAGCATAGCCTATTTTAGCCTTATGAGGGAGTGCTGATCTGTAATTTATGAATATGTCTCTACATGCGGGCTTCTTGTAGAATTTAGTGGTTAAGGCTCCTTCTTCAGAGATGTTGAAGCTGAAATCTAAAAGTGCTAATGATCCAGAGTTTTCAGGGTGTTCTATTGTAAATCATATGTGTGAGTCAGTGTTGTTGAATGTGTCGAAGATTGTGTTAGCCTCTTCTTGGGATGATGAAAGGATAAGAATGTCGTCCACGTATCGTGTGAAGAAGATGGGGGAGAGACAGGAGTTGAGTGCATGGCGTTCTAATTTATCCATAAAAGCAATGGCGAGCAGTCCCGAGAGGCTAGAACCCATAGGCAGTCCTGTTATTTGTTTATATGTGTTTTGTTTGTATGTAAAGTATGTGTTGTCTATTATTATATTTAGGAGTTCATGTATGTCAGATATTTGGCGATTCGTGGTCGTCCGCAGGTTGATTCAAAATTGTTCCATTTTACTTGCGTTTTTGTTATTTATATATACAATTTCGCACGTATATCACCTGTAGCCACTTGCTTGCAACTGGATTTTACACCAATTCATGGTTTTTGTGTATTTTATTTATTCTACCGACGATTCCCCTGACGAGAATCGGACGAAAGGCGCCTTGGGAACTTTAAGCTGGGTTTTTATTTTTTTTAAATTACGAATGTGTGAACTTTAGTTTTTATTTGTGAATTTTTTTATTCGTGAATTCCGACATCATACATAACGTTTTTTTTCTTCTTTTCTATTTCACTTTATATAGTATGTTCCCCATACAATTCATTATATATTTCACTTAGTTTATTCCGTAAAGACCAGGATTAGGCCAATAAAAATAAGCTCGATGATACTCGATTACAGGGTACAGAGCATTTATATGTGTTTCTTTGAAGGTTTACCTAAGCATTTCATTCAAGAAATCATTTATCACAACAAAAAACTTTTTTCCTTTCATAGTTTATTTATTTTTCAAAGTTAAAGAATTTTTCCCTACACGCGTTTCTCTACTCAAGCAGGTTCTTGCTTGGCAGTTCATCAGGGGAATTATATACCTGGAACAACTGACAATACCCAATATGGTGTTGCCCTAATTGAGGCCATTTAAGAAGAAAAAAGAAGAAACCTCTTAAGAAAATAGTTCAAGAAATTTTCACAGTATGGTTGCTACTATGCATACGCACAAGAAATGAGTCCCAATGCAGTCCAAAGGAATCGGGAACAATGTGCGAGAATACACCTCATCGGGCGGCCCAACAATGAAAGTATCCCCCCTTCTAAAACAAAACGGTCAACACACCTTTCATTAAATTAAGTAAAAATATTTTCCCAGAATGTAAAAAGCTGTCCAAGCCGTTAAAAAATTAATTTTAAAAAGATTAATTTTAAAATAGAAACTAAATTTTTAGAGACAATATTATGGATGAATATTTTCTATCTAGTATTTATGGAGTTTTCTTAAAGGGGGTTTCTGCGGGATTATGATCATTTGCCTCGTTATGTTTATCCCGAGTGGGAGCAGGTCAGCCCTAGAAAAAGGTTTGTACGACCACATACATTGCCAACGGACGTTAATACTGACTTTTTTGATGGAATAAATGCGGAATGTCCACACTATCAGTGGCTTGGAATGCTAACTTGTGGATTGTGTGTTGACCGTTTTGTTTTTGTTTGGGAGGGGGGGGGGATACTTTTATTGTTGGGCCGCCCGATGAGGAGGTGTATTGTTCCTGATTCCTTTGGACTGCATTGGGACTAATTTCTACTTTTTTTAATTTAGATCCAAGCTAGCTATTTTTACACCATATTCCAGACAAAACTTTGCGCATAACATCGATATTATTCATCTCACTTCATAGACGCACCACATATTTTGAGTTTTAACATTTGTTTTTTCTCAAAATCAGTCATCTTGAGAAAGTGTCTGAACAATAGACAAAATATTGCTGAATATATAAACAATTTTCGGTTTTACTTTTTTTTTTCTCTCTCTCACACACACCCACACACCCAGCGTTGTATGGGAAAAATTTGTGCCTATTTTTCGATGCCAAAACGATTCTTTTAATTTTTTTTCTTTTCTTTGAAACTTAATTTTCTATTGCTGGTACTAATGATAAAATGATACATATTTATTGATTTTAAACTACCAGTCAAACTAAAATCTATAGATCAGACCCCGAAAGTGTATTTTTACGTTTGCGAAAATATATGCACATGTTACATGGGCTTTTAAGGTAATCCAAAAAATAAACAAAAAAACAAACCCCAACAACTCTACAGCTAAATATTTAGAGATTTTAAAAGTAATCGGAATTGGAAATTTAGAACAGAATCGGTAATTGGATCGGAATCAGGGGAAAAATATTGGAATCATCCCATCACTAATATATAGGCAGAAAAAATATAAATGGAAAATTGGACAATCACAAGATATAAAAAAAAAAAAAAGAAAACCAAATAAAAGAAATAAAAAAAAAACGTTGTTTGGCTTATATTTTGTTTCCTTTTATTCAAAGAACTTCATCAAAGTAACAAAAACATTTGGATCACTTTTATACAAAGAGATGTTATTTACGGGGGGGGGGGGGGTGGAGATTGTAGTTGGAGGTAGGGGGAGGAAAAAGATTATGTAGATGTGGGAAGAAAGTAGTAAGGAGGGGGGGATGGACAGTCATGTTGATCTTTTCAGATATCTGTGACAAACCGATCTGTGCGGGGCAGAGGGCGGGGGTAAGGTCAGTGAAATGATTTGCGGGTTATCTATTTTTCAGATTCATTTTTTTTTTTCATATTATATTGGACTTAATCCTCACAGCTTCTTTTATTGGCATATGATGATAATTATAGAATAATCCAGCGTGATGAAGAATGTAAAAAGGAAAACCGAAAAGTGTTTCGATGTTCATTGACATTTCGTTTTTATTCATCATCATCTTTGTTTTAACGTCCATTTTACATGCTGGCATGCGGTGGACAGCTTTAAGAAATTGAGCTCCAAACTAACTTATCTCTGGCCAGGTTTTTATTTATCCCTCTTTTTCTCAAGTTCATTTTTATCACATCCTCCCATGTTTTACCTTCGCCTTTCCCCGTGAACTGGACCTACTACCTTAACCGTTCTACATCTACTCAACCAAAAACTCTCATCCATTTTTTCAACGTGACCATACCATCAAAGTCTCCTATTCTGCACACATCTGCTTATACTGTCCAGATTTAATCGTCCTTAGAACTAAGCTGTCTTTAAGACACACATTATACATCCATCGTATCATTCTTAAATCATTTCAAAGATTTTCTCACGGTAACTGATTTTAAGTCTTTGAACAATAAAGACGAAACGTTGATGAACAATTTGGATTATTCAGACTATTGTTCTCATCTTGGGTGTTATACTCACAATTTTTCGGCTGATGTAACCTCCGACATTTTTCAAGTCTATCTTTTTGAACTCAGGAATATTTCTGTTGAACTCGGGAATCTGCACAGAATTTCGAATGGAACCTGTTATTTAATCCACGGGGGTAGTATGCTCTCGTTCCGTCAGCCATGACCGGGTAGAAGTCTTCAGTAATTCGCAATTCCTAGTATCGCCTGCATTGAGGATTGAACCTTCAACCTTCAGAAGACTGCACTTAGAACTGAATTTTACTGAGTACTTTATCCGTTGCGCCACGAGCCTTTGATTAAATAAGGGGTTCCGTTTGAAATTCCGTGCAGATTCCAGAGTTCGACAGAAACGTTGCTGAGTTCGACAAGATACACCTGAAGAAGGTCGAAGTTACATCGGCCGAAACGTTGTGAGAATAACATCCAAGATGAGAACAGTAGTCCGTATAATCCAAATTATTAATCCTCATCTAAAAAATTTTAGAAACAATGTCGATGAACATATAACCAATTTTCGGTTTTCCTTTTTTATATTAGAATATCTATACTATTCCCACATACACACATCATTATGGGGAGGGCGGGGGGGGGGGGTCAGGTTCAGATGAAACGGAAGGGAAAAAGAAATTAATTTCCTTATATTGCATCTTATTTTGGTTTTAGATCCGTCAAGTGGGGGAGAAAAGGTTTTCTTAAAAAGAGAAAAAAAAAAAAGAGAAAAAAAAAAGAGGAAAAAAAAAGGTTTTCTTCAAAATTGTATTAAACACAACTCAAATCCATGAAATTAACAAATAATCATTTTTTATAAAAACCCGACTTTTTTTTTTTTACATCCCCAGAAAATCAAAACAACCATTGATGACAGTGGATGGTCTGAGGTGAAAAGAAAGCGTGATTATTGGGAGGTCAACATTTTAAATACGGCCGTTTAGGGCTGTGGTGTCAGTCGAGGCAACTTCATTGCTTTAAAAACTGGAGTCAGACAATTTTTACCGACTCCGTCTAAAAGAAAAATATATATATATGATGTCGTGAATACATGTGGACCCGTAGTGCAACGGATAAAAGTGCTAAGTGACAATCAGTTCTAAATGACAGTCTTCTGGAAGTTTAAGGTTCAATCCTCAGTGTGGGCGATACTAAGAATACAATTAAGAATTACTTAAAACTTCTACCCAGTCACGGCTGATGGAACGAGAACAATCCACCAGCATGGATTGAATAAAGGGTTCCCTTCAAAATTCCATACAGATTCCCGAGTTCGACAAGATGCATCTGAAGGTCTCAGATTACATCGGCCAAAACGTTGTGAGAATAATGTCCAAGATGTAGTCTGAATAATTCACGTGACACACGATAAAAAGATATACATTTTAAGCAGTCGTCATTTTTAAATTAAAAAAAATAAATTTTTTAATAAAATAACCACGAAAAAGATTTTTATATTTTTTCCTTGTTTTGCTATTTTTCATTCTGTATCACTTTTTTTTTTTTTTTTTAAAAGCTGAAATCAGACAATTTTGAAAGACTCCAACTCCTAAAGCAACACATTTGCTCTTACTCGGACTTCGCAGCCCTAAACAGTCAGATTTATATAAAAAGACAAAAACAAAAAACGTTGAATTCACAGAGCCTTGAAAAACATGCATGTCCTTTTTAAAATCAAAATGCTATAAATTATATATATATATATATATATATATATATATATATATATATATATATATATATATACATATGTATATAGTGTGTTTGTAGGGTTGTTAGTTTATAGGTATTAATCCAGTGAAGCCACAGTGTTTATAAGATAGTGCTCAATAACAAGTAGAGCTGTATTTTAGTATAAACCTTTCATTTATACAAACATTTTTGGCTGCATATATGCATACATGTTTCAGCTATGATCTTATTCAAAGTCTAGCTCATTCAGGCCACCAACAGAGAAGATTCTGAAAAAAATTAATCAATTTTATGCTACTTGGAAGTTTTGGTAGAGGGAGCAATTTATAAGGAGAGAAAGGATATTAGAAGGAACTCAATTCCTTCTAAATTATCTCATCCCTCCCTCCCCTCCTACCAAAATCTTCCACTAGCTTAAAATTAATTCATCTTCTTTTTTAGAGTCTTGTCGGTGGCCTGAAGAAGCTGAACTTTGAATAAGGTCGTAGCTGAAACATGTATGCACATATGTAGCCAAGAACGTTTGTATAAATATATATATATATATATATATATATACACACACACACACACACACACACACACACAATATATATTTCTGAATATAAATTTGTTAAGTTTGAAAAGCCAGAAACAATGCAGACTTTTTCTCTTTTAAATAAATATTCATAAATGAAAAAAAAATATTTCTGCGTTGTTTCTGGCTTTACAAACTTATATTCAGATTAACACAGCATTTTATAGTGGGAAAAAAATCTCTCTATTTATTTAAAAAAAGATATTTACATGTTGGAATACGTCAAATAGTTTCATGGCTTACGGCACTTATCAATGACTTCTCACCCTCGTTTTAGAACTAAAGCTGTTCCGATGTGTTCTTCTGGCTGTCCCCCCCAATAAAACAGGGTTGAAGAATCATTGATAAGTGCAGTAAAAAACAATTTAGTATGATTGTTTCGAACATAAATATCTTTTTAAATAAATAAATATATTGTCTCTTACCGAGGTAATTGAGCACTCTGGTCATTTTTTCTGCCATAAAATCTTTTTACAATATATGTATATATAAATTATCATAAGTGGAAGAAGAAGATTTTAGTGGTCAAAGGTGCGCATTTTGGCTACCGACTCTTCTGCAGTTTGGTTCATTTTTTTCTGCCGACATACACTACATATATAAGTTTTTTTATATATAGCAAATTGGTTGAAAATTGAATAGGAAATTATTATCACATAAAAGGTAGGGGATCAAAAATGAAACGCATTGTTGTTTAGCTTTTTAATGTTAAGGGATTTTTTGTGTGCGGTGGTTTAGAGAGAGTCCTTCTTCTTTAGAACATGCAGTGGAATATGAAATAAAAAAAGAAATTGGAAAAAAAAATGATGGAGGAAAACCGTGACAGTGCAGAAAAAAGGCCACACTTAGGAAGAACATGACAAACAAAGAGTTCTTTGGCTTTTTCGGTTTTATTTTCTTTGTTAATTATGAAAATGGTATTTTGAAAAAAAAAAAAAAAAAAAATCGGTGATGACTAGTACGATATGTACTTCTTCCTCTTCCCAACACACCATACATCTCTAATAAAAATTATTTTCAGATTATACAAAAAAAAAAAAATTACTTGTACAATTATTAGAAAGGGGTTCAGTTCGCTATGTAAGTTTAACATAATAACCGATTATTATAATAATCTCTCAGGAGTTGATAGTTCTTGGGGACTTTTTCACCATTCTTTAAAATATTTGATTATTTATTTTTTTCATGAAATATTTTTTGATTACTATATCGACTGAAAACCAAATTCTCAGATTATAACATTCTTTTTTTTGTGAAAAACTGTTCATGTTTTAGAGAGGGTCACAGTTTTCTATTTAAGTTTAATAGAAAACGATCACCCTGCTTGAAATTATTCTGAAAAGAAATCTGTTAATAGGTTTGGTTAAAAATAAAACGTGTAATGTAAAAAAAAAAAAAATCTTTCATAATTTGGGGCTTAATTGATATAAACATTTATGGGGTGAGTGGGATGTTCGAGACGTGTCACGAAAGTCCTATGAATATTTCGCTAAACGCTGATCGGTACAACATTTTGTTAAAATAGCCAATAAAAAAAAAGGTTCATCTGATTAAATTTGTCTCCAAAGACGATCTTGAAAGCCCGCCCTTTCAAAATGTCCGATCTTTAAAAAAAAGTCACGCTGAAGAGTTGTTCCCCCTGTAACAGTAAAAACGCCTCCGCGTGTAACGTGTCTACCCATCAGCAGCGAATTTCTAGCTCTTTTTTAAAACTAACGAATCGCGCATCTCTCCACGTGTAGGTCTTCAGTTTTTGAACCGATATTCATCAGAGATGTTATAATTTAAAAGCTGGCTGGTAAAGTAATATTGTGCATAGATATTTTCAGTATTTACTTCAACAGTGCTCAATACATGAGCAGAGCTTAGAAGTGGTATGAAAATATAAGTAAGCTACACAAATGGTCACTAAGATCTGTGCGACATTATCTCCACTGTTTATTTATCTTTGCATGTGTATAGGAAGTGATGCTGAGTCAGGGGTGGGGGTGGTGGCGTGAAAACAAAATGTTTTTTCTCTTCTCTTCCTTTTTCAAGTCCACGTTCAAACCAGTTTGCCCTAAATCGTCAATAAATCGTGAGAGGCCAGTAACGCGGGGTTGTGATAAGCACCTCCTACCAACTGAATATAGATTTGATAAATAATAAAAAATAAAAGTCAGTTTATCACGTCCTTCCCACGTGATGCACGAGTGGCTCTTGAAATCCGAGGGGCGTTTAATTAGGATTTAAATGCGTATAAGAGCGCAGGGAAACGGGGAAATTAAGTTGCATAGAAATAATGAACATCTGTTTTGGCGGTTAGTGCTTTTGTCACAAAATTAATCCGGTTTCTAGGGGAGGGGGGAAGAATATATATATCTTAAAAGTCATCTCCATAGTCATGCCAGACGAACACAAGATCTGATTTAGTAACAGAGGAGGAAAAGGGAAGAGTCATGCTCGAAGACGAGTGACCGCCACAATATATATATATATATATAATCAAGGTAAGTTTATGTACCACAGGATATAATCGAGTGAATCCTTATTGTGTTTATATAAAAGTGCTCAATAATAAATAGAGCTGTATATTAGGTACAAAAACTTTATTTATACAAACATTTTTTTAGGGTGGGGTGGGGGGGGGGGGTTAGTGCTACACATTTGCAGACATGTTCTGGTCATAGCTGAAAACCAGCTAGAGCTCTTCAGGCTTCTGTTTGAAATGGATGCGAAGATCGAGATGTGAGGGCAATTTTCTCAAGAGGTAAACCACACGATTCATTTAAAATAAGATTATTAGAGAGAAAGAGAGAGAGAGAGAGAGAAAGAGAGAGAGAGAGAGAAAAAGAGAGAGAGAGAAAGATAGAGAGAGATAGAGAGAGAGAAAAAGGAGACATTTACAGGTAGAACCGAAACATGTTTGCAAATTTGTTTGTGGCATCGATTTTCCAAATACACACACACATATATATATATAATTATTTTTATTTACGCAGAGATGTACAAAATCTGCGACACTGGCATGTCGATGTTAGCGATCAACAGCTATTATAAACTGAGATCTCTTCAGGCAGAGTTAGAATCCGATCTTAACCGTAGATCATATTTGAAAAGAACCTGATGAGATCTCAGTTTATAATAGCTGTTGATCGATAACATCGACATGCCAGTGTCGCAGATTTTGTACATGTCTGTGCAAATAAAAATAATTATATATAAAAGCTCTATTTGATATTGAGCACTTTTTATAAACCCGGTTGAAATTCTTTGGATTACTACCCTGTGGATGTTTTACCTGGATTATTATTATTATTATTATAATAATTATATATATAATATATATATAATTGAATGAAATATTCAACAGTTTATGAATATTATTAAAATGAAAAAACATTTTCAAATTGTTACAACTTCTGTAAAGCTTATATTATTCGGACTACTGTTCTCATCTTGGATGTTATTCTCACAACGTTTCGGCCGATGTAAACCCCAACCTTCTTCAGGTGTGTCTTGTCGAACTACTGAGTTCAATAAGACGTACCTTAAGAAGGTCGGAGGTTACATCAGCCGAAACACTATGAGAATAACATCCAAGATGAGAACAGTAGTCCGAATAAGATAATACAAATCGCTAATCCTCATCTAAAAAATTCCGAAACATTCTTCAACGCTTGATATAGTTTTCTTTTAATTCTTTCAAAAATAATAGATTTTTTACTATTCATTAATTTGGCTAACTTAACTCACATGACAAAGGCCTTTCTAACCGAAACAGAGGCTATAGGAGCTAGTGAAGATATAACAATTGAAAGATTTTGCTTTTCTTTTTAATATATTAATTAAGCAAGTTCAAATATATTGATAAAATGAACATAAAACCAATTTTTTTTCTTCAAAAGTGCTCAATACAAGGTAGAAGAGCTTTATAAATAAACTTTATATAATCATTAAAACGGCTGACACAAATTAATTTGCGTTTCAGTGCTAAGCACACATCATCAGGTCTGTTAAGGCAATACTCATTTATAATCTATAATTATAATATTTTATTGCCTTTACAGCCCGATGACGTATGCTTAGCACAGAAATGCGAATTAATTTGCATTGGCTGTTTCAATGTATATATAAAGTTATATATATATTATATATATATATATATATATATATATATATAAACAGTAGTAAGTAAATGGACACAAAGTCAATGTCAAGGTTAGCATTTTATATTTTTTTTTAAACTTCCACCCTTCCATCTTTTAAAAAAAAGAAAAGATTTAAATAAAAATAGGATAAAAATGTTCTCAAACATAACATTTCTTGAAAAGATAATGTTCATCTTCATCAGCTAACAGAAAGTGTGGTGGTGTTATTGAGTGGGGTAGGCGTTCTTCCTTTCGCGTGGAAAGATTATATACAACTTTGAGATACGCTCGGGAGAGCAGAGAGGTAAGTTGGGGAATTGGCAAAGGCAGGTAAAAAGGAGACGTTTAGTTGCGTTTCTCACCAGGTTAGAAATATCAGACTGCGTGTGTGTGTGTGTTATGTAAACTAGTGTAATAATCACTCAGAGGGGGTGGGGTAGGAGTGGGGCAATCAGAGATAAAGAGGGAAAAAGGAAAATATAGCAAGAAAAACTTTTAAAACAAGTTTAAAAATTATCTCTCTTTAAAATATGCAGTTTAAAACAGGAAATAATTCAGAATTAATTTAAAGATTTTTTTTTAGACTTAAAAAATAAAATTAACCAAATTAAGAAAATATTTAAAATAATAAACTGAAAAATGTATTTACTCAAGTCAAAATCTAAAAAAAAAAAGAAAAAAAAAAAAAAGAAAAATATATTATTTTTTTTATATAACTTGAATAAATATATAGAGAATTATTTTTTTCTTTAATAAAATAAAAAGTTCTAGGTTGAAAGATAAAAAATAACTGTTGAATAAAATTAATCGAAATTAAAAAAAAAAATTTAAAAAAGGACAGAAAGACATCTTCTCCTTGCTTGCACGTCCCCATCTCAGAAGACACCAGATGACACCCAACCATGCCAATTGAGGAAGCCTCCGGCAATTAGAATAAGAACCAGCATCAGTTTAAAGTTGGCTCTTGAAATTCTGTTTCCTACCCTCGGGTCTGCTGCCTAAAATTAAAAAACAAAAAAAAAATGAAAGATACATCAATAAGAAACCCCCCCTCCTCCCCAACAACTATGAGTAAAAGTAAACTGTGATTCGTGGAACAGGATCACATGTTACGTCAGAGAAGGGGGGGGGTCGATATAATTCAGTTGGTTAGACACTACAGAATAGTGCCCCCCCCCCGATGTCTCTTAACAAGGGAGATAATTTTAGCGAACAAAAGAGTTATCTCCCTTGCAAGCAAGAATTATTTGTACAATGATTTTAATACCACTATATATATATTATATATATATATATATATATATATATATATATATATATATATATATAGTAAGCAGTGAAAATATATATAGCAATCAAGCTACACAGAGGCTCCCGTGTTTCATCCCCGGGGGGAATCGTCAGGCTATAGGAAAATCCATTGTTAACAAAAAATAGGATAGGCCTAGTCGCGTCACCAACAAAGCCTTTGTTCGCGGGAAGCCCAACGATTGGCTGAGGGAACAACAAAGAATCTGATTGGTTAACTAGCAAGCCATGGATATAAAAACACCTGACAAAAATAACTCCATGCATTTAGCCTGACGATTCCCCCCGGGGATGAAATACGGGAGCCTCTGTGTAGCTTGATTGCCATATATATTTTCACTGCTTACTACCTAGCTCTACTTACGTATCGAGCACTGTTGAAGTAAATACTGAAAACTGATACATAAAAAATTATATCTCCTTATAATATTTTATGTGGATACATGAAGTACTAGTATATATATATATATATATATATATAGATAGATGTATATATATATATATAATTCCATGATAAATGCCAGTATACTGAAATCATATGCCCTTAATAGGGTTAAGATGAAAATTCATATACACTAAATGTAAAAAAAGGAAATTCCCAAATTTTTACACTTTTATTGTCATTAAGGGTATGCGAGCACAACAGGGCTATGTATTTTACTTGTAGGAATTTTTCTTCAGCGCACCTCACACACTTCATCCACTCATGCATAGAGATTTATACTGTAGTGATGTGATAATGAAATGGAATGTCACTACTTTTGTAAAGGCTATGCCTCAATACAATGGTAATTTTAAAGGTTTTTTTGACTTTTCTGGAAAACTAAGGTATATGGTAAACTGAAATTAAAATGCCATCAACTAGACCTTAGAACCTCTATCTCTGCCAAAAATCAGCTGAATCCATCAAATAGTTGATGAGATACAGGGTGGCACACACGTACGTACGTACACACGGATAACACAAAATCACTCCTGACCTTTCTGGATCTCTGGGCTGCCTTGACTAATGATGCTGAAATTCTACACACTTATAGAACCTATCAAATGAAAATTTTGTGCAAAGTTTTAACTAATTTGGTTCATTGGTTTTTGAGTTATGACTGATCAAAGAAATGAGATTTCTAGCATAGGTCGTTTTTGAAGTCTATTAAGGGATAGAGCGCTATCGCACCTCCCTTGATTATTAATGACAATATATGTATTAGCATATACTATCAGTGCCCTTTTACTTTGCAGTCTCGAAGGATTTTTCCACCTATTCTTACTATATTAATATCAAAACGGCCTACACGTAAACATCCGGAAAGTACCGACGTCAAATTGATTTTAGCATGGGTCCTAATCTAAGAAAGTACCAAAATATTGTTAATCACAAGGAAATAGACGTGTGGAAGAGAGGAGGAGGAGGAGGAATAGAGCTTCTACAGAATATGAACCAAACAAAATAGACTGTTGCTGAATGAGATTTACGTAAACAGCCAAGTCAAACAAAGCTGTCGTCAAATTTTTTTTTAATTATTAAAAAAAAATAAAAAAATAAAACCTCACCTGAACATATTTTTTTTCATAAAGAAGAAATAGGTTAGGGTTGGTTAGGATTAGGGTTAGGGTTTAAGGTAAAACAACCCAAATAAAAACAGTTGTCCTCTGTAATTTATTTTTCTTTCATGCAGACAAAGAACTGTTTTATTCGTCTCCGGCTGGTTCCGGAAACCTGCTTCGGTAAGAGTCAGTTTTGTCTGGTTCATATTCTGTAGAAGTAGCGAATCGGATAAAAAGAAAACGTACAGACTCACGCTGGTCATCGGAAAGCATAGACTGGTGCACTTTGTTCGCTGATGTGTTCAAGCTTTAAAGACTGATACCTGGAACAAAAATTGTGGAACAAGAGATTTTCGGTTAAATAGACAAAGAAGAACGCGTTCATTCTTAAGATATTTCTGTTCAATTTTCGGTTAAATAGACAGAGAAGAACGCGTTCATTCTTAAGATATTTCCGTTCAATTTTCGGTTAAATAGACAAAGAAGAACGCGTTCATTCTTAAGATAGTTCCGTTCAATTTACGTGTTCAATGATGAAAATGCTATTTTAAACTTAAGCATGACAGACTGACACTCTGATCGACTGGCAAACAGAGACACTTACAGAGAGGACTAGACACATCTAAAAATGCTATTTCAAAATTTAGCCTGATGACAGACCGACAAAAATGGACACTCATTTAGCCTTTTGGCGAGGATCAAAGTGTAGTATCTGTTCTGATACTACACTTTGAGATGAGAGGTAATTCTTATTTTTTGTACCAATCCAGAGAGCCTATCTATTTTTTTTTGGGAGGGGGGGAGGGAAGCTGAATTTTCCCTACATTAAAAACCAACCATGTTTCGAACTTTGCTCCTGTGAGAGAAGACAGTAAATAGGGTCGTTTTTTTATGTGGGGGAAAACTCATTTCCCCAAAAGGGGCACTCTGGATTGGGACAAAAAATTTAAATTGCCTCAGTCTAGAAGGATTTCTCTTCACCGACCGAGGACAGAAAAGATCAAGTGTAGTATCAGAACAAATAATACATTGTGTCAGCTCATTTGATTATAGATCATCATCATATTAAATTTAACGTTCATTTTGACATGCTGACATGTGTTGGACGGCTTTTAGAAATTGACGTTCAAACTAACTTATCTCTCGGACTTCTTTATTAAGCTCTCTTTCTCGCAAATCCATCCTCATCACTTTCTCCCATGTTTTCCTTGGGCTGACCCTGCTACTTCAATTGTTCTACATCTACTAACCCAGGAACTATCCCCCATTCTTTCAACGTGGCCATACCATCAGAGTCTCCGGTTCTGCATGCAAATCTTACAGATAAAGAAAAACAACATAACTAGTGATAACTCCCTTCACCCCTAAAAAATCCAGACAAAAAAATATAAAATTCGTTTGACCAACGATAATAATAATAAAAAAAAAAAATTTTTAAATATATATTTACCATTCTGAACTACGGTGATAGTAATAGCCTTCTATAGTTGAATTTGATTTCCAGAAACAAATATAATAGAAACCAGCAAATGAAGCGCCATTGATATCTTTGATTTTGTGGTTTGGTACCAAGAAATGTTCCTGCAAAAGAGAGAGAAATAGAAATATGTAGGGTAGGAAGAAAAATAAATATACCCCTACAAGTTTGGTAGGATGCTGTAGTAGTTTGCTTGAAGTATTGTGCGTGGTGTCTAAGAAATTGAATTTTGAAGGCGGTGACAATGCAGTTTGGTAGAAAACGGTTAGATATGAGACAATCATATGACAATATTGAAGAATTCAATAATTTACAATTAATTATTTATTTACCAACGTAATGTGTCGAACCAGAATGGTATGAATGGTGTAACATTTTTAAAATTTCGAGGTATTCAACTAATACAGATTTGTGATACTATGGACTCGTGCAGATTCGTGATACTATGGACTCGTGCAGATTCGTGATACTATGGACTCGTGCAGATTCGTGATACTATGGACTCGTGCAGATTCGTGATACTATGGACTCGTGCAGATTCGTGATACTATGGACTCGTGCAGATTCGTGATACTATGGACTCGTGCAGATTCGTGATACTATGGACTCGTGCAGATTTGTGAGAGAGAGAGAAAGAGAGAGAGAGAGAGAGAGAGAGAAAGAGAGAGAGAGAGAGAGAGAGAGAGAAAGAGAGAGAGAAAGAGAGAGAAAGAGAGAGAGAAAGAGAGAGGGAGAGAGAAAGAGGGAGAGAAAGAGGGAGAGAAATAGAAAGAGAGAGAGAAATAGAAAGAGAGAGAGAAATAGAAAGTTTGAGTTTACGTTAGTTGACGGCCAAGACGATACCGGTCTATGGGGTGTAGTATCCATCGGAACAGATACTACACTTTGATCTTGGCCAAAATTATTATTATTATCATCATTATTATTATTATTCGTTCAGTAGCTGTGTGATCAATTAAAGTATTTATGGATATCATAAAAGTAAAATGCGTATTTTATTTACATGGAACGAGGAAGCGTGTAAACAACTGAAGTTCACTACACATAAATACCAAAATCATAAAAGGCTGAGTTTAAAAATCAAATTTGAAAACATTAAGAGACTCGTATGTAATTCTCATACCAAGCAATGCACCAACATCGACGGTTACATTCGGTACCTTTAGCCTTACGGACCGATTTTCCAGTGTTTACGTGAAACCGAAGGTATCGATGGAAGATAAAACTAATGGGTACTTCTACAGAATTTGAACCGAACTGTTTTGTAACCTTAACCCTAAACTAAATTTTAGGTTCAGTTCGGCAAAAGTCGGCTTGGCTCGGTTCAAATTCTGTAGAAGCACCAACTAATGTACAGTGTCACTTGAATTATCTGCCAACGTGTATACTTTAAACAGGCCGAAATCGTTTTTAAGTCAATTTTTAAAGCTGTCTTTATGACAAACGGGAAATAAATGGTCATTTATCCCTTACCTGTTGGGTGGTTCAATCTCTGAAAATTTTTGCTCGATAATCCTGACATAATCACCACCGAACAATTTAAGAAACAGAAAAGCATGCTGGCTAAATTCATTGTCCTCACACACGATCGAATCACAGGATGTGCAGGTAGCTGTCATTACGTTTGCCGATAATGTGGCCCTGTCAAGCCATAGGAAATGAAAAGAAGACAACAAAAAATAAATAAAATGTAAAAAAAAATAGAACAAATAAAAAGAACTGTAATTTTTTTTCTTTTATCCGCCTTTTCGTGAGATATTGGCTTTAAAAGTTTTTTTTATTAGTTATTATTATCAAATGACAGAAATGGAAAACAAAAACCGATGCGTTGACTAAAGTTGGAATTTCTCTTTTTGTTTTTTTTATGCATACTTGTTGACTGAGAGCACCTTGTAAAGTTCTTTATTCATAGGTTGGTAGGTATTTGGCTGAAAAAAGAAAGAAACAATTAGTGATGATCATCAATTAATAGCATGCATATAATTAGTGAAAGACAACTATTATTAAGATTAACATTTGAAACTAAGAGAAAAATGATGAATTGAATATCCTCACAGCTATCTCCCTTGCATTAGTTTTGACACAATTTCCAAAGATATCTCTAGTTATATGTGTATATGTTTGTATGTATAGGATTCACTCGTAAACTAATTAACAAATCATTATGAATTTAGGACCACAGCTGTTAGGCATAAGAGTTGGTAATGCGGGCTATTTAGTTTAATTTAGTTTTCTAAAATTTTAACTATTGCTATTAGGCATCAATTAATAAGTATTGCCCCGATTTCAGTTTCTTTGGAGTATTTTAATGATTCTTAGGCGGTATAAAATGGGCACAACGTCGTCCGATTTGAAAATTCAAATATATCAGATTTGTATTCAAACCCTGATCTTCATAAATGATCTCCCAAACCACATTCTAAGATCATAACGCTATAGATTGGGACAACATTTTTAAAAACACTTCTGCTATGAGTGATGATAATCGAACAGTTTGAAGTATTTATTCGAAAATAAAATCTAAATCTAATTCTTAAGAGATACTACACTTTGATCGTAGCCGGATACCCCATAAAATCAAAATTACACAAATGGAAAAAAAAAAGAAAAAAAAGGTACATACTATTTCTCTTTTCGGTAACTGTGCTGCCACTTGCACATAGTAGGAACAGACTTGTAGATGATATTGTTGTTGAGGGCAGGATCGGTAGGTGATGAGGAGGAGGACAACATTGATGCGGCTAGTTGTAAATATGAATGTATATAGGTTAGAAGATTAACAAAAAATCATGTAGGCAATAAATCGAAATTATGTCAGTAAGAGAAAATGGAGGATAAAAGTCACATACTACTGCTGTCTCGTGATCGTGCTGTGTCGTAATCGTCATGTTACTTGCGACGTGATTCGCCATTGGACTTTGACTGGTTCACAGAATTCCTCTGTCTCATCTTCGTCGTTGTTCTGTGTCGTCTAATTCCAACCGGTTGTGAAAACTGGTAGATATGAACAGAGTTAATTTAAAGCAAAACGAATGTCGGTAAAAGGAAATAAGGATACAAGTGATACAAGTATTGCTATAAGTGATGATGATGATGATGATGATGATGATGATGATGATTTGGCAGTGGGCAGGAACGGGTTATGCTGCATTAGGGATTTAAAGCGGCACACAAAGCAGTAATCCAGTGCGTGTGACGTGACGTGAGAGCACCAACAGAAATTGCTACATCCTTGACTGACAGCTTTGTGGCTTGTGCTAATGCAATCCACATTACAGATATCTCGTTGGCTTCATGCATATATTTCGCAAAGCAAACCTTTCAACACTGACAAATTGGTGCATTTTCCTTATAGACCAGCAGCACACATAAGCATTAATCGAGTGATGAAAGTCGCGTTCGACAGCTAGCGAATACAATTGACAGGCCGAAGAGACAGCTTGTGGACGCATTGCATTAGGTTGTTCACAGACCGAATTGTATTTCCTACAAAGGCGGCGTGCAGGAAACACAAAAGCGCAAATCCAGTCTGTAAATCTGCCACACAGTCTAGAATGTTTCTGATGTTACTGTCAAACAGCAGGACTCGTCCATAGAGGCTAACGAACGACTCACACCGTACGCACAAACACCGAAGAACAGTGCTCCCTACCAGCAATAACGACGACCTTTACCGGGCACAGCGATGACGACGACCAACACCACTTTTACAACGGACAGCGACCACGACCCTTAAAAACGATATCCGTACAACAACGATGATGGAACGACACAGGTCGTTCGCTTTTGCCAGAGAGGAGATTCGCAGCTAGTTTTACCCCCGACGTCACTGAGAGGATAGCCACAAGGCTCAACTACCAGTTCCATGCGAAGTCGGGGAACGTCTGGCCAAGAAGACACATAGGATGGCATTGGAAGCAACGGTGCCATTTTCACTCAATTCTTTTGTTCTTCTCGGCCTGACGCAGACACGTCTTTGCTGGCTACCACATGCAACCAAGACAAAAACGACCAGAGGACCGACCTAAGTTACTGATGCCGACTCTTCCTGGATTTGTACCAGAGCCCTGTTAGCCGGGGTAGATGTTACACTACCACGTTGCCACCGCCCCTACCACGGTGAGGAAGGGTTGGATTTCTAGGGGGGAATAATAAACAAATGCTGAAAATCAATAATCTCCATTAGTAAGAGAATGCCTTGTTTAGGGTGACTGAAAGTAAAAAAACAAAATTTAAATGTAATGTCAACAAACATGCACAACTCCCCACTAAGGGTTCTTAAATAATAACGTTTAAATAATTTGGATTATTCGGACTACTCTTCTCAACTTGAGTGTTATTCTCACAACGTTTCGGCCGCTCTAACCCCCGGCCTTCTTCAGTGGTATAATGCCTAGGAGGAGACTGTTATCATGACGACAGAATAAATGCTACACGATCACAACTTAAAAAGAGAAGAGAGTGCATGGAATGTAGGTGGGTAGGTAAGTAGAATATATATTACACCGCCCTCTCCCAAGGAAGAGGTAATGTCTGGGAGTATAATATAATGATGAACGAAATATATATTACACTGCGAGTCTAATATAATGATAAACGGATCCCTGTGGCGTAACGGATAAAGTGCTAGGTGAAATTCAGTTCTAAGTGACCGTGCGAGCAATACTAAGAATTGCGGATTACTTGAGCTTTCTAGCCAGTCATGGCTGACGGAACGAGGAGAATACTACCCACGTGGATTCAATTAAATTTGTGAGAATAACGCTACAGATTCCAGAATTTAACAAGATAAACATGAAGAAGGTCGGAGGTTACATCGGCTGAAACGTTGTGAGAATAACGCTACAGATGACAGCAGGAGTATGAAATGATACAAATGACACAAAATATGAATGGTTATGTAAAAAAATCTGAAACATACTTCGTGACAGTTGGAAATTTGAAAGTAATTTGGAAGCATTTAAACTGCTAAAATTGAAACTAACACATTGGAGAATTGTTGTTTAACATTAACGAAACTAGAAAATGTGAGAATCCAACACGAAAATAACGAAACTAAAATCAAAAGCGAACGTAGCGAATATATATATATATATATATATATATATATATATATATATATATATATATATATATATATATATATAAATGGTAATAATCCAGGAAAAAATATCCACTGGGTAGTAATTCAAAGAATTTCAACTGGGTTTATAAAAAGTGCTCAATATCAAATAGAGCTTTATATATGATTATTTTTATTTACGCAGACATGTACAAAATCTGCGACACTGGCATGTCGATGTTATCGATCAACAGTTATTATAAACTGAGATCTCACCAGGTAGAGTTAGAATCCGATCTTAACCTCACACACGTATATACATATATATTATATATATATTTATATTAAAAAATTCAAAAACAGACGGCATTTATAACGACAGATAACAAAACGACAAAAACAAAACAAAAACAAATAAATGTTACCAAAGGCAAGATAAGTTAAAAATAGCCGTCGTTGTATTAAGAATAAATAATTTAGAAATTAGGAATCCTTCTCTCAAAAATTCAAAAACAGACGGCATTTATAACGACAGATAACAAAACGACAAAAACAAAACAAAAAACAAATAAATGTTACCAAAGGCAAGATAAGTTAAAAATAGCCGTCGTTGTATTAAGAATAAATAATTTGGCACATGTTCGTCTTTTCTCACAGTCCGTTTTTCACAACTTTTTACTGACCATTTTTCTTCTATTTTTTCGGTGTACACTTACCTATCAGGCTGCTAGAGAATTCCGGGGTTTTTGGAAAAAAAATTCAAATATTTTACATTTTAGGAGCGGGGATCAGTTTCCAATGTTAATTCATCGTAGACTGATCCCCCACTTTTTGACCATCTCAATTTTTTTAAAAGTCTTTTTCGGTGTACAATTACCTATCATGTCAGTAGAGAATTCCGGAGTTTTTGGAAAGAAATTTCAGAAAATTTAGATTTTAAGACGGGGGATCAGTTTTCAATGTAAATTCAACGTAGACTGATCCCCCTCTTTTTGACCATCTCAAATTTTAAAAATTATTCTTCTGCTTACAATTACCTATCATGTCGCGAGAGAATTTCGGGGTTTTTAGAAAGAAATTTTAAAAAATTGAGATTTTAAGACCTAAAAAGTTGTGAAAAACGGACTGTGATAAAAGACGAAGACTGATCCCCCGTCTTAAAATGTAAATTTTGTTAATTTTTTTCCCCAAAACTCCGGAATTCTCTCGCGACATGATAGGTTATTGTAAGCAGAAGAAGAATTTTAAAGATTTGAGATGGTCAAAAAGAGGGGGATCAGTCTACGTTGAATTTACATTGAAAACTGATCCCCCGTCTTAAAATCTAAATTTTCTGAAATTTCTTTCCAAAAACTCCGGAATTCTCTACTGACATGATAGGTAATTGTACACCGAAAAAGACTTTTACAAAAATTGAGATGGTCAAAAAGTGGGGGATCAGTCTACGTTGAATTAACATTGGAAACTGATCCCCGCTCCTAAATTGTAAAATATTTGAATTTTTTTTCCAAAAACCCCGGAATTATCTAGCAGCCTGATAGGTAAGTGTACATCGAAAAAAGAAAAAAAAACTGGTCATTAAAAAGTTGTGAAAAACGGACTGTGAGAAAAGACGAACATGTGCCAATAATTTAGAAATTAGGAATCTTTCTCTCAAAAATTCAGAAACAGACGGCATTTATAACGACAGATAACAAAACGACAAAATCAAAAAACAAAAAAACAACAAATAAATGTTACCAAAGGCAAGATAAGTTAAAAATAGTCGTCGTCATATTAAGAATAAATAATTACTAAATTAGGAATCTTTCTCTCAAAAATTCAGAAACAGACGGCATTTATAACGACAGATAACAAAACGACAAAAACAAAACAAAAAACAAATAAATGTTACCAAAGGCAAGATAAGTTAAAAATAGTCGTCGTTGTATTAAGAATAAATAACTTATAAATTAGGAATCCTTCTCTCAAAAATTCAGAAATAGACGGCATTTATAACGACAGATAACAAAACGACAAAAACAAAACAAAAAAACAAATAAATGTTACCAAAGGCAAGATAAGTTAAAAATAGTCGTCGTCATATTAAGAATAAATAATTACTAAATTAGGAATCTTTCTCTCAAAAATTCAGAAACAGACGGCATTTATAACGACAGCTAAAAATCGAAAAATAAACAAAATAGGGTTAGAAAACATGCAATAAATTTTATCAATCGTGGTAAAATGCAATGGTCTAACAGTATTTTGCTTAATTTTCGATTTTTGAGCGATTACCAAGACCTCACGTCAAGGCAGGATAAATAACCTGCATAAGTTTCTTTGAGTTTTAAGTTATTTGTAAGAGTTTTTGTTCAAAACAAACATTTAAAAAAAATAAATTTTGTCACTATGTTAACAAAAATACTCCAAAATTCTTACCTCGTGTGAATTCTGACGCCAATGTGAAAAGCCACCTCGAAAAAGAATCAAGCCATTTTGTTTACGGGACTCGAATCGAATGACGTCATATGCACGTGTAGTCGGCGTCGTCGTGAACTGCCGCTCAGCGCCTTTCTTTCTTTCTTTCTTTCTTTCTTTCTTTCTTTTTTTCCCCCCTCTCTTAATCACTTTGGCCTCTTCACAGACAAAAAGAGAGAAAAAAATCCGGGGACGTCACCTGCCCGCTAAGCGCCGTTCTTTCTTTCTTTCTTTCTTTCTTTCTTTCTTTCTTTCTTTCTTTCTTTCTTTCTTTCTCCCCCCCCTCTCTTAATCAGTCTTTCCTTTTCCCAGATAAAAAGAAAGAAAATAACGGTGAAATAAATGTTGGCAAAGGTCGCGTCATGGTTTTTTTTATTTTTAATAAAATTGTGCTCTTAAATTATATGTAATTTTTATTTGGGCGTATCAACTTATTTCACTTGAAATAATTTACGTGAATGAAATAGGAATTAATACGAAATGAAAGGAAAAATACTCCTTTTCCTAAACAGTATGGATTGATTAGGTGTCAAGGATGAGAATAGTAGTCCGAATTATACAAATTATCAATTCTCATAATAAATGAATGGCAGTAATCAAAATACGATGAAACTGATTTGTATTTTTACTAAGAATTCCTTAACCCGTGTTAAATCAGTTAATGACTAAATCTGTTGATTAAATAAAGAGTTCTGTTCAAAATCCGTGCATATTAACACCTACTAATAAATGAATGGCAGTAATCAAAATACGATTAAACTGATTTGTATTTTTACTTAGAATTCCTTAACCCGTGTTAAATCAGTTAATGACTAAATCTGTTGATTAAATAAAGAGTTCTGTTCGAAATCCGTGCCTATCAACACCGGATTAGACAGTTCGGTTCAAATTCTGTAGAAGTAATTTTTTTTTTTCGATTATACTCACATAAATATCTAAGTGATAATAGAAAGGCCATTTATAACGACAGAGGAAACCAATAAATGTTACCAAAGGCAAGTTAAGTTACTGTTCTGAATAAGTGTATTTGTGTTTTTACTTATTTTAAAAAACTTTTCTGTTAAAAAAAACCCGGCGTTCAGTTAAAACAACTAAAAAAATGTCTGTTCATAAGCCCAGCTCGTTGATAATCGGTGAAAAATCGAAAAGTAAACAAAATATGGTACATTCGAAATCCGTGCATGTTACCGGGTTAGACAAAAAAAACACAGTTCGGTTCAAATTCTGTAGAAGTAAATTTTTTTCGATTATACTACATGATAGTAATAATAGAAAAGCCATTTATATATATATATATATATATATATATATATATATATATATATATATATATATATATATATATATGTATATATATATATATATATATATATATATAAATGGCTTTTCTATTATTACTATCATGTAGTATATAAATGACTTTTCTATTATATTATTATATATGTGTGTGTGTGTATGATTTAACTTTTGTCAACAACCGACAGTACATTTTGTACTGTAGCGGTCAGCAAGGAATTGCATATATATACACTAAGATAAATAGATAGATAGATAGATAGATAGATAGATAGATAGATAGATAGATAGATAGATAGATAGATAGATAGAAAGTCGTGTGTGTGTATGTGTGTGTGTTTATTTAATATTGGGGGAATGTATATGTATAAATGTACATATATATATATGTATATACATATATATATATACATGTGTGTGTGTGTAATATATATGTGTGTGTAATATATATATGTGTGTGTAATATATAAAGATGTACAGACCTATAAATATAAACATATATACAGAGACAGATAGATAGATATATTGATAGATATTCAGAAATATGCATTAACAGATATATATATATATATATATATATATATATACACACACACACACACACACATATATATATATATACATGTATACATATATATTCTCTCTGCCCTGTCGCCATGGCAACACTCACCTTTTTTTAGCAAGAATATATGGAATAAAAAAGTAAAAAAAAGAATGCTGTTACTACTACTACTACTACTTCTACTACTCGTGATGATGGATTTTGAACCAAAAAAACAAAAGTTAAAAATCATCTATCTATTAATTTTATTGACTGCCAATATTTAAATTTAAAATTCAAATATTACTTTTTCTTTTCTCTCATTCCTTTTATTTCTTTCATTTAACTGGGTTTGCAAACTCACTTATTCATGATTCAAACAATCTTACCTGAACGCAATGGGCGAAAGAGAGGGATCACATTTTTGACTAATAACACAACATACATTTTACAATATTACCTCAGCTCTCGAATTGAGTTGGTTTTGAAAAGATTCTCTTTTAATTGTTCTAATTAGCCGTAATTTATAATTAACTGAAAAAGTCATCCATTTTCTTCTGTTTTTCCACTTTTGTCATTTTCACCGGTGCCATTTTTACCTAAACTCATGTTGTCGAATATGACAGACATGTGTGTATATATATATATATATATATATATATATATATATATATATATATATATATATATATATATATACGGTGCCCGGAAAACTCGTCACAGGAAAATTCGTAAACGGTAAATTCGTAAACGGAAAATTCGTAAATGGAAAATTCGTAAACGGAAAATTCGTCACTTTTGGCCAAGTAGGAAAATTCGGCAATTATCGAATAAATATCGATTGAAAATAGATTTTAGAACCGTTTTTACAGGAGATATACTTGTAAATACGAGGCTACCCACCTCCCCAGTGGAGAACATTTTTTCATATTATTTTTTTTGGTACTTGTGCAGTTTACTAACCGGGCTATTTTTTAGATAAGATTTTCAAGTTAAATTAAATTTTTACGATATCTTTTGTTTATTAAATTGTTAGGTAAAAGTACAGAATAGTTAACACCCCCCCTCACTCCATGTTAAGAATGGCTTTCTAAATAATGTTATTTCAACCCAGTTCGTAATTACGTTACGAAATTAAAGGTTTGAATCGGGTTATTTTTTACATAAAATTTTCAAGTTAAATTCAATTTTTACGATATCTTCCGTTTATTAAATCGTTACGTGAAAGTACAGAATAGTTAACAAAGCACCCCCCCCCTCCATTCTCCTCATGTAAAAAATCGTTGTCTAAATAATGTTATTATTTCAAGCCTGGTTCGTAATTAAGTTACGAGATGAAATTAATCATAATTCATTTAGATTTATTCGTAAACAAGTCAGCCATTTTAATTGACAAAACATCAATTACTTCGTGTGTGTGCAAAACTTGAAACTATCGAATAACTGGCTTTAAATTCTTAGAAAATTTAAATAAAAAAGCAAAATTGTTTTCTAACTAATTCAGTGTTTTTATTTCATCTTGCCTAAAACTTGTTTTAATTAACAACTTTATTTAATACTTAAAATAAGAAATTCTTCTTTCAAATAAATCGTTGTATGGTCGGAACAAAAAAATCAGAAAAATACAGCCAATTCATTGTCTGCCATTTTAGTTGTGAAACGATGGATTAACCACTTTTTCTCACACTGATTTTGAAGTAAAAATTTAATTTAACTTGAAAATCTTATCTAAAAAATAGCCCGGTTCGTAAACTGCACAAGTACCAAAAAAATAATATGAAAAAATGTTCTCCACTGGTGAGGTGGGTAGCCTCGTATGTACAAGTATATCTCCTGTAAAAACGGTTCTAAAATCTATTTTCAATCGATATTAATTCGATAATTGCCGAATTTTCCTACTTGGCCAAAAGTGACGAATTTTCCGGTTACGAATTTTCCTTTACGAATTTTCCATTTACGAATTTACCGTTTACGAATTTTCCTGTGACGAGTTTTCCTAAATTCATATATATATATATATATATATATATATATATATATATATATATATATATAGTAAGCTATGAAAATATATTTATGGCAATTAAGCTACACAGAGGCTTCCGCGTTTCATCCCCCGGAGGGGGGGGTGGAGTCTTCAGGCTTAAAAGCATGGAGTTATGTTTGCCGGGTGTTTGTATATAAAAACGCCCGGCAAAATAACTCCATGCATTTTAGCCTGAAGACTTCCCCCTGGGGATGAAACACGGGAGCCTCTGTGTAGCTTAATTGCCATAAATATATTTTCATAGCTTACTACCTAGCTCTACTTACGTATCGAGCACTCTTGAAGTAAATACTGAAAATTGATACATAAAAAATGATATCTTATAAAATTTTATGTGGATACATGAAATACATATATATACCTATATACACACACACATGTATATATATATATACATATATATGTGTGCATACATATATATATACACACACATATATATATATATATATATATATATATACAGATATATATCTCTATATATGTATATGTATATATATATATATATATATATAATGTGTATACATATATTATATATATATATATATATATATATATAGGTATATATACATGTGTATATACATATATGTATATATAAGAAAAAACGGTTGATATGCCACAACACAGCCAAACCCAACATAAGTGGTTGATAAGCCGTAAAACAAGGAAAAACGAGAAAAGTTTTTATTTTTTCGGTGTAGACTTATCTATCAGGCTGCTAGAGAATTCTGAGGTTTTTGGAAACAAATTTCAAATATTTTACATTTTAGGAGGGGGGATCATTTTCCAATGTTAATTCAACGTAGACTGATCCCCCTCTTTTTGACCATCTCAATTTAAAAAAAAATCTTTTTCGGTGTACAATTACCTATCATGTCGCGAGAGAATACCGGGGGTTTTGGAAATTAATTTTTTTAAATTGAGATTTTAAGACGTAAAACGTTATGAAAAACGGACTATGGCAAAAGACGAACAAGACTGATCCCCCGTCTTAAAATCTCAATTTTTTGAAATTTCTTTCTAAAAACCCCGAAATTCTCTCGCGACATGATAGGTAATTGTAAACAGAAGAATAATTTTTAAAATTTGAGATGGTCAAAAAGAGGGGGATCAGTCTACGTTGAATTTACATTGAAAACTGATCACCGTCTTAAAATATAAATTTTTTGAAATTTCTTTCCAAAACGCCCGGAATTCTCTATTGACATGATAGCTAATTGTACACCGAAAAAGATTTTTTTAAATTGAGATGGTCAAAAAGAGGGGGATCAGTCTACGTTGAATTAACATTGGAAACTGATCCCTCCTCCTAAAATGTAAAATAGTTGAAAAAAAATTCCAAAAACGCCGGAATTCTCTAGCAGCCTGATAGATAAGTGTACACCGAAAAAAGAAAAGAAAAATGGTCAGTAAAAAGTTGTGAAAAACGGACAGTGGTTAAAGACGAACATGTGCCCACAAATAAATGTTACCAAAGGCAAGATAAGTTAAAAATAGTCGTTGTATTAAGAATAAACAATTTCTAAATTAGGAATCCTTCTCTGAATAATTCAGAAACAGACGGCATTCATAACGACTGCTAACAAATCGAAAAAACAAATAAACAAATCCTGTGACGTCACCTGGCCGCTCAGCGCCTTTCTTTCTTTCTTTCTTTCTTTCTCCCCCCCCCCTCGTCTCTTAACCTGTCTTTCCTCTTCGCAGACAAACAGAGAGAAAGATATCCCGTGACGTCACCTGCCCGCTCAGCGCCTCTCTCTCTTTCTTTCTTTCTTTCTTCCCCCCCCCCCCCCGTCTCTTAACCAGTCTTTCATCTTCGCAGATAAAAAGAAAAAAAATAACAGTGAAATAAAGGCTGGCAAAAGTCGCTTCATTGTTTATTTTTTAATAAAATTGTGGTCTTAAATTATATGTAATTTTTATTTCACTTTAAATAATTGAAATAGGAATTAACACGAAATGAAAGGAAAAATACTCCTTTTCCTAAAGAGTATGGATGAGAATAGTAGTCCGAATTATACAAATTATCAATCCTCATCTCAAAAATTCATAAAAACATTTTCTTTTAATTTGTTTTACTAAAACACGGTTTAAGTAATAATTTGGGTGACTGAAATAGGATTTAACAAATATTTTTTTAAAATGATGATTCAAAATGAAGGTGTTAGACTATTTGCTGTTATTGTCTGTGTGTGTTTTTATCGCCTCCTTCATGTGGGATAAATGTAGATCTTGAGAGACAACATTTACCTCAGTCGAAAAAAACAAATAAACAACAAATAAATGTTACCAAAGGCAAGATAAGTTACTTTAAATTCTGTTAGACAAAAAGTTCGGTTCAAATTCTGTAGAAGTAATCTTTTTTTCGATTATACAAAAGATAGATAAATTGATAAATATTCATAGATATGCATTAACATATAAATAGATAGATAGATAGATAGATAGATAGATAGATAGATAGATATTCATATATATATATATGTGTGTGTGTGTGTGTGTATGTATATGTATGTATATATATATATATATATATATATATATATATATATATATATATATACATACATATATATATATATATAGATAGATAGATAGATATTCATATATATATATATATGTGTGTGTGTGTGTGTATATATACATATATATATAGAGAGAGATAGATAGATAGATAGATAGATAGATAGATATTCATATATATATACGTGTGTGTGTGTGTGTATGTATGTATATATATATATATATATATATATATATATATATAGATAGATAGATAGATAGATATTCATATATATATATATATGTGTGTGTGTGTGTGTGTGTGTGTGTGTGTGTATACATATATAGAGATAGATAGATAGATAGATAGATAGATAGATAGATAGATAGATAGATAGCGTACTTTTTGTCAGTCACTTTTGACGGGGGCGGGGGAGGATACAGAAGTAAAGTTTTTCCAAATAATGAACCTTCTAGGAAAACATTGGTTTTTTTCTCTCTCTAAGGTTAAGAAAGTATCGTTTATTTGCGCGCACATCTGCACCCATGGACACTTGAGTTCAACGCGTTCATTTTACCGGTCGTGTGCGTATGTCTCCCCTTACCATAAAATCATTCTTTGAACTCCGAAAAGGTCGCAACGAATCGTCAAAGTTTTTTTTATGACTGTTCTTTTGGCTCGGGGGCGGGGCGTAGCCAACAGCGACGCCAGTTCTGGGGGTTGTTACACCAAACGGTTTATAAATATATGTTGAGACGAACACACTCTTCGGTAGCTATTGGCGACAGCCAGAGAGTTTTCGAACGCATCAAAAGCCATGTGTTTGAAGAGACACGTCGTCCGGTTGAAGAAGAATTACACTTGGTGTGTGTCGACGTAAGTGATGACGATATCAAAAGAGAGAGACGTTGAAACTCCCCTTACCATAAAATGATTGTTTGAAATCCGAAAAGGTCGTAACGAATCGTCAATTTCTTTTGATGTCTGTTTTTCAGGTTTGCGGTCGGGGCCCCGCTAACAGCGACACGAGTCTGGGGGTTGTTACACCAAACGGTTTATAAATATATGTTGAGAGGAACACACTCTTCGGTAGCTATTGGCGACAGCCAGAGAGTTTTCGAACGGATCATAAGCCATGTGTTTGAAAAGACATGTCGTCCGATTGAAAGACGATAATACTTGGTGTGAGTCTACGTAAGTGATGGCCATATCCACAAGGAGAGAGACGTTGAAACTCCCCTTACCATAACATCATCAAATCAGTATTTGAAAACGGAAAATGTCGCAACGAATCGTCAAAGTTTTTTTATGTCCGTTTTTCAGAGCTGGCGTACGAGTGCAGCCAACAGGGACACCAGAGAGTTTCCGAACGCAAGCCATGTGTTTGAAATGAGACGTTGTCCGGTTGAAAGACCATAATTCTTGGTGTGTCTCGAGCTAAGTTTATGGCCATATACCAAGAGAGAGACGTTAGTGTTATCTTATGAGGGCTTTGAAGATATATTGAAACTCGAGTTAAAATAAAGAAAATAATTCTCGGTATGTCTCGACCTAAGTGAAGGCCATATCCACAGAAAGAGACCGAAGTGTTATGAGGGCTTTGAAGATATATTGAAATTCGAGTTAAAATAAAGAAAATAATTCTCGGTATGTCTCGACCTAAGTGAAGGCCCTATCTACAGAGAAAGACGTTAGTGTTATGAGGGCGTTGAAGATATATGAAAATTCGAGTTCTTCGTATGTCTCGACCTGAGTGAAGGCCCTATCTACGGAGAAAGACGTCAGTGTTATGAGGGCGTTGAAGATATATTGAAATTCGAGTTAAAATAAAGATATAATTCTTGGTATGTCTCGACCTAAGTGAAGGCCCCATCTACAGAGAAAGACGTCAGTGTTATGAGGGCGTTGAAGATATATTGAAATTCGAGTTAAAATAAAGACATAATTCTTGGTATGTCTCGACCTGAGTGAAGGCCCCATCTACAGAGAAAGACGTCAGTGTTATGAGGGCGTTGAAGATATATTGAAATTCGAGTTAAAATAAAGACATAATTCTTGGTATGTCTCGACCTAAGTGAAGGCCCCATCTACAGAGAAAGACGTCAGTGTTATGAGGGCGTTGAAGATATATCAAAATTCGAGTTCTTGGTATGTCTCGACCTGAGTGAAGGCCCTATCTACGGAGAAAGACGTCAGTGTTATGAGGGCGTTGAAGATATATGAAAATTCGAGTTTAAATAACAACATAATTCTTGGTATGTCTCGACCTAAGTGAAGGCCCCATCTACAGAGAAAGACGTCAGTGTTATGGGGGCGTTGAAGATATATTGAAATTCGAGTTAAAATAAAGACATAATTCTTGGTATGTCGCGACCCGAGTGAAGGCCCTATCTACAGAGAAAGACGTCAGTGTTATGAGGGCGTTGAAGATATATTGAAATTCGAGTTAAAATAAAGATATAATTCTTGGTATGTCTCGACCTAAGTGAAGGCCCCATCTACAGAGAAAGACGTCAGTGTTATGAGGGCGTTGAAGATATATCAAAATTCGAGTTCTTGGTATGTCTCGACCTGAGTGAAGGCCCCATCTACAGAGAAAGACGTCAGTGTTATGAGGGCGTTGAAGATATATTGAAATTCGAGTTAAAATAAAGACATAATTCTTGGTATGTCTCGACCTAAGTGAAGGCCCTATCTACAGAGAAAGATGTCAGTGTTATGAGGGCGTTCAAGATATATTGAAATTCGAGTTAAAATAAAGACATAATTCTTGGTATGTCTCGACCTGAGTGAAGGCCCTATCTAAAGAGAAAGACGTCAGTGTTATGAGGGCGTTGAAGATATATTGAAATTCGAGTTAAAATAAAGACATAATTCTTGGTATGTCTCGACCTAAGTGAAGGCGCTATCTACAGAGAAAGATGTCAGTGTTATGAGGGCGTTCAAGATATATTGAAATTCGAGTTAAAATAAAGACATAATTCCTGGTATGTCTCGACCTAAGTGAAGGCGCTATCTACAGAGAAAGATGTCAGTGTTATGAGGGCGTTGAAGATATATTGAAATTCGAGTTAAAATAAAGATATAATTTTTGGTATGTCTCGACCTAAGTGAAGGCCCCATCTACAGAGAAAGACGTCAGTGTTATGAGGGCGTTGAAGATATATCAAAATTCGAGTTCTTGGTATGTCTCGACCTGAGTGAAGGCCCTATCTACGGAGAAAGACGTCAGTGTTATGAGGGCGTTGAAGATGTATGAAAATTCGAGTTAAAATAAAGACATAATTCTTGGTATGTCTCGACCTAAGTGAAGGCCACATCTACAGAGAAAGACGTCAGTGTTATGAGGGCGTTGAAGATATATTAAAATTCGAGTTAAAATAAAGACATAATTCTTGGTATGTCTCGACCTAAGTGAAGGCCCTATCTACAGAGAAAGACGTCAGTGTTATGAGGGCGTTGAAGATATATTGAAACTCGATATAAAATAAAGAAAATAATTCTTGGTATGTCCCGACCTGAGTGAAGGCCCTATCTACGGAGAAAGACGTCACTGTTATGAGGGCGTTGAAGATATATGAAAATTCGAGTTTAAATAACAACATAATTCTTGGTATGTCTCGACCTAAGTGAAGGCCGTATCTACAGAGAAAGACGTCAGTGTTATGAGGGCGTTGAAGATATATTGAAATTCGAGTTAAAATAAAGACATAATTCTTGGTATGTCGCGACCCGAGTGAAGGCCCTATCTACAGAGAAAGACGTCAGTGTTATGAGGGCGTTGAAGATATATTGAAATTCGAGTTAAAATAAAGATATAATTCTTGGTATGTCTCGACCTAAGTGAAGGCCCCATCTACAGAGAAAGACGTCAGTGTTATGAGGGCGTTGAAGATATATCAAAATTCGAGTTCTTGGTATGTCTCGACCTGAGTGAAGGCCCCATCTACAGAGAAAGACGTCAGTGTTATGAGGGCGTTGAAGATATATTGAAATTAGAGTTAAAATATAGACATAATTCTTGGTATGTCGCGACCCGAGTGAAGGCCCTATCTACAGAGAAAGAGGTCAGTGTTATGAGGGCGTTGAAGATATATTAAAATTCGAGTTAAAATAAAGACATAATTCTTTGTATGTCTCGACCTAAGTGAAGGCCCTATCTACGGAGAAAGACGTCAGTGTTATGAGGGCGTTGAAGATATATGAAAATTAAAGTTAAAATAAAGGCATAATTCTTGGTATGTCTCGACCTGAGTGAAGGCCCTATCTACGGAGAAAGACGTCAGTGTTATGAGGGCGTTGAAGATGTATGAACATTCGAGTTAAAATAAAGACATAATTCTTGGTATGTCTCGACCTAAGTGAAGGCCACATCTACAGAGAAAGACGTCAGTGTTATGAGGGCGTTCAAGATATATTGAAATTCGAGTTAAAATAAAGACATAATTCTTGGTATGTCTCGACCTGAGTGAAGGCCCTATCTAAAGAGAAAGACGTCAGTGTTATGAGGGCGTTGAAGATATATTGAAATTCGAGTTAAAATAAAGACATAATTCCTGGTATGTCTCGACCTAAGTGAAGGCGCTATCTACAGAGAAAGATGTCAGTGTTATGAGGGCGTTGAAGATATATTGAAATTCGAGTTAAAATAAAGATATAATTCTTGGTATGTCTCGACCTAAGTGAAGGCCCCATCTACAGAGAAAGACGTCAGTGTTATGAGGGCGTTGAAGATATATCAAAATTCGAGTTCTTGGTATGTCTCGACCTGAGTGTAGGCCCTATCTACGGAGAAAGACGTCAGTGTTATGAGGGCGTTGAAGATGTATGAAAATTCGAGTTAAAATAAAGACATAATTCTTGGTATGTCTCGACCTAAGTGAAGGCCCTATCTACAGAGAAAGATGTCAGTGTTATGAGGGCGTTCAAGATATATTGAAATTCGAGTTAAAATAAAGACATAATTCTTGGTATGTCTCGACCTGAGTGAAGGCCCTATCTAAAGAGAAAGACGTCAGTGTTATGAGGGCGTTGAAGATATATTGAAATTCGAGTTAAAATAAAGACATAATTCTTGGTATGTCTCGACCTAAGTGAAGGCGCTATCTACAGAGAAAGATGTCAGTGTTATGAGGGCGTTCAAGATATATTGAAATTCGAGTTAAAATAAAGACATAATTCCTGGTATGTCTCGACCTAAGTGAAGGCGCTATCTACAGAGAAAGATGTCAGTGTTATGAGGGCGTTGAAGATATATTGAAATTCGAGTTAAAATAAAGATATAATTTTTGGTATGTCTCGACCTAAGTGAAGGCCCCATCTACAGAGAAAGACGTCAGTGTTATGAGGGCGTTGAAGATATATCAAAATTCGAGTTCTTGGTATGTCTCGACCTGAGTGAAGGCCCTATCTACGGAGAAAGACGTCAGTGTTATGAGGGCGTTGAAGATGTATGAAAATTCGAGTTAAAATAAAGACATAATTCTTGGTATGTCTCGACCTAAGTGAAGGCCACATCTACAGAGAAAGACGTCAGTGTTATGAGGGCGTTGAAGATATATTAAAATTCGAGTTAAAATAAAGACATAATTCTTGGTATGTCTCGACCTAAGTGAAGGCCCTATCTACAGAGAAAGACGTCAGTGTTATGAGGGCGTTGAAGATATATTGAAACTCGATATAAAATAAAGAAAATAATTCTTGGTATGTCCCGACCTGAGTGAAGGCCCTATCTACGGAGAAAGACGTCACTGTTATGAGGGCGTTGAAGATATATGAAAATTCGAGTTTAAATAACAACATAATTCTTGGTATGTCTCGACCTAAGTGAAGGCCGTATCTACAGAGAAAGACGTCAGTGTTATGAGGGCGTTGAAGATATATTGAAATTCGAGTTAAAATAAAGACATAATTCTTGGTATGTCGCGACCCGAGTGAAGGCCCTATCTACAGAGAAAGACGTCAGTGTTATGAGGGCGTTGAAGATATATTGAAATTCGAGTTAAAATAAAGATATAATTCTTGGTATGTCTCGACCTAAGTGAAGGCCCCATCTACAGAGAAAGACGTCAGTGTTATGAGGGCGTTGAAGATATATCAAAATTCGAGTTCTTGGTATGTCTCGACCTGAGTGAAGGCCCCATCTACAGAGAAAGACGTCAGTGTTATGAGGGCGTTGAAGATATATTGAAATTAGAGTTAAAATATAGACATAATTCTTGGTATGTCGCGACCCGAGTGAAGGCCCTATCTACAGAGAAAGAGGTCAGTGTTATGAGGGCGTTGAAGATATATTAAAATTCGAGTTAAAATAAAGACATAATTCTTTGTATGTCTCGACCTAAGTGAAGGCCCTATCTACGGAGAAAGACGTCAGTGTTATGAGGGCGTTGAAGATATATGAAAATTAAAGTTAAAATAAAGGCATAATTCTTGGTATGTCTCGACCTGAGTGAAGGCCCTATCTACGGAGAAAGACGTCAGTGTTATGAGGGCGTTGAAGATGTATGAACATTCGAGTTAAAATAAAGACATAATTCTTGGTATGTCTCGACCTAAGTGAAGGCCACATCTACAGAGAAAGACGTCAGTGTTATGAGGGCGTTCAAGATATATTGAAATTCGAGTTAAAATAAAGACATAATTCTTGGTATGTCTCGACCTGAGTGAAGGCCCTATCTAAAGAGAAAGACGTCAGTGTTATGAGGGCGTTGAAGATATATTGAAATTCGAGTTAAAATAAAGACATAATTCCTGGTATGTCTCGACCTAAGTGAAGGCGCTATCTACAGAGAAAGATGTCAGTGTTATGAGGGCGTTGAAGATATATTGAAATTCGAGTTAAAATAAAGATATAATTCTTGGTATGTCTCGACCTAAGTGAAGGGCCCATCTACAGAGAAAGACGTCAGTGTTATGAGGGCGTTGAAGATATATCAAAATTCGAGTTCTTGGTATGTCTCGACCTGAGTGTAGGCCCTATCTACGGAGAAAGACGTCAGTGTTATGAGGGCGTTGAAGATGTATGAAAATTCGAGTTAAAATAAAGACATAATTCTTGGTATGTCTCGACCTAAGTGAAGGCCACATCTACAGAGAAAGACGTCAGTGTTATGAGGGCGTTGAAGATATATTAAAATTCGAGTTAAAATAAAGACATAATTCTTGGTATGTCTCGACCTAAGTTAAGGCCCTATCTACAGAGAAAGACGTCAGTGTTATGAGGGCGTTGAAGATATATTGAAACTCGATATAAAATAAAGAAAATAATTCTTGGTGTGTGTCGACCTAAGTGAAGGCCCTATCTACAGAGGAAGACGTCAGTGTTATGAGGGCCTTGAAGATATATTGAAACTCGATTTAAAATAAAGTAAATAATTCTTGGTGTGTCTCGACCTAAGTAATGACCATATCTAGAGAGAGAGGGAGGGGTTTTGAAGATATAGAACCACCCAGAGTTATGCATTTCTCCCATCGTTTGTTGCAGCTCTGGACACCGTTTTTGTAGAACACCCCAGGTCGGTCCTCCAACCACGTCGTAACTTCAAAAATCAAGGCTGCATCATCTGGGGAACGCTTTCCTTTCAAAAACAACTTCATGGCTGGGAAGAGATGAAAGTCAGAGGGTGCAAGGTCTGGCGACATGCGTTGTCCTGCAGGAGGAGGTTACCTTTGCTAATCTTGCCCCGCCTCTTTGTTTTGATAGCTTCTCTTAATTTCATCAAAAGTGAAGCGTAATAGACTGCTGTCATTGTGGTAACTTTTGCCAGGAAATCTGTCATCACTACTCCGTCCTGGTCCAAGAAGATTGTGAGCATGACATTGCCAGCGGAGGGTTGCACCCTTGCCTCTTTTGGAGGTGGTGAGTCCAAGTGCTTCCACTGCTTTGACTGGTCTCTGTATCATAGTTCCATCCTTTGTAATCAGTCTTTTGAAAAACTTTGACTCATCTTCCTGACACATCTCCAAATTCATCCTCGATCACTCGACCTTCTGGAAAGGTGCGAACAAACTGGGAATCCATCTAGCAGACACCTTATGCATATGCAAATGGTCATGAATGATAGTTTCACAGACCCTTGACTTCTTGGGCTATTTGGCGAATAGTAATGCGTCGATCTTCCATAATGGCAGCCTCAACTTGACGGACAGATGCCTGATCACTGGCAGAAGATAGACGACCAGGTCTGGGAGCTGTTTCCACAGACTTCCGGCCATGTTTCAATTCACGATGCCAGCGTTTTACAAGGTCATAAAATAGTAAAAAAGACGTTGTTGGTAAATGATATCTATCATGTGTTTATATTAATGCGACTCCACAAAATTGAACCCGGGTTCCTGAAATGAAATAAAAAAACACACACACAAAAAAACTCAGATTTACTTAGATTGTATTTTTTAAACATAAATTGCTATTTTTATTAAAATTTTGTTGTTATAATTATTGTATTCTCGTGTTATTTTGGACCTTTTTAGTGAACAAATACGATGCGACAATTGACAAACTGTCCTCCGCACAACTGAAAGCCAATTTTCGCTGAACCGTTTTCTAAGTTATAAGAGAAAGAGTCATTAGGCAAGGGAGGTAATCAAGAAAACATCCTTAACGAGAATTATCTGCCCACTTTGTTCAAAAGTGCCGAAAAAAGAATTGAAATATTACGAGACAAGACACGGTGACTCTAATTCTTATTCACGGATTTCTGTCCCTTACGAAACCAGACTAAGAGATATGAATCAAAGAAACAGACAAGAAGAATACCGCATTGATTAAAGAATTTCTCTTCCATTTTCACAAATGCCGGGTTAGAGCACCATCCAGACCTCCACTGACATTATCTTTGAGATAAGCTCAGTCCACAGATAAATATCGGGGGATGGGGGGAGGGCTTAAGGTCCGATGAATGTGAATCGCATTCAGGATCACACCTCTTACCGATGAGAC
>OY744534.1:23462313-23562313 GCA_963556195.1 Sepiola atlantica
TATATATATATATATATATATATACACACATGTCTGTCATATTCGACAACATGAGTTTAGGTAAAAATGGCACCGGTGAAAATGACAAAAGTGGAAAAATAGAAGAAAATGGATGACTTTTTCAGTTAATTATAAATTACGGCTAATTAGAACAATTAAAAGATAATCTTTTCAAAACCAACTCAATTCGAGAGCTGAGGTAATATTGTAAAATGTATGTTGTGTTATTAGTCAAAAAACCAACATTTCGATTTGAAAACATAACTCAATTCCAGAAGTTAATTGTATTTTAGTCTCTATATTGTGTGATTAAAATATATATGAGGAAAATCTTAGAGAAACAAACATTTATTCACCAACATTTTGATTTGAAAACATAACCTAAACTCAAAGGTAAGTTCTATTTTATTCTCTATAGTCTGTGATTAAAATATATGAGGAAACCCTTGGAGAACCAAACGTTTATTATCCAACATTTTGATTTGAAAACATAACTCAATCCCAAAAGTGAGTTGTATTTTAGTCTCTATATTGCGTGATTAAAATATATATGAGAAAACTCTTAGAGAAACAAACGTTTATTAACCAACATTTTGGTTTGAAAACATAACTCAATCCCAAAAGTCACTTGTATTTTAGTCTATATATTGTGGGATTAAAATATATATGAGGAAACTCTTAGAGAAATCAACGTTTATTAACCAACATTTTGATTTGACTTCCAAACTAACCTATCTCTGTCCAGGTCTTTATTTATTACCCCCAAAGTGTTAAAAACAAATCTACAACAAATAACTGTCACCAAACGAAAAAAAAAAAAAAAATTCTATCGACTTGCGCAGTCTTCAGTTCTGAAACATTTTGTAAGTTCTTTTTAATTTTCAGAATTTTTTTCGTAGCCTCAAAGGCTCCTAAACAATAGATCCAAGATGGTTTGAAAACATAACTCAATTCCAGAAGGTAGTTGTATTTTAGTCTCTATATTGTGTGATTAAAATATATATGAGGAAAATCTTTGAGAAACAAACATTTATTAACCAACATTTTGATTTGAAAACATAACTACATCCCAAAAGTGAGTTGTATTTTAGTCTCTATATTGTGTGATTAAAATATATATGAGGAAAATCTTTGAGAAACAAACATTTATTAACCAACATTTTGATTTGAAAACATAACTCAATCCCAGAAGGTAGTTGTATTTTAGTCTCTATATTGTGTGATTAAAATATATATGAGGAAAATCTTAGAGAAACAAACGTTTATTAACCAACATTTTGATTTGAAAACCTAACTCAATCCCAGCAGTTAGTTGTATTTTAGTCTCTATATTGCGTGATTAAGATATATATGAGGAAAATATAAGAGAAACACACGTTTATTAACCAACATTTTGATTTGAAAACATAACTCAATCCCAGCAGTTAGTTGTATTTTAGTCTCTATATTGTGTGATTAAAATATATATGAGGAAAATATTAGAGAACCAAACGTTTATTAACCAACATTTTGATTTGAAAACATAACTCAATCCCAGCAGTTAGTTGTATTTTAGTCTCTATATTGCGTGATTAAAATATATATGAGGAAAATATAAGAGAAACAAACGTTTATTAACCAGCATTTTGATTTGACAACATAACTCAATCCCAGCAGTTAGTTGTATTTTAGTCTCTATATTGCGTGATTAACATATATATATGAGGAAAATATTAGAGAAACAAACGTTTATTAACCAACATTTTGATTTTAAAACATAACTCAATCCCAGCAGTTAGTTGTATTTTAGTCTCTATATTGCGTGATTAAAATATATATGAGGAAAATATTAGAGAAACAAACGTTTATTAACCAACATTTTGATTTGAAAACATAACTCAATCCCAGCAGTTATTTGTATTTTAGTCTCTATATTGCGTGATAAACATATATATGCGGAAAATATTAGAGAAACAAACGTTTATTAACTAACATTTTGATTTGAAAACATAACTCAATCCCAGCAGTTGGTTGTATTTTAGTCTCTATATTCCGTGATTAAAATATATATGAGGAAATTATTAGAGAAACAAACGTTTATTAACCAACATTTTGATTTGAAAACATAACTCAATCCCAGCAGTTAGTTGTATTTTAGTCTCTATATTGTGTGATTAAAATATATATGAGGAAAATATTAGAGAAACAAACGTTTATTAACCAGCATTTTGATTTGAAAACATAACTCAATCCCAGCAGTTAGTTGTATTTTAGTCTCTATATTGCGTGATTAAGATATATATGAGGAAAATATAAGAGAAACACACGTTTATTAACCAGCATTTTGATTTTAAAACATTACTCAATCCCAACAGTTAGTTGTATTTTAGTCTCTATATTGCGTGATTAAAATATATATGAGGAAAATATTAGAGAAATAAACGTTCATTAACCAGCATTTTGATTTTAAAACATTACTCAATCCCAGCAGTTAGTTGTATTTTAGTCTCTATATTGCGTGATTAAGATATATATGAGGAAAATATAAGAGAAACACACGTTTATTAACCAACATTTTGATTTGAAACATAACTCAATCCCAGCAGTTAGTTGTATTTTAGTCTCTATATTGCGTGATTAAAATATATATGAGGAAAATATAAGAGAAACACACGTTTATTAACCAGCATTTTGATTTGAAAACATAACTCAATCCCAGCAGTTAGTTGTATTTTAGTCTCTATATTGCGTGATTAAAATATATATGAGGAAAATATAAGAGAAATACACGTTTATTAACCAACATTTTGATTTGAAAACATAACCTCCCGGCCGCCGCCGGCACCACCGCCAACACCCCCCCCCCCGATCCACAGCACCCGAGAATGAAGTATGTTGGCGTTAAAGCGTCGTCTTCGCCGCCGCCAACTAGCCGGATATGAACACGTGTCAACGTCTCTTGGAAAGAAACGTTGATCTGAACAACAGTTTGTAGCGGTTGTTCGAAGAAGTTGTCGTCTTTGGCGGCTTGCAAACACCCCCCCCCCCACCTCCTCCTCCTCCTCACTCACCTTGTCCGTCTCCATGGCGACCCTCAGAAAGTTAGAAAAAATTGACTAAAAAGTGAATGGGGGAAAAAACACACGTGTGTGTGAATATAACACAATTGGGACGCGAAAAATTAAATTAATATTTGAAACAAACGAGTTATAAAAAAAAATTGGAAATCTATCTCATATCATGCTGGCGTGCTTTGAACAGCTTTAAGAAATTGACTTCCAAACTAACCTATCTCTGACCAGGTCTTTATTTATTACCCAGAAAGGGTGAAAAACAAATAACTCTCACCAAACGCCAAAAAAATTCTATCGACTTGCGCAGTTTTCAGTTCTATAACATTTTGTAAGGTCTTTTTTAATTTTCAGAATCTGTTTCGTAGCCTCAAAGGCTTGTAAACAATGGTCGGAGCCATTTTCTTGATTTTTAGCTTCTATGCCGTATATTAAACAACTGAAAAATTGAAAAATAAATAAATAATAACTGTCACCAAACACATTAAAATTTAATTTTCAACCGATCTGTATATTTTTAACTTACTGAAACTGTTTTAAAGTGTTTCATTTTCTTATCCTGTGAACTGACCCTGCTAGCTCAACTGTTCTACACTCAAGCACTCTCATCCATTATATCATCATCATATTCGGTTTAACGTCCGTCTTACATGCTGGCATGTGTTGGGCGGCTTTTAGAAATTGACTTTAAAACTAATTAAGGTCTTTATTTATTATCCCTCTTTCTTTCAAGTCTATCCTTATCCCTTCATCCCATGTTTTCCTTGGCCTTCCTCTCAGAACAGCTATTCAGTGTGGCTAGATCAGCACACATCCCAAGCCAGGGATCGAACCAACAGCCATTTAGTCGATAGTCTGATCTCTGCAGGAACAGACGTTGTTGGTAAATGATATCTATCCTGGGTTTATATAAATGCGACTTTACAAAATTGAACCCGGGTTCGTGAAATGGAAAACACAAACAGAAAAAAAACAAAAAGAGAGAAACATAAAAATCTGTAAGTTTGAATTCTTTGAGATGTACTTCTTTTGAAATCTGTTTACGTAAATCACCTCAGAATGCATTAAAGAAAACGTCCTTTGTAGAGTCCCTCCATTCCTGTTAATGTTTTTGCCGATTCACGGTGCTAATACGTATCAGTGGGATGTGTCAAAATGTGATCCCTAGTGAACCCCTAGTTTTTGTTTGAGAACCCGTGTCTGTGTTTGCTAAGGTTGTTCTCATGACGTCACACTTTGGTATAACACATCTCTCCACAGGTTGTACTGTCATACCTTCTCATAAAATATCCCTCTACAGGCATAGATTCACAGATTTTGACATCAGACCTTCTCATAACATATCTCCACAAAATATGTCTAGATTCTAGACAAAAACATCAAATCAGTACGTTTGAATTCTGTTGACATGTACTTTTCTTCAAGTTAGTTACATAAAGCACCTAAAAATGCATTAAAGAACTTTAGTTGGGAACCAATTTTAGGTTTGTGGTTTAAATCAGGGAGAAAATCAGAATAACCAACTTACTTGGAAGAGTAATTCGTCTGGCCGAATCTGACTGAAATAGAAATGTTACATAAACAAAAAGGGATCACCATTCTTCCTCGAAATAAATAATGGTTTCACAACTAAATAGATATGAAGTTTTATTCACGGGAACACAGGAACAAGATGAAGATAGTACAATGGGCTGATTCATGTCGGTTAGACGAAATAATATCCTGGAGTTCTTCGACTCATCTACCGTTGGTCTAGGTAGCAAGTACAGGATATACGTCTTGCTTGTTTGAGAGATAAGCTGGAACTGAAGATCCATGTGGTTTGGCTTTTATCGCGTATGAATATGGTTACACGCAGAAGTGCCATATACCCACGCGGTGAAGAGGCGGTGATTACACAATCGCCAAGAAGAATTACAATTTCACTGCCAGTCACGTAGACCGATACAAAATAGTTCGCTCATGCAACTGCTACAGAACCACCATCCAAAATATTTCCCAAAGACTTTATCAGACAACCTATGTGATATGTAATAAGGTTTGTAAAACCAGCTCTGCGCTAAAAAGCCACATGATGGTGCACATGTTGGACAAAACAAAGGTTGATGTTATTAGTCCGACTACTGCTAGAAAAGTGACAAAATGCAGGCACAAACTGAACATCTACTCAACAACTGGCGCACCGGCATGTTAGGCACAAAGAAAAAAAACAACGTTTCTCCAATGTTTTATGCAAACATCTATAAAACACTGCAGTCAGACGACCTGGGTAGATTCGCCAACGGACACCCACAACACACCAGTTTCCGTGCCAAAACGGATCGGATTTTCCCTACCAACGATTTGCCTACTTCAAATCTTGAAATCTGTGTTAGCGATAATAGCAACCATCTTATCTGCACCAATGCGCAATTTGCAACAGCAAACAAACTGCAACATTGCCTTAATTTTTGAAATGTTAAATTTCTTTCCTTCTTCTTCTCTTCCTCCACTTCATTCTCTCCAAATATGATCTGAGGTTAAGATCGGATTCTCACTCTCCCTGATGAGATCTCAGTTTATAGTAACTGTTGATCGATAACATCGACATGCCAGTGTCGCAGATTTTGTACATGTCTGTATAAACATATATAAAGCTCTATTTTGATATTGAGCACTTTTTATAAACCCGGTTAAAATTCTCTGGATTACCACCCTGTGGATATTTTTCACCTGGATTATTACCATTATTATATATATATATATATATTTATATATATATATATTTATATATATATATATATTTATATATATATATATTTATATATATATATATTTATATATATATATATATATATATATATATGTATATTTATATATATATATATATGTATATTTATATATACATATATTAAAAATGTATAATGAGGATATACATATGGCATTACTAATACTATGTACGCCACCATTAAAAAAATGTGCCTTTAACAGTTAAAAGTTCAATGAACAAAGACATAAGTACTAACCTACCAAACATAAAATATTTTTAAAAAACAATCAATCCTCATAGAACCAATAAACAACAAAAATCAAGTGAACCAAATACACTTAACCCAAATGAGATGATACGCATACTATACAATACTGACTTGAAAAGTAAAGGAAAAATAATTTAAAACTAGACACACCCAGATCATATCTAATAATTACACAAAAAGGTCGATATGTACAGCATTGTTTCGAATTGTCTTGGAATTCTCCTTGCCACCGGACTCAACTAATGCCGGTTCAGGAGAGATGCAATTGGTGCTTATGCAACCCTTGCTTGAAAATAGACTCCCCATGCAGGAATGCTTACAGGGGCTATCCACTGTTTCTCAAGACTGAAACGAGGCCTTTCTTTTTTAATATTAGAATAAAGAAATCCAAACGATCCTGTAATTGACACTGGAATGAAAGTCAAAAAACTCCATAGAAAAGGAATGTAGGGTTTTTTTTTTGTCTTTAAAAATGACCAAGAGAAGAATACAAGTTCTGAGACATTCTGGGTCAAATTCTGTGCTTCTTGTATTTAATAATAAAAAACCACATTCTCAGGATTTAAACAAAAGTAAATACTATTTACCAGAAAATTACATACACACACATACACATACATATGTGTGTATTTCGACAGCAATATACATATGCACATACAAATATGTAATCATAGATTTTAAAGGCCTCTTTTCAGTTTTGAGAAACAATGGATACACCCTGCATAGGGATTTTATAGTGAAGCAAGGATTGTTTAATCTGTAACTCTCCTGAATTGGCATTTCTTAAGTCCAATGTCAAGGAGAAATCTGCTATGACTGGAAATAATGCTGGAATAAGTAGAGAGAGAGAGACAGGGGGGGGGGGGAGTATTTAGAGTTTTCTTTCTCCTTGACTAGTTGCTCCACAAAGGCTTGAAAGTCTGGTCTACCCTATTATTTAATCCATAGCTGGAGAGAGGATATATGGATTCTTACCATTTCCCAAGCTATTACTGAAAGTGATGCAGTCGCCTCGAGGGAATTCAAACTAGAGCATATATGTACAAAACTTTGTCTTTTTTGACAAAGTTTTGTAAATGAAACAAAATATCAACAGCGAAATCAGTTAAAATAACCTGTGTTGAATTCTTTCTGTTTGTTGATTTGCTTATTTCCCTTATCCCTAACCCTAACCCGACCAAAAAGTGGAGAATTAACATTCATGAGAGGCTCCAGAGATTTAAGTGGAAATTTGCCTTTTCTTGATTAGAAAAATTTCTGCTAAAAGTTGAAGAACTCACATCCCTAATATATATATATATATGTATATATATATATATATATATATACAATTATTTAATAATATTTTTAATTTAATTAAGTTAGAAGAGTAGAAAGTAGACCTTGAGTTTACTTTCGGCAGCCTCATAACTCTCGCTTCACTTATTTGGTCCTTTTGTCCTCACATTCCATTAGCGATGTTTCTGACAAAAGGGGGAAGAATTGCTGTTTACTGGGTCGGAATCTATCCATCTAACACTTATCGTTGGCTAGTTTTTGACCTTGAAGTAGTTTTTTTTACCTCCTTATATCAAGTGGTTTTATGCCTTGTCTTGATCGATTTCCATTAAAAATATATTTTTTTATCCACAGACATATATATTTCATCGGATCAAGAGAAGAATAGGGACCCCAGATCATTAACACAAGACGCGGGACATATTTTGAAATCACCGGTTGACCTCGCAATACACGTGGTCTCTATTTACAAAACACTTGTAAATAGATCTTTTATTTATGTTAATATTTATTTTAAGGCAGAGAGTTCATAAATAAAACAAATAAATATTAACATGTTTTCTTTTCTTTTAACATGTATACGCTTTTTTAAAAATCGGCTGACTTGTAATCTGTCGTTTTGCAATAAACAAAACAATTTATCATTTTTTTTTTACTTTTATTTACTAAATAAAAAACAAATTTTAAACGCAATTCTATATTTCGTGTTGTGTATTTTAAGAAAAAGTGGATACTTTTTTTTCTTTTCGTAGGGAGGCGAGTAACTAGCGAAGTTTTATTTATTTGTTTATAATTGTTGCTTACAGAAAAAAAAGGAAAAAACTTCACGAGGGCAGAAATGGGGGGGGGGGTATGAAATATTTATCACCGTACTTAAGTAATCTTTCGTTTTGTAGGGAAAAATCAAGCTTCCCAAAAAGGGGCACTCTGGATCTTACCTCAGTTTAGAAGGCAAAACGGATGATTACGCAAGTTATTTTAATAAATAAACGAAATATATACGCTTTTTAAAAAATCGGCTGACTTGTAATCTTTCGTTTTGCCTCCCCACGAGGGCGGAGTTAGACTTCAAAAATCAGTTTCTAAACGGAAGCAATTTAAAATTTATGAAAAAAAAAATCAATGGGAAGTTGAAAAAGAAAAAGTTAAAAAAGAAAATCAACTGGAAGTTAAAAAAGGAATAACGGTTTTAAAATAAAAGTGAACTTTTTTCCGTCTATCATTTTGGGTTACCTTTTATATGAAGGGACCAACATTTCTTTAATTAGGAATATTTCAATCCACTCCCATTGATTTTAGCAACCAGAGAATAAAACAAGAAAATGCCAAGGAAAATCTTTAACTTTTAAAAGTAATGCTGTTGTAGAGTCAGGCACGTCATCTATTTGTGTCCGGAGTTAGGTTAAAAAAAAAAGTTTCAATCGCGTGCAGATATCTAAATTAAATCCTGCATCGTATGTGTAGTTTGCAGATCCATTTAGTTTCATCTTTACAGATATTTAATAAAGTAAAGTGAGTTTTTAACTTCATTCACAATTAAAAATGTCATCAGACTGGATAATATTCCCAAGTATATGTAAGTAATTTTATATCTTTTTCAAATTGTCGATATTTTTAAGTGTGATTATATGTAAGGATAAACAGAAAAAAAAAGTGGATACACCAAAAAATACAATCAAATTAACTTATATGTTGAAAATTTTTAATATTTTGTCTTTATTATCAAAAGACTTCCCCAGAAATGAATCAAGATGTTATTTAAAAAAATATATATCTTATATAAATAGAGATTTTGTCTGTCTGTCCATAAATCAGTGACAATTTTTCCATCAGTCACAATTTTTAAACGTAATATATATATTGCAGAATTTGTCTCATTTCGAAATATCAGAGATCTTAACTCCTTTTAGTAATGGAAAATATTGCATTAATAGTAAATAATAAATTCTCAACAAATCAAGCGGATGCCATGACAGGAAATGAAAACTTTGGGATCTTCAGTCTTAGGTTCCACCAACTGAGCTATTTAGACTTTCTTATAAACAGAGCTGATAAGCTTTGGTGTGATGTCATAGTTTTATGATTTACGATTTACATAAACAATAAAAAAAATAAAAATAAATAAATGGGTAAACAATATCAATAGTGTTGGAAATTATTTTAATTGTTCAAAACAATTTATTTTGCTTTAACTACGTATTGGCATTAAAAACAATTTAATATTTAATACATATTAGAATTTTAGCCTATATAGGGCTCATAATTCTATTTTTTGTAAATTTACAAAAAATGTCAGACATAAGAAATAAAGAATAGAGGGGGGGAGATAGAAGATAGGGGGGAAAGGCAGAAAGACGAAAGCGTATGTGTGGAGACTTCAATTTTTCTTTCAAACGTTTGATTATGGCTGAGAAAAACAGAGAAGCAAGAAAAGAAAAAAATATATGCATACCATTTAGTCTACTTATTTAGTCGTTTTTTCTTATGCGTCTCCAACTTTTAAATATAAACGACTATTTTTCTTCAGTCTTTCTCCTTTTTCTGCATCGCACGAGTTTGCTATTTTTTTTTTGTAGATTGAGAAAAAATGACATTTTTAATCATTTCTGAGGAAATCTTTCGATAATAGGGAAAATATTTTTAAAAAAATCGTATTTGATTATACTGTTTGGTCTCTCCACTTTTACCATTTGCCAGATTTCATGAAGAAAAAAATTCTTCATCTTATGAAAGACAGAAAGGAAAAACAATAAAACACAGGAAGAAATAAAAATTAAATCTTCCTGTATTTGTTTTTCTTTTCTGTCTTTCATACATTGTCTCCAAAACTTTTCATTTTATGATATATCATGCATTATACACACACACATATATATATATATATATGAGAGAGAGAAATAATGTAAAAGTTGACAAACCGCAAAATAATGAAATCAAAAACACATCAGTAGACTAGACTAATATATTGTTTCTTTCATAATAGACATTTTGTCTCACTTTGATAAAGTTTCTGTTATTAAAAGTTACATCAGTAAATTATTTCGTTTATAAAAAACGAAATAATTTACTGATGTAACTTTTAATAACAGAAACTTTATCAAAGTCAAGCAAAATTTCTGTTATGAAAAAAAAAACAAAAAACATATTAGTCTACTGATGTGTCTTAGATTTGATTTGGTCTTTTATATTTTGCAGTTTGTCCATTTTTATATTTATTTTTCTATACATTCTCTCAGACTTTATCCTTACATATATACACAAACATATACACACACACAAACACACACAACAAGCATACATGTAGAATCATTTAATATTTATTATATAAAGATTATAAAATATAATCAACAGTATTAAGATTTGAGATGTAGAAAGAGTTTTTTTTCATTTCAATTTTGCACTCCTAAACCCCATGAAGAGGAAGAAGAGACTAAAAATGTTTTCTCTGTTTAAAGAAGTGAATTTTCTTCCTTGGTTAAGAGTTATCTCCCTTTTCAAACCTTTTAAATAGTAAGAAAAAAATTTCTTTTCACAACACAATTATTGTTAATGATATTAAACAACTGCAATTTAAAAGAAAAAAAAAAATGGTCATATGGTGCCCCTTGAAATTATACCCCCTCCCCTAAAATGTAAATAAGATTCTAATTTGATGTTTTGCATCAAGCTGGCCATATTTATATAGACAAAAAGAGTTCTATTCTTCTTTGAGATTGCTTAAAGACATTTAATGTCCCAACACTATTTACTTAATATTTTCCCTTCTTTCATAACATCTTATCAACAGTATCTCTTTATTGTATATTGAAAGTTGAATATTTCATCTAGTGTGAAATACTTATTTTCAGTTTGTAATATATTGAATATCCTTTGAAATAGTTCAAAGGCAGCCGTAGCAAATGGCTATCTGGCGAGGTCAGAAAGGTAGATATGACAAAATGTATAAACAGTAAAACAGGAATTAAGAAAAGTGTGAATTATGTAACGAGTGACATCAACAAAAACGTTAGGAAAGATTTTCTAAGTATAAGAAAGCGACTGTAAGCATGTAAAAGTAGATGTAAAAAAATGTGATTTAGCTACTCAGTTAAAACAAATTGAGGTTGTCTCTCTTTCCTCCCACCCAAATTCCCTCTGAGAAAGTCCTCGATCGTAAAATACATTTTTTAGATGCATAAAGGGTGGTCTTCAGTGATGCACTGTCTTCACCGCCAGTTTCGGATTCTGTATCATATCGGTTCCAGAAGTTTCAGACAACCTCCTGGAAAGCTGTACTATACACATTGACATTGCAAAATTCATCTGAAGTGATGCGACAAACTCTAATCATTCTTATTGAGACACGCCCATCAGTGTCAGCCAAGGAGAAAAGTCCTTACCCCCACTCCCATATGTTTTTTTTTTTTTACTTTCTCCTATTTTGATTGGGTTGTCTTCTCTTGGATTCCCATTAGGGTAAGCAGGTCTCTTCTACAGAGCCACCTAATTAATCTAAATGTTTGCTTCATTTTAATTTATCAGTTTCATAACCCTACTAACCTCACTACTAAAACTCCACAGTTAAATTTCACATATTTATGTACTAACTATGCATCATTCTAAATTCTAATTTCTTCAGAGTCCAGCTTCAAAAGTTTAAAAACTCTTGAAGCTTCACTGGCCGCTACAGATTTAACTATAAGATGTATTCTTCCCCATTGAAGGTCCAATCTGTTGTATGATGGGCCTGGCCTTATTAATCTGAAACTCCATACCTGGATTTTTTCTAATCCTAGCCATGATGGCAATTGTTGGTCGTCTAGTGGAAATGGGTGAGGCTGAACTGCTGGTAAAGCTAAGGTCAAACCCGGTAAAAAAAAGCTATTTCTAACCGAACAAAATTCCAGTGTTTAAAATTAATTAAATCAACTCCAATATTTTTAGTATCTAAATAACTGGTATTTGATTCTGGGGTTCTACAGATACGTCGAGGAGGATAAGAACGAGAGACCTTATTTGTTCCGGCTACAATCCCATATTAGCGTCTGTTTAGCTTTGCTCTTTGTCACTAACTGACTTATCACTTAACAAATTCATTTCTGTGATGACATAATTTCTCATTCGGTACCCATTTGCTGTTTCCCACATTTCAGTGATTTACCCTCTAACCTCACCAGACAATGCATACTTGAGCAATTCTAAAACTGCAACTAAATGAAAAATAACCATTATTCAAAACTAGTTAACATAACCACGTTCAATATATTACACGTCCACTAGACGATCGATCTGTCATGAAGATGTTACATAACATTTACACGTTAAATTTTTTATTGTCCTCTTCACTGGCCGCTACCAATTTAACTGACTATTAGACGTATTCTTCTCCATTGAGGGTCCATGAAAAAAATTAATGAGTTTATAAATAAATAATAAAAAAATATTGCTGCTGTTTGATTGCATTTTTCAATTTTGTAAACAATCATTTTTACGATTTTTTTTTTCAGAGTCAAAAGTGACCGAGTTGCCATGGACAGTCACGGGAATGTGATTGAGCATTTTTAAAGTGATAATTTAGATGTGGACAGGGTCTGGAATGGATTGGCTGGGGTCGCAGGTGAACGAGACTGTGATAGCGTATCGCACACCAGTCTCGATTTTTTCAACAAAATGTGGATTTTCAGATCCAGATGTGAAAACAGAAACACGACCTGTAAAAAAAAAAAAAATAAATAAAACAAACAAATAAAATAAAGATTTTAAACTTTTGGTTTTTTAAATTTTATCAATTTGGGGGTAAATGACTACTATTTTAAATGTTTATATGAGGTAAAAGCAAATTTAAGTAGTAACTAGATCACTCGTGACCCGTTGGGTCAGTATTTGTTATGTTTACCTACCTGTAAAGTTGACAAAAGCTAGCATTCATCCCTTATGAAATCATCCATTTTCAAGCAATTATGTATATTTCTCTCTTGATAATAATCATTCGTTATATTTTTATGCTCTTCTTTCTCTTAATTATTTATGCCATTCATTTTTCCTCCCACTACTCTTATGATTTGCCATTTATTTATACTCTTGCCGAACTTGAGCGGACATGAGATACTCAGGAACCTTACTCTTAAGTCCACTGGGTGGCTGACTGCTTGACCATTTCCACGACACTGTCCAAGCCCTGGCCTGCTCATTGAACTCAGTACTGAAATCTGGTTCCTAGATTATGATCGCGATGCAGGCACATGACTCTGTCCTTAAGAAGATAGCATCACTGGACTGATTTATGCAGACTCCACCCAGTATTTTAATAACATCTATTCCAATTAGCATGTCGAAGCTTAACAGCGGACTGTCCACAACCAGAACATCAATTTTTATGGGGCTTACATTATCTACTGCCAGTGTGATAGTCCCGACGTCACTACTGCGGCATGCAATCTCTAGCCAGATGGTTTGGGCCGTCGCATCTGAAATCACAGACTAGTTTTGTGAAGATTTGGTGTGTGCAAGGCCTGCTTAGGTAGAACTGCAATGGCTAAATGTCCGTCCCTGGTGTCCACCAATACGGCACAAGCTCTTTTAAGTATCTCTCTTAACGTTAAAGTTTCCATTCTGGTAGACGATTGGAGGAGTCCTTTGACATGACTCAGTAGCCCATTGATAAAGGCACTCTTTATCTAACATTTTGGCGGGATTTCACCTACCAGCCGTGCTAGCCGTTGCAAGTCTGTTAAGAATTCACCTGCAATCTCTCCTGGACGAAGGCAGCACGTGGTAAATTGTCCGAAAGCCACAAATGAATCTGTTCCGTAGGCTTTTACTAGTACGTATTTGATCTCCTTGACGTCATTTTGTTGCTCTTTCGATAGCTGCTGATGTTTCTCGAGACGCGCCTTTCAATCGTAGTGGCTGAACACGCCCTATCTTGGTTATCTCGCAAATTTCACACGTCAATTTCAAGTTTTTCAACCATTCTACTATTGGTACATCTGTCGCTGTGTCGCAGAACTCAAGGATCATCCGAATGTCAAATTATCTGGACGCCATAGTTATAATAGAGCCGAAATTGCTTCTAATATATTCGTCAGTGAAAATTAAAAAAAACAAAACAAGTATTTCAAAGGCAATCCAACGTTCAACCACTCTGCACTCTTCTCTGATCTCTCCCAACATCAACTCTTCAATCCAAAGAGTACAGTTTTTATACTAATAAACCCATCACTTATGCAAATGGACTACCAACCAGAGCGACCTAACTTTAGAGACTCCAAACAGCCAATCTTCAAACGGGGGATAACTCAATTAACAGATATTGTTATTTTGGGAGCCTTAAACCTATTCTCCCAAAATTCATACTTTACTTAAGCGTCCAATCTTGCTTGCAAACGTGACACGTCACCCGCTGCCTCTTCGAACGACAAACCACAGCTGGCTCATGTCAGCAGTCTGGGGTAATTATCCCTGTCAACCTCGTTACAGAACTGTTGCATATTTAAGGATGGAATGGGAAAGGAAGTCTTGTTTGGCTTTCAAGTCATGACCAAGAAGTGGAAGGCTGGAACAGTCTCTTTTTCTGAATAGATTGAGATAGAACGAACATCTCAAATGGTTATAAGGCACAACCCCCGGCCTGGGTTAGGGTTAGGCCTGGGTGGGGACTTTGGGTACATCTTAATGGCAATTTGATACCATGGTCCACAAAATTTTTTCTCTGATCAGACCCTGTTGCATAGTATTTTACAACAACGCTGATGTCAAACCATGTGATGACACGTTTAAAAAATAGCGGACACACACGTGTAGCAGAGTTGCAGATAGCAATGAAAGAAGATGGAGGCAATACAACAAGACAAAATTATTATTTATTAAGTCTTCAAAATGACTGTCTGATCTGCTAGCTTCTATTTGCAAGACCATTTTAAAATTTTAAATAAATCAATAAAAACTTGAAATAATACTTTTCTACGTAATAACAAAGTCTGCATAACATAATGAATGAATAAAAAAAGAGAGGAAAAGATGGTCTCTGTAGATGGGAACAGCGTGCTTGCCACTGAGACTTCCTTACATGGTATACTCTTCTCCAATAACACTATTTTCAATACTAAACTCAGGAACAATGTGCTCAGCACAGGAATTTCCTATAGGGTATATTCTTTTCCAATAACACAGGGTGCTTGTGCTGTTCAGCGGCCGTATTAAAAAATTATTTTTTTATGAAAACAATATTATATACTTATTCAGCGTTATATTCTTACTGTACAAAAAAGTAGAAAAAATTATCCACTAAAACTTTAATTACAAGTATTTTTCCATTCTGCGTATCATAACAGCGATTCGTTCACTAAGCGTCCATCTTTTTTCTTAAAAATTTCAAGGGCAGATCATTCGCAAGGGAAATAATCATGTAATTAAAAAATTTCAAGGGCAGATAATTGGGATCTTCTTAAGACAGAAGATGGAGGCTTAGTCAACAAATCGCTGTTATGATATGCAGAATGGAAAAATACTTGTAATTAAAGTTCTAGTGGATAATTTTTTCTACTTTTTTGTACAGTCAGTAAGAATATAACGCTGAATAAGTATATAATATTGATTTTATAAAAAAGTAATTTTTTAATACGCCCGCTGAACAGCACAAGCACCTAACACAGTTTTCAACACAAATTTTTATCGCTCAATGATCTTAGTCCTTAAAGTGCTAAAATGAAATTGACAACTTCTATTAAGCTTGTCTGTTATGGATAGAAAAGCATGCCGATCATACATGGTCGATATGCATGAATACTTTTGTTCCGATCTGAACTTGTTCTTTTTCACATCCAGGTTCTGCATGCCAGGGAGAGGTAAGTTTTTTTATAGAGATGATAAGGTAAGTCAAGATCATTTCTACCACTTGATTCAGGTTCTTGTTCAATACGTCCACGATACAGAAACATTAGAATCGTATTCACTGTAGTTAATGAGGATTATCTCAAGAGGAGCCAAAAATTCGACAGTGGAAATAAAAAACATATTTTGGATTTATTATTCATTTAATATTTAAATTTTAATTATTATGATGAGATTAAATGTTACTACAGGTTGGAAGCGCCGTTTGGAACGATAATTTGAAATTTTAGAATCAGTTAACATGACGCGAGATTTTGTAAAACAAATCAAAATGAAATATTTATTAAATCATTTTTTTTTATATTGCCAAATTTTCGGTTTTCATAAACCTTATTCATGGTACGGATGCGTTTTTTTTTCCCTCCTTTTTCATAACGCTTCATTACAGTTTGTAAACTAGACGTTTTTTCTGTTGTTTTACTTACCAAGTTTGGGTTCAATCGTTCTGTTTGTACTTCCATCGGCAAACATGAATCGACCGCCAGTAAAATCCTTTGTGTAAGTGCTCAGATAGACAAGAGACGTGTAATGGAATGAACCGTAGGTCACCTGAGAAAACATGGAAGAAACAAACAAAATACAGAATTAAGCGCGCCTACAACATATATCTCATCATCATCTATTTCTTTTGCGTTAAATCCCGAACTACAGCGAGGTACACAATGATAGATCTTTGTCTCCATTTTTTATTTTTTTAATTTTTTAACATAGTTCACCCCAAACAAGGCAGGCCGCTACTGTAGATGTAAGGGGCTAATGAGAAAAAAGAAAAGGGAGTAGGTTGAGGAGGGGGGGGGGTCAACCTAAATTGAGATCTGAGCAGCGAGATGTCTGTTTACATTAGTTTTAAATTTCTGCATGTCAGTACTGTCGGGGAAACAGGGGGCAGAGAGGGAGTTCCAGAGGCCAGCAGTACGAGGAAAGAAGCTATTGAAGTAGAAAGCTCTCCAGCATCTGAGAACCTCCACAGTGAATGGGTGGGATTTAGTTGATTGTCGAGTTGGTCTAGTGAATTTACGTCGAGGGGGCACCAGAGTAGCCAATTCATCAGAGCACAATCCATTGAAGTATTTGTAAAACAAGCACAAGGATGCTACATTGCGGCGATGGGACAGGGACTGGAGCTTGGTTGACAGTGAGGGACCTATTAGGTTGGCGACTCTTTTTTGGACCTTGCCAAGGAGGGAGAGACTAGTAGATGATTCACCAGCCCAGATGTGGCAACAATACTCCATGCATGGGCGGATGGTGGCTTTGTAGAGATACAGGATAATGTCAGGTGTGAGGAGTTTACTAGCACAGTAGAGGGAGCAACCTTCTTTGCGGCAGCCTTGGCAATGTCTTCAATGTATTTGTTCTAATTCATGTTACCTGTGAAGGTTAAGCCGAGGAGTTTGAATGAACTCTCAGGTAGGGTGTTATTTGCCATGACAATCGGTAGTTGGAGAGGTTTCTTGTAGTTATTGAAGGAAAGGAGGTTTGTCTTTGCAGGTTGTCTGTCGATCTCATCATCGAACTTCCTGGAAACTTCTAATGCAAACACAAGTTTTGTGATGGTGCTGTTTGTTGTTATTAGCCCTCAGCAGATGTCACTACCATCTGAGCCGCCATTCCCTTGGCAAACTACTCCCATGGATTAAATAAAGGGTTCCGTTCGGAATTTTGTAGATTTCCAAGTTCAACAAGATTCAGGTGCATCTTGTTGAACTTGGAAATCTACAAAATTCCAAACAGAACCTTTTATTTAATCCATGCGAGTAGTTTGCTAAGGGAATGGCGGCTCAGATGGTAGTTAGCGGTTACATCGGCCAAAACGTTGTGAGAATAACATCCAAGATGAGAACAGTAGTCCGAATAATTAAAATTATCAATCCCCATCTCAAAACTTCAAAAACATAATATATTATTTTAAAAATAGAGTCAGACAATGATGCGTCGGGCGCTTTATGTCGGAGTCCAGTTTTCAAATTACGATTTACTGTCTTTTTGGTCTTCTGGACTCCTTTTGGCTTGAAAGAAAGTGTAGTATCTGTTCCGATATTACACTTCATCTTTTCTCTCTTCGGTTACTGAAGGAGAAATCATTCTAGCCAATTTTTATTTTTGTCTCAATTCAGAGCACCCCTTTTTGGGAAGCTGAATTTTCCTTATATTGAAAACCAACCATGTGCCTAACTCTGCCCTCATGGGGAGGCAAGTAGATAGAGACTGCTGATAAAAATCAGTTAAAAGTCGTAACGTTATCTTGACGGATGAATCAAAGAAGAAGAAACTTTTCTTCTCTCTGTGCCATCTGCTCCCTATTCTTATTCATTCTTTCTCCATCCCCATCAATTTGTTCGGCATTTACCTGCGTCCCCACAAGGGTTGAGTGTTTGGCAACAACACACTTGCATGTTCTCACTCGCAGAGTGATATATACGTTGTGAGATAAGAACACTGTTTGCGAAGAAGGCAACTTCCGCTTCCGCTTAAATCTTTTCCTGCGATTTATGTCGATGTGAATATTTCTTTTCTCGTCTCTAGCCAGACTTAACTAGACGAGATAAAACTCATATTTCTATAGTACAAGCATGTCTACAGGCTTAACATTTTGTATTCCTGTTTTTCATAACTCTTTACGAACAAGGTTTGTTGTGTTGATGAAACAGTTTGAATAAAATCGAGTTTAATTTTAGAGGAGGAAGTTTGTCCTTTTAAACAAAACTTGGTAACCCTGTTAGTAGGATGGATATCTGTGCAGCAACCCCTACTACAAAATTGCTATCCCACATTCTTCTCCTTCCTCTACATTCCTGTTACACTTTAACAGAAACAAAAAAGAGAAAAATTCCTTACCTTATCGACGTGAGTATGCCAGTATTCATCATGGATTGTCTTTGCTGGTGCCGTAGTCATCCGAGAAAAGAACGTAGGCTTAGTCAGGTAAAGTTTATTGTGAGGAATGCGGAACTCATTTATGATCGCTTGAAACACTTTATTTTTGACTCTCCTGAAAAAGAAAAAAAAAAAATCAGGATGGCAAATAACTATATTTTTTGGGTTTGGTTTCTTTTTTTATTTAACAATTAATTGAACACAAATTGCTATTTTTTACCGAAACTGTGAGAAAATTGTTTGTTTTACTGGTTTTGTTTTACTGGCAATCAACCCTTTTTGGGTTATCAAATGTTGAATCCAGTTATTGTGGTAAAACCTTTTATGCTTCACATTCTTAATATCTTCAAATATTTAATAGATTTTATTTTATATACGAACTAGCAGGGCTACCCCGCGTTGCCCGGGACAAAAGTGTAACATATTTCTATTAAAACTTATATCTCTCTACCTCTCTTATCCGTGTCTCTGTTTCCTTCTCCCCTGTTTTCACCTTCCCCTTTCTTTTTCCTCCGCCCAGCGAAGAATGAGTTGGCATAAGGGAAGTAACTCTTTGATAAAAAAAAAATCAGTTACTTCCATTTAGTACATAAAATGGCTGAACCCCCCCCCCTCTCTTTACAAAAGTACTGGAGAGTTTGAATTATCTACTAGACACCATCCTCAAGAGTCTTCAGTCTCTCTGTACAAGGATTTGTCAGAACAACCTGACATGAGGATACTTCACCCTACAAGTAAACCCTGACCAAATATTCAAAATAACAGTATTCGAAGCCCGAAATAAGATCCTCTAAACTCGGCTATACACTTGCTCATATGAGGAATGGTGCACTTTCTTCTAGTGATGTTACCTCAAGTAACATCACTTAGCTGGATACTCCACCAGACTAGATGAATTCTTGCCCTGGAATCCGGTAAGACCAAGAGACCACAAGACAGATATACTACAACATAGTTAACCGGTCGATTGAGGAGAGGAAAATTAATGTTCTCAACTTCTTTATTAACTCAACGTTTGAGAGGTAGGGGAGGACTTCAATAGAATATTCGAATATCTATGTATCTCATATAGAGATCAAGTGTTAGCCCCAAGATTTCTGAGAACTAAAATGAAACAAAAACGACAACTGTCCTTTTTATAATAGATGGTATTTATAATTATTTGTTCTATATTTTGTAAGTAAATAGTTTGTGATTGATATATTCTCTTTCATCCATAAATTATACCTTCACAGGTTCTACTACTCCGGGTCAGAATGAACCAGGAAGTAGTGGCCACTAAAGGGTGACAATCTGTTACGTCTGATAATAACAGTTTTTATCAGTTTAATAACAAACCAAAATTGATCAAAGGACGAAGTATAACCTTTAACTAGGTACGTGCAAAATGGATGTGGCTTATACAGACTATTGTTATTAAAAGGGGCTTATCATAAATTTTTTTATTAGTTTCCGTTTAATTTTTTATTATGTTTGAAAGATAAAAGCCTCAAGTTAATCTTTAAAAGGAAAAAAATGTATTTTTAAACTTGAAAAAAAATTTATAATGAAAAATGTTATCACGGTGGCTCAAAAACAAAAATTCAGCTAAATTTGAAATTTGAATAAATTAATTGTAAAAATCCCTTGAAAGACAGATATTAGTTTTCTGGAACTATTTCAAAGATAATTGGTAAATTAAAGTCTTAAGATACCAAAAAAAAAAGTACCTACTTTTTACTAAAAATTGCTTAATTGACCAAAAAAACGAGACTTGAGTAAAAAAAAAAAAAAAAAAAAAAAAAAAAAACGCCCTTTGGTCAAGGAGTAAACAAATTTGCTATCCATATGCAGAATTATATGAAAGACAATAAATGCAATAATATTTCGTTTTATTATTTTTAACTTTATATAGAACAATGGTTTTATAATAGTTTATAGAAAATTATTATACCGTAATTACTTTATTTGTGAAAGTTATCAAAAAAGTTCATTAATATATTATAATAAAAAATAACATTTTTATTTAATTAGAATATTTTTGAATGTACACAATTAAGATATTATTTTTGTTCAAGTTATATTGATTTTATTAACACAGAATATATAAGAACTAAAAATTTTTAATTGTTAACATCTGCCGTGCTTTATTTTCATAAAAGAATTAATGCGTTTTTTTTAGTACTTTAAGATATAACTTTAGTAAAAGTGTTTTTTCACTAAGATTTAAAAAATAATGGGTTCATTATATTCCGTGATCGTTACTTAATAAACACTGAAAATTTAATTAAAATTGGTTGATTTCCTGAATTTTAGTGAATTTTTAACTGAAGGGAGGGGTCAAAATGTGTTTAGTTTTTGGGGATCGGGCATTTATTTTGAACGTACATAACAGATTTATTAAACAACTTTACAAATTTAATGATAATGTAGGAGCCGCTGGATGTGTTATGATTAAAGTCTGTAATAGAGTGGAAGATGTCGATCAAGACTGACAGGCAGGCCCCGACCCTCTTATAAAGGACTAATCAAAGGCCTGTTCAAAAATAAATCGGATGAAGTGGCACTTTTGTTTATCTCCAAAACCGTAATGGCTGACGTTTCCCTGCAAGGGTAGATAACTTTCCCTTCTTCAGTGCAAGGGAAATAACTCTGTACTATTTTTATTTTAGGCTTCACCTAACACAATCAATCCTTTTTGAGTTATTAAATGTCGAATTCAGTTATTTTGCTAAAACTCATCATCGTCTATTTTATCATCTTATTTCCCTTGGTTAGGGATCGGACATTTTATGATAGCCTGCAATCTCAGTTCCCAAGCTTGACAGTCTTGAGGACTAATTTGATTCAAATTCCACTGTTGAAGACGGTTTGATGATCTTGTCGATGGTTTGTATCCAAGTTTTCTTGAGTCGTCCAATTTTCCTCTGGCTTTCCATCTCATGGTCTCTGCATTTACATACTTCAAATGTGGCCAAACCAACGTAGCTGACTGGCCCCAGGATGTAATATTCAGCCTCGCTAACAGGGTATCTTTTATAACCTCGTAATTTAGGTTAATTATAAATAATAACTTGTAAATAAATGGATGAACTATCAAGAGAAACGTTTAACAAATTTATTAAAACTGAACACAGAATGAATTAATGAGTTAATTGGCCGCTGGACGCGATTGATATATTAACAGTCTGATGCCGTGGTCGTTATTTATTTTCTCTCCGGGCACACAACCCCTTTTCCAAGGGCGATAACTCTTAACTCCCGAAATGGTTCAAGGGAGGTAATTCCGTTTTCGTTAGGCCTCGCTAACAGGGTATCAGAGCTGATATGCCAAGTCTGATCTGATCAGACATTGCATATCTATCTAATCATTGTTCTGTCATTACGCTGAAGATAGCAAGTGAGGACTGTGGGGGGGGGGGGGGGGGGCAGCACTCACCTCCATACAGCATCACACTCCCAACACAACTGCTATATACCCTCTCTCTGGTAGTTAGAGGAATAACATACGATGTCAGGTCTGGCAACAATTCATAAAACATACCTCTTGCTGATCTTACCCTAAACTCGCAACCCTCTAATTATTTAATAGATTCTATTTTCATTATGAATGGTTTGTAGATTAATTTGTTTTATGGGTGCATGTTCAGTGTTTCGGCCAGACGGAAAAATTATTTATTCATGAAAACAATATTATGTACTTACTCAGTGGTATTTTATTGTTCAATGTTGAAAAAAGTCAAGGGCAGATAATTTGCAAGGGCAGGTAATCATGCAAAGGGTTATGCAAGAATGATGTAATTTTGCGGAAAGATACCCAGTTACAATTTAATTACTTTAATTTAATTTGCTTTCACATTAAATATACTCATTACAATAAATTATGTTTTTTATCAATGTACTTGTTTCTTATTTTTTTTGTTTTTTAAATGCAAATTATCTGCCCTTGACTTGTATCCAACGAAAGAAGATGGAGGCATAGTCATCGAAGTGACTTGTACGATACGGAAAATGGAAAAATATTTGTAATTAAAGTTCTAGTGGATAATTTTTCCTACTTTTTTCAACATTGAACAATAAAATACCACTGAGTAAGTACATAATATTGTTTTCATAAATAAATGATTTTTCCGTCTGAACATGCACCGTTTTATGTTTTGCAAATAAACAGTCTGTGATTGATATATTCTATTTAATCCATAGATGGGAACCTGCCAGGTTAGAGTGGATCTGGAAGTAGTGCCAACTCAGGGGTGACTACACACTCCCTAATAAGAGATTCACCACCGAACGCACTTTAAGACCATATCCAGGACTGAATGGATATTGTGAGATTTTTTCCTTGAGTAAGAGTCAGCATCATCATCTTGAATAAGGTAACCGAAACATGTATGCATATATGTAGCCAAAATATTTGTATAAATAAAATTCATACTATCTTCATCATCAGGGTTTTTGATCACTCGTGGAGGAGGAACACCTTCCTAGTTTCCTTCCGCCTTGTTTTGTTCCTGGCTAATCGTGGCTACATAGGACCTACTTGGCTGTCGAGGTGGTCTTTCCACTGGGTTTTTGACCATCCTCTTAGTGTTTTCAATTGCCTCAGAGTCCATTCTGTAGCTCTAAGTGTTGTCTGTAGATCTCAAAAGATGAACTGCCCATTTCTGGTTAGCTGTTCGTCTGGTGGTGATGATGTTGTTTACTCCATTTGTTGTCTGATCCAAGTGTTTCTTTTTCTTTCACGTAGACTGATGCTGAGGATAATAATGCGTTCCATTTTGTGTTGTGCCATTCTTAGCTTTTCTATTGAGTGCACATGTTTCACTACCATATGTCATAACAGGCATGATGTATTTGTTGAACACTTTCCGTTTAATGTTCATAGTGGACTTTCTACTTTTCATGATGCTGTTAACTTTGGAAAAGACTGTTTGATTTCAGGCATTATATCCGTGTCGCTTCTCACCATCTTCCATAGGTAGATGTAGTAAACTTCCTTGATATTTTCACCGTACACTATGACTGGGGCTTTTGTGGCATATTTGTTGCACATGACCTTTGGTTTTTCCAGTGTGCATTTTAAAGCCAACTAACGTTTTAAATGTCAGTTAAGGTGTAAATGAACACAATCGATCGGCATAAGACATAGTGATCCAATAGGCTGCAATGCATCCATTAAACCCACCCCACCCAATTTTCTTTCAGAAGCACAAAATTTAATATGCAGCATTAAAATATGTATATACTAGCTGTCCTGACTGGACATTGCCCTGGAGTATTTATACTTTCAGTTTTGTTTCACATTTCTTTTGAAAGTCTAGCACTTCTTTTTGCATATGAAAATAATATTATTAATTAATAAGAGATTCAGAGCCATAGTTTAATTGCAGTTTTATTTTATAAATAAATTATTACTATAGTAGCGTATACTATAGGAGCACCTTAGGATCTACATTTGTAGCCGTTTCACATATTTTAATACTGAATTAACCATGTATTTCACTATCGAAAAATGTAAATTTAATTAAATGCTGTAATCGCTGGCGGACATTTCTTAAATAATTTATAGGGGGGGGGGTTACGTTTTAAGCGTCACAACTTCTATTTTAAACAGACATACATCTATGGCTAATCAATTTGTACCATGAAAAGTACATACCAATTTCAGATGTTCTAAGAAAAAAAAAATATTAAGGAATATGTACTTTATTTCCGAGAAATTATTTTCAACATTGAAAATCATTACTAACCAGCAGAGCGTTACCACTGTCGACCAAGGGAGAAGTCTATCAGACATGTATACGCAGGTGAGTGAAAGCGAAACCTAGTGAGGGTTGAGGACATGCGTTAGATGGAGAAAATGATATGAAAATGATACAGTAGCTGTGTAATGTGAGTCTTAAAGACAGGCTTAGTTCTGATGATCTCAGAGGAAGGTAAAATCTGGACAGTATAGGGAGATACGTCAAAAGAATGGCCGAGAGTTCTTGGGTTAGTAGATGTAGAACAGTTGAGGTAGCAGGTGCAGCTCATAGGGGAAGGCTAAGAAAAACATGGGTAAAGTGATAAAAATGAACCTGAGTGATTTTGGTTGTTTTGTTTTACGGTATATCAACCCTTTTTGGGCTATTTAATGCCAAATCCGGTCATTTTGGTAAAAGTTTTTTATGCTCCCAGTTCTTTATATATTCAAATATTAATTCATGGTGTTTGGTTTGGTTGTTTTATAGAGGAAAATCGTTGTTTTGTTTTTGACTTTGCAGAACATGATTGAGTTTTGCAAAGGGAAAGGATAAAAACAATAACATCAATGTTTGGTGCATTTCAGGTCAGAAAGCCAGTATTTTCAGACAGTCTGAACTGGTAGCACTAGTCCAGGCCAGATATAGGTTACTTTGGAAGTCAATTTCTTAAAGACATCCAATGCATGTCAGCATGTAAAACAGACATTAAACCGAATATGATGATGATGATGATGATGATGATGATGATGATGATGATGATTCCCCCCCATTAGTTTTGTTAAAATAATGAAAACACAACGCAATCAGTTAAGTTTTCCACTGGTTTTTTATTTTATTCCTAGCAGAATACCCGTCTCAGGACAGGTATAAGCAATATGTATAGCATTAGTATTTAATTTTAAGTTTTTCTTTTCTTGAGGGAGTAGTGTGCATTTTTGAGGGCACCCCCTAAAATGGTTACGCTTACAAAACTAAAATAATAATAATGTGTCCACGTTATTCTCAAGGTTACCTAGAATACCTATCCCACAATTCATAAGTTCATTAATTTAGGAGTTTGTCCTGTACATACATATTATTTATGCGCATATTAAAATGTTATTACATAATACAACCGTTTTGAACATACTTATTTTAAAACTTGTTTTTTACTCTTTATTTTTTTGGGGGGGGGGGGGAGTTAAGGAGCACACTCCCTAAATCGTGAAGTTTACAAAAAAAATAATGCGCTCACGTTACTCACCATGTTGTCTAAAATATATATTCCATAATGATCAGTTCATTACTTTAAAAGTGATTCCTCAAACTTTATATATATAGTAATATTCAATGACTTGATTCACTTCCTGTTTGAATGCTAACTCAAATGCAACTGAATATTATAATAACAATAGGAAATGCTGACGTTTATTTTTGTAAAACGGCGTCATCTGCAAATGTTAAGAATAGTTTGTAAATTTCTATGAAAATGTTTTTCTTTTTGTAAAATTGGATTGCAAAATTTTTAAAACTCCAATTCACTCCCTGAATCGCTATCAGCTGTCACCATATCCAATGCCTGGTCAAGAGTATAGTATTTCCTAGCCATTTTCAGCTTGAAAATCTGAGAAATATCCAAAGATTGCGGCAATAACTTCCAGAATACTACATACAAAACTATATATTCGAGGATTCCCTATGGCGTCGTGAACATGATGCGAGCTAACAAAGCTGTTTTCAGCCACAAATACACATTTAGTATCGTCTGCTATTAGAGATGGAAGACTCGTCACAATTTTACGACAGCAGCGCCAAAAGGGTTAATGCTAAGATTTGACCAAGTGAAAACTTCTTATCTTTGACAAAGTAAATATGAAAAAAAAAAATTATTAATTTCGAATGTATGGGACTTTTTTAAAAGCATTTCTGTATTAAATTTGACACTTTTCCACTGCCCGGCGTTGCCCGGTAGTATTGTTAATTTTTTTTAATGAACTTTAATTGTTTTATTAATATGTATTCTTTAAAAGTAAACTTTACTGTATATCTTGTTTGCTTACTTGTCACTGTGCACACTTGATGACATCATACAAAGGCCAATAATGTAAATAAAGGGAAAATGATGACAAGAGAAGTAGTGGGAGGAGGGGAATGATGTAAACAATTAAAAAGAGAAAGAAAGAGGGGAGAGGTGGGAAGAAGAGAGAGAGAGAGAGGAGCAGGAGAAAGAGGGTGAAGGGAGAGAGGAGGAGAAGAAAGAGGTTGAAGGGAGAGAGGAGGGGGAGAAAGAGGGTGAAGGGAGAGAGGAGGGGACGAAAGAGGGTGAAGGGAGAGAGGAGGGGACGAAAGAGGGTGAAGGGAGAGAGGAGGGTGAGAAAGAGGTTGAAGGGGAGAAAGAGGTTGAAGGGAGAGAGGAGGGTGAGAAAGAGAGTGAAGGGAGAGAGGAGGGCGAGAAAGAGAGTGAAGGGAGAGAGGAGGGCGAGAAAGAGAGTGAAGGGAGAGAGGAGGGCGAGAAAGAGAGTGAAGGGAGAGAAGAGGGGGAGAAAGAGGGTGAAGGGAGAGAAGAGGGGGAGAAAGAGGGTGAAGGGAGAGAGGAGGGGGAGAAAGAGGTTGAAGGGAGAGAGGAGGGGGAGAAAGAGAGTGAAGGGAGAGAGGAGGGGGAGAAAGAGGTTGAAGGGAGAGAGGAGGGGGAGAAAGAGGTTGAAGGGAGAGAGGAGGGGGAGAAAGAGGGTGAAGAGAGAGGAGGGGGAGAAAGAGGGTGAAGAGAGAGGAGGGGAGAAGGGGGAAAAATACGGATGATTATTATCAAGAAAGAAATTTATATATTTACTTGACAATGGCTGACATCACAGAATGACCATTATTTTTTTTTTAAAGTTACCATTCATCTTTCATGACGTCGTACATTTTTGTATTGTCCGCCACAGTCTATTCACGACCCTCTGCTTATCCGTCACTTATCAATTAACAATGTTCCTATCCAATAATTAAAAGTAAAAGATTTACTTACTTGTAAACTGTAAAATCTTCAGGAGTGAAAAGAGTTTCATTTTGGATTTCTAAAACCCTGCAAAACAACGGGAAGTGAAATTGTAGGTAAAATAAAAGCAGTTTTAAAAAAAATTTGACATCATTTCACACAATAATAACATTCTCAATTCGTTTTCGAATTGTAATAGTTATAAGTTATCTCCCTTTCTTAGAACTCTTCACTGACATCACTCCAGAAATAAAAATGAGACTTTAACCTATTTCTTATCACAGATGGCATTGGATTCAGACATGTATATCAAATATTGGTAAAACTAAAATTTATGGGTGCCGCTAAGAACAGATTATAGCATTTTAAAGAGCCGAACGAGAAAGATTAAAATAAATTATTCTAAAATTCTTTGTAATTTAACAGATTATAGAATTTTGGAAATAAAATTCAATAATTGAATTTTAACAAAATCTGGGAATAATAGGTTCGCCAAACATTAAGATGTTAAAATAATTAACATTTTTGTCCGTTCTTGTCTAAGAAACATAAAAAAAAAATAGCTAGAAGCCTGTAAAGTTATTATGCATTTCGTAGAATTTTAAAGTAAAATAATATATTTGTTTCATATTGAAATGGAGCTGATGTGCTGACTGTAATATCACACAGAATCAGCTCTTGACATATCAAAAGCCTTGCCACAAAGGTTTGATCACAAGCTAGCTAGCTATGGAATATCTGGAAATGTCTTCTCAATCATCAAATCCTTTCTCTCTGATAGGTTTATAAGAGAAGTCATTGAGGGGCAGAAGTCAGAAGCACACAGTATCAATGCATCGTGTCTCAAAGATCCATTCTGGTCCCAACCATCTTCCTGATCTTTATCAATGATCTCTCAAATCACATTCTAAGATCACTTGTCGACGCTTATGCAGATGACACAACATTCTATGGCAACACTTCGAAGAGCATTAATTATCAAGATCGTTCTGTTTCTCTATCTTCTGGCCTGGTGCACGTGGTGCAATGGGGAAAAAGGAAGCTGGTTACTTTTAATACATATAAAACCAAGCTTCTCTCCTTTCACCACCAACGCTCGGATCCTCACTTTGCCCAAATTGAAATGAATGACGATCTATTTGAAGAAGCCCCCTATTAAAAAAATTTTTTTTTTAACATAGTTCACTCCAAACAAGGCAGGACGCCACTGTAGATGTAAGAGGCTACTGAGAAAAACAGGAAGAAGGTTGGGGGGGGGGGTCAACCTAAATTGGGAGCTGCGCAGCGAGATGCCTGTTTGCATTAGTTTTTAATTTCTGCATGTCAGTACCGTCAGGGAAACAGGGGGCAGAGAGGGAGTTCTAGAGGTCAGCAGCACGAGGAAAGAAACTATTGAAGTAGAAAGCTCTCTGGCATCTGGGGACCTCCACAGTGAATGGATGGGATTTAGCTGATTATCGAGTTGCTCGAGTGAATTTATGTCGAGTGGGCCCCAGAGTAGCCATTGACTTTGACTCCAGACCTCAAATAGAAGACTTACATCAAATGTGTTGCTATGGTCGCTAGAAAAATGGTTGGATCATTCTATCTCTCCAGAAATGATCTCACTCTTGACATCTACCTGTATAAGAGTCAAATACATCCTAAGATGGAGCACTGTTGCCACATCTGGGGAGTGTCACTCAAAGCACCATTTCCTGCCTTCAAAATCTAGTGTGCGATATCCTCTTTTCTCTCCTACAACCTCTTTCTCACAGAAGAGAGGTTGCTAGTCTTTCTCTACTCTATCGTTATTTTCATGGCAGGTGCTCGACTGAGCTCTAATCTATGTTTCCCCCCTGTAAAACATTCCTAATAAAAACACGTTCAACTTCAACCACTGTAAATAATTTTCCTTTCTTCCTCTGTGTACCGAAAACTCAATGGAACTTCCATGAGCAAAGTTTATTTCCAAGAAATATCTGTTTGTAGAAAACAATACCATGATGCTGCTTCCTAGCCGACTAGAACATGGCCGTTTTCATGTCCAATGTTAACAAATTCTTGTTTAGCTGTCTTCTTAAATAATCGAATTCTGCCCAGTCTTAACTATCATTACCAATCCTCCAAGTGTTGCTCACCGTCCATCTGACGAACTTATTAACCCTTATCCTTGAGAGGCCTTTGAAACTTTAGAAATATAGTATAGATTTGCAAAATATTTTGGTATCTTACCTACTTTGGAGCACTCTTTCAGTGTGCAAAATTTCAAACTTGTGCGATTTATATTATTTAGGTTATTAACAATATTATGATCTGCAATAAAGCGAGAAACACAGTTTATATCCATGACTTACTTGAAAATATTAACGAATGAATTTCCTTTAGATAAGGCACCAGAATGAAGATCCAAGATGGATGCCTGCAATGAAAAATAACATATCATTTAGTAATATAAGTGCACAGATGGATATAGACAGACAGAAACTGCTTTCTTGACTCCTTTTAAGAATGAGGGCATGAAGGCAGTGATCCAGAACAAAATTTATATTTATTTGTAAAAACTAATATTAACATTAAAACTTACGTATTATATATAAAATAGAGTCAGTTTTACCGAAGTATCTTTTTGATATACTTTTTAATATAAATAATATACTCAAATCTGTTTCGTCAGTCATCATATATCGTGATCGTTTGCTCATTGTGCTGGTCTAAAGTCGTTGCTGATTCCGACACCAGTCGCAGTGTCAATTGCGTGGTCACAGCCAGTGCTGCAACAGAAGTTGTCTCCCTCCAAATAAAATTACAACTCCAGTTTAAAACAAATAATAAAGTTTTATTTTGAGAGACGTTACAATGATACTCGTTTTCTTCTACTGAATAACAGGCTTGCAAATCAAGACAAACATCTTCTATTACGATGTTGATTAGACCTCTTTTGGGAAAAGGTCGGGTAACATATAATAGAAATATATCGAGTCGTACACAGTTCAAACGGTGACTTGGATAACATCTCCTCTCTTTTATGCCCTTGGAGCATCTCATTGTCCAACCTCACGAAGGGGTACTAGCTTACTCCACATCATCTTCCAACCGAACACAATCTGTGAGATGATCAGAAAACCAACTGACGTCCCTTGCCTCTGAGCTGGAATATATATAAATATTCAAGTGCTTTGTAGTAGATTGAACTGTCATAATTTGGTGGCTAATTACGCTATCAAAATAAATGTGGTACCATCGTTTACGTTTTACTTACTTACCTGTACTTGGTACGGCATTCACCCCGGGCACGTTGAACCAGCTTCCCCCCCCCCCCAAGGAGGAAGTTTCTAGGGAATATCAAATTCACAAGCGATACCCAGTCGCTATGTATATCCCAATTAGAGGAGATGACGACGTTAGGTTTTTGCAGGGAGGTGTCGACGTCCTCCTACATACAGCATCTTTATTCCCAAATGGTTACCCATCTGGTACTGACCAGGTTCAACATTGGTTCACTTCGGTCATCTAACGGAAACCGATATGTCAACATGATTATGCTGTAACTTACCTACCAAGCCTAATGATTTGACGTCAACGATTGAGTGATCTCTAGCCACTCGCTGTTCCAACGGCAAACTCCGTAGATTCGGTCGCCCAGGTTGAGTTTCAGGTCACCTTTAACCATCATCAACCAGGGTGTTCACCACATCGCCTTTTTCTAACCCTATAAGGAAGCTAAAGCAATTGCTTCATACTCTCCTGGTTTTCGGCTCTTGAAACAACCCGGAGAATAATGAACAGCTCATACCTAGATAGATTTGGGAAGGGTCTTACTAACCACCACACTTGTCATTTTATTTTTCAGCAATCTCTTGTTTTTTAGCACCCCCACCCCCCCAACTGATGGATTTGTAGATATATTTTTTTAAATAAAAAACGTCAAACCATTGGGAATAATGTTAAGTAGTTTTTATCCATAGAGTGAATGTGGTATTTCGGTGACTGAAACTAGTTTAGAGAATAGACCAAGAGGACGAGAGCTGAACCCCATCCACCACACCCAATTTCAACCTTGTGCCACATCTTATTTTATGAAGAAAATTTACTATTCTGTGAACTTCTTTGTAAAATTCTAAAGATAAATAAAATCACGGAATTGTAAAAGAAAAGTTTTTTTTACAATGAAATCATTTAAATTCCAGGTTTTTCCAGGATAGTTTAATTAGCAATACACATGAAAAAATTGAAATTGCTTAAAATATCTCAATCATGGCATATATAGAAAGAGCTCGATGATCTAAGAAAGAATCTTTTTAAATTTTTTAAATCTGACTAAAAATAAGGAAGTTATGACTATTTTTGTGCCTCGCACAATTGGATATTTTCCCCTCTTTAAGACCATATGCGTTTCATCACATTTTTTACACTAATTTTTTAGTAAAAATGTTATATCTTTGTTAAAACACAAGATTAAGCAATGAAATTTACCATATAAGTGTATTTTTGTACAAGGAATCAGAATGTGCCACTGAAAATCTCCAGAAATTAATGGTTTCCAAGTAATCTGCACTAAGTCCACATAAATATGCTGCAATACCTTAAAAATACCATGCATCCATTAAAAGAAAGAAGTTAGAAAACTCAAAGTTGAATTGTAATACATTTTATGTACAAGAAACTAAAATCTAATACTAGGACTGTTCAAAAATGAATATATTCCAAGATTTCTTTGGCATTATTGTAGATTAACACCTTCCGCTAACTCACCCTCTTACCTCCCCAAAATATGAGATTCTACTTTTTTTTATTTAGGCAATTACATGTTAACACCCTGAAAAACTTGGCAGAAAGAAAGAAACAAAAACAATTATTTTAGAATTTAGAGTGGAGATCAGTTTCACATAAATTGAATATAAATTAATCCCCCATTTCAAGGCCATTCTAGCGTTTTAGGACAGTTAATTATTTTTTTCTATGGGAGATAAATCCTGTGCGTTTTTCTTGTTTTGTTTGTTTGTTTTTTTTTTTTTTTTTTTAGACGATTATGAGGGTCTTTGTGGGAGGAGGGGGGGGGCGGCTTAACACTTGAACTTCAGGTTATGTGAACACCCTGAAAACTTAGCAGAAAGAAAGAAAAAAAACTATTAATTTAGAATTTAGAATGGGAGATTAGTTTCACATATATTTAATGTAGAATAATTCACCATTTCCGGGCCATTCTAGCGTTTTAGGGCATTAACCAATTTTTTTTCTATGGAAAATAAATCGTGTGCGTTTTTTTTATGGGTGTCTGTTTTTTTTAAATTTATTTATTTATTTTTTTTTTAGACGATTATGTGTGGTTTTAATGGGCTTTTTGTGGGATTAGGGCTTGCCACTCGGACTTAGGGTTAGTGATAAGGTTAAGGAAGGGGTTTTGTTTTAGATGGAGGTTGCCATTCGGACTTAGTGTTAGGGTTAAGGGAGTCTTTTAGGGGGGTGGCTTGCCACTCATATTTAAGGTTAATGGTACGATACATTTCAAGAAGGCATTTTTAGGAGGTGGGCTTGTTAGTCGTACCTAGAGTTAGTGGTAGAGTAATTATTTATTTTATGAATTTCACTAAAAGGCAAGAATGGCCGGGAAATCTTAGATCATTTTACATTAAATTTATATGCGAAACTGATCCCCCACTCTAAATTCTAAATTGTTATTTTTTTAAATTTTTTCGCCAAGACTAAGGGTGTTCACACGTAATCGTCTAAAAAAGTAGAATCTTATTTTTTTTTTAAATTGGCGACTAGAAAGTCATTACTACTAGAAGTTCGAAAGTTGAGTGAAAACCAGTATTTCTTGAAGTATTTTTTATAAAAGAACCAAATAGGATTAACTTTTTTAAGCTCAAAAAGTATTTTTATCTTACTTTTAAAAGAAGTTTATAAACGAATTTTACAAAGCTTTACAAGACGCTGCTGCTGATTGATTGTTATATCAGCAATACTAGCAGCCATTGTTGACTTTCGCTAAAAAAAGGACAATATTTTTTCGAATAAGGTAATTTAAAATTACTATTACCGAAAGACAAAACAACGTACAATTATAATTTTAATGCATAAAAAAAGATGAAAGATTAATTTATTTACTAGTTGGGGTACGAAAAATGTAACAACATTTTCTATATTCATATTTTCAAATTTTTAAAATTCGTTCTAGAATGAAAATAAACAAAAATCGCCTCGTGTTTATAGCTGCTATTACTGCAGCTACTACAGTCAGTTTTTCAAACTATAAATAGAAAACGTTTTTTTTCTTTTCGGATAGGGTAATGAATTATTATTACTACCAAAAGAGAACACATATATAATTATAATTTTAATGCATAAAAAAGTAAAAAGCTTGATTTACTCACTAATTGGGCGACGGAAATGTATTTTTCGAAAATGTTCAACCGACGCCGTGTTGAAGTCTTATTTTTCAAATTTAAAAAAAATGAATGAGCCGAATTACTTTGTACACCGACAAACATTAAAAGTGATGCTTTCCCCGATTGGTTTCCAAATTTCAGGACGAAATTCCACACAGAGCAATGGTACGAGACTTTTAAACAAAGGGGGTTAAAAAAAAAGTGACGTAAATCGACGAAAATAGCGTTAACATTTTTTTCCCTTTATTTGCTCAAAACTCTTAAAAATATATAATGTATATTATTATTCATGAATGCACCTGAAAGGATATTCATTTCCTAATAAAATGATGGTATTTTGAGCACTTAAAGTGCTTTAGTTTTTAAGATATGACTGTTTTAATAGAACTACTCTAAAATCTGTGATTATCCAAACCGTTTTCTCGTCGATGTGTATTGCTAGTTTAATGTTTTTCTTCTCAATTCTAAAGTTTTCCAGGACTTTCCAGCATTAATGTGATTTTCCAGGTGGCTGACAACCCTCGTTTTATGGCATATCAACATTTTTAGGGTTATATAATGCTGTAACTATTGTACAGGAATAAATTTTAAAAAGGATAAAAAGAAAAAAAAATACTTACACCCCCTGCAGAGCCTCCAAGTGCCAAGCCTTTTTTGGCAACTCTACAAAAAGAAAAGAAAAAGAAAAATATAAATTTGATAGAACATCAGCAACTGCAATCTCCGAGCTTCTTTCTTTCCAACTTGGGAACTTTCTAGTCAAAGTCAGGAACCTGGACGGAATTTCTAATTAAAATTGCTGACAGAATGAGAAATATTTACTTTGGCAGATTAAATAAAGTGTTCGGTTTGAAATTCCGTACAGGTTCCAGAGTTTCATTAGAAAGTTCCCAAGTTCGAAAAGATGCACCCAAAAAAGGTCAGAGATTACATCGGCCAAAACGTTGTAAAAATAACGATCAAGATGAGAATAGTAATCCAAATAATCAATCCTCATCTCAAAAATTCTGAAACATATCGAATGAGAACAGTCTACCTCAGTGGATTCAATAAAAGGTTGAAATCATTTCCAGAGTTACGGACTATAACAAAAGACTCGTGAAGAGAGCCAGAAAGTTCAATAGTCCAAAAATCGTAGATCAATAGAATAGTCTGAAACGTGTAAATGATGCAAATGCTGATGTTGTTTGTTGGGAAATTTAAACTTAACATTTTCAAAAATTTCATTTTCAAAACTTAAACTCGATTTTATGTTATAGGCCTTCTAAACATTTATATTTCACTTTCGAGTATTTGTGTTCTATCACTGAAACTAAATTTACTAGCCAGAGACGTTTGTTCACCGATAATTTTTCCCCGTTATCTACGAGTCTTGAGTACTTCACAAATATTTTCGTCGCACTCTATTTTTCCTCATGTTTATTTTTAAACAAAAGTAACTAATTTTTTTTAAAAGCAATTTTGGTGTTTTAGCTACTATTTTCAAAATATAAAAAACCCTTCTTCATCTTACAGCTTCTCGTACCAGTTCTTTCTCAATTTTTTTAGCTGAACCGGATACTGCTTCTGCAACTTCTAAATTTTCAGGATTCCATGAAAACTCAGTATTCAACAATTTCTCATAGTGGCATTGTCAAGCATTCCTCTTGCCCTGTTTATTTGTTATTAACACTCCATTGTCATTCTTAATGCACTTCTCTCCACAAATATCCATATTAGTCTTTGCCATGTGTTTAGCTATTCTGAATACTTCACTCTTTTGGTCATCCCTTCGTAGAATATTTGGAAACCTGGCTTTCTCAGTCTCCATCTTGGCTTTGTATATTGTTCTTCTTGTTTCCCTCTTTGCCTCCAGATACACATCTTTATTCACTAAAACTTTGATCCACTAACCCCTTTGTTTCTGCTTTTCTTTGTGTTAGGACAACTAACGAAACGATTTATCTCCCTTGCACCATTTTCGGAAAGTTAAGAGTTATCGCCCTTGTAAAGGAAGTCTTGCCGGGAGTGAAAAGTAAACACAGACCACGGAACAGACTGTCTTATGTCAATCGCGTACAGCGACCAAATAACTCATTATTTCATTCTGTGTTCCGTTTTAATAAATCTGTTAAACGTTTCTGTTGAAAGTTTATCCATTTTGTTTACGAGTTATTAATTATTATAACCTAAATTACAAGGTTATAAAACTTTGATACACTTTTCAACTTCTTCATTCCATCACCATTTTAACCTATGCTTTGGAGGCCCTTCCATCCACTCATAAGTCAGGTCTGTTACATCCAACAGTGTATCCATCAGCATCTTCCATTATCCTTTCACACTTCATGTAGCGAATCTGGTAGCCGAATGCTCCATCACTTTGTCTTTAAACTTTCACATGTTCTTCGTTTAACCTCTACACTTTTCTCCTAGGAATAAACTTTCTCTTTACCTCATAAACTTTCTTCAGCGTGAAATTACAAATAACCCGTTCGTGCTGTGTCACGATTTCTTCACCAGGTTAATTACTTTGACATTAGTTAAAATTTTTCTGTCCTTTTTCCTACCCAGCAAATAATCTACTTGAGTCTTTGCTTTACCAGATTCATAAATAACGAGATGGCTTTCCCTTTCTTGTAAGCAGCGTTTGCAACCAACATGTCCATCGCAAGACCAAATTCTAAAATTCTTTCTCTTTCTGCATTCCTATCACAACATCCATTTCTGCCATGCACATCCTCAAAATTACTAGGAATCTTTCCAAGATGACCATTCAAATCTCCTGCTACAGCAAGTACTTCCTTCTCATTAACCTTATTAGTTTAAAAATTATTTTGACTTTAGAGTGGGGGGGGGGGTTAACTTTACTAATTTATATAAATTAAATGTAAAATTATCACTCATTTCTTGACCAAATTATATAGGACAGAACGAGTAACCGATTTTTGTATTTCCAAAATGGACGCAATTTTAAAATTAAGAAAAACATTTTTTTTTCAGAACTACTAATATATTTACAACAGATTTTTCTTGTATTGCCACCTCAGACTTAGGATTAGTGTTGGGGTCAATGAACGGCATGAAATCCCATTTTTATTTTTCCACTGACAGCATGAGGGGTGGGGGGGAGGAGGAGGATATAGTTCTACCCCCCTCCCCTCCAAAAAGCAAACGTAATAGCAGAATTTAAACTTAAAATAAGCAAATTCTGTTCATATAACAAATGCAGAATTAAACGTTGACGTTTACCTTCCTGTCTTAGTTGGGGAAGGCGAGGTTGGAATCCATTGAAAAAAATGCATTATCCGTTTTCATATAAAACTTACTTTAATAAATGAAGTGCTTCGTCTTTTGTCACCATGTGATCGAATACGAGACGTTTACACGTCTGAGGAATGCAGCCTACAAAAGGAAAGGAAAAAATTTGATTTAAAAGAAAGAAATTTATTAAAACACATAAATTGCAGTGTGTTTTTAATGAATGCATTTGCAATTTGAGAACTAGATTATTTTTTTATTTTTTATTTATTTATTTTATTTGTTTTTATTAATTGACATATACAGGCCATAAGTCACTCAAGGATAAGGGTTGAAATCACTGATTGCTATGACTGATAACACTGCTTCAAACTCCTTGGTCTAACATTTACAGGTAACATTAATTGGAACAAATATATAGAAGATACTGCCAAGGCTGCTGCAAAGAAAGTGGGCTCCCTCTACCGGACTAGAAAATGTTTCACGTCTGGCAGTATTCTATATCTCTACAAAGCCACCATTCGCCGATGCATGGAGTATTGTTGCTATATCTGGGCTGTCTCACAAACCACTAGCCCCTCTATCTTAGACAGGGTCCAAAAAAGAGCCCCATAACTAATAAATCTCATACTGTCTACCAAGCTCCAGCCAGCCTCATGACCACAATGTTGCATCCCTGTACTTGTTTTACAACTACTTCAATGGAATGTGCTCCAACAAGCCTGCTGCTCTGGTGCCCCCTTAACGTAAATACCCCCGACCAACTCAACAAGCAGCAAAATCCCTACTGTAGAGGTTCACAGAAAGCTTTCTACTCCACTAGCTTCTTTCCTCAAACCTCTTGCCTTCGGAATTCCCTTCCTGCTCATTGTTTCCGACTCTACAAACGTGCAGAAATTTAAATGTAATGTGAACAAACATCTTGCTGCACAACTCATCCACTTATAAATCTGGCCCCTAATTCAAAGTAGCCCCTTACATCTCAGTTGCCATGTAACTTGTTTGGGGTAAATAAAAGTATTAATTTTTTTAATTTTTTAAATTTTTTTTTAAAAATCAAGCTGGTCAAAGGTTATAGGATGCTGATTCATACAAATTTATTATAGACATATCAATCTCTTATTAAAATGAAAATTAATTCCATGTGTGAAACAACTCGTTTAAACTTAATTTTTCATTAGTGTTAGGACGATTAATAAGAATCGGGAAAATTTGTACCCATTTTCCGATGCCAAAAACAATTCTTTTGATTGTTTTTTTTTTGCCTGTTTTTGTTTAAAATTTAATTTTTCATTGCTGATACTTATGATAAACTGATAAATATTGATTTTAAACTACCAGTAAAACTAAAATCAATATATACCCCCCACAAGTTTATTTTTACGTTTGCGCAAATATATGCACATATTAAATGAGTTTTTACAATAATCCTAAAATAAAAAAACTAAAAAAAAAAACTTTATAGCTAAATATGTGGAGGTTTAAAAAGAATTTGAATTGTTAATTGTATCGGAATCGGGAATTTAGAATAGAATCGTTAATTGTATCAGAATCAGGAATACTACACTTTGATCCCGGCCAAAGGGCAACAACAAACCTCAGTGGTTGCATATGAAGTCTGGGAAAGTTTGTCCTAGTACACAAAGGAATGTCGCAGAAGCAGCGTTTCCAATTACAGTTCATTGATTTACGGTTTCGCGCCTGACATGTCTTTGCTTGCCATTTAGCCATATTTGGTGATATCAAATTTTAATTTTTTTCCCCCATCAACTTGGAACTTTATTTTTTATCTATTTGATTTGACTTGACTTGACTTGACTTACTGACTTGACTTGACTTGACTTGACTTACTGACTTGACTTGACTTACTGACTTTACTTGACTTATTGACTTATGTGCATATTCCACAGAGCTTCACCACATACTTGAAAACAAAAATCTTACACTTATCAAAGACTTGAGCCAGCCTTTCAGCTGTCAGGAGTGGCATGCTAGTCTTAACCCTCATCTGGTCAGTCTATCCATTTATCTTCACCGTCATTTTATAAAAACAATTACATGTCATTTTAAAACACAGGATTCAGATTATTGCCATCTTTTCCAATCAGTTTCTTGTTCAAAGCAAGGAACAAGAGAAATACCAACAACTATCTCCTCACCCGCGCCTCTCAAGTTGAACCCTTCCTCACCGTGGTAGGGGTAGTAGCAACGTGATAGTGTCAGAGATATTCAGCTAACAAGGCTCTAGTGAAAATCCAGTAGGAGTCGGCATCAGAATCGGCATCAGGATCTGTCGTCCTCTGGTCATCTTTGCCCCTGCCTATGGCAAGCAAAGACATGTCAGGCGCGAAACCGTAAATCAATGAACTGTAATTGGAAACGCTGCTTCTGCGACATTCCTTTGTGTACTAGGACAAACTTTCCCAGACTTCATATGCAACCACTGAGGTTTGTTGTTGCCCTTTGGCCGGGATCAAAGTGTAGTATCTGTTCCGATGGATACTGCACCCCATAGACTTGTATCGTCTTGACCTACGGGGTTTGATGACACCGGTCTGTGGGTCTGTCCTGTGAAGTTCTAGGAGGTCTACCCTCCCAGGCTTTGCCTTCTCACCGTTTGAGAAGTGGTTAGTTTATTGCTAATCGCCTAAGGCGTCCCTACCGGGGGATGCTGACTGGGCTGCCCAGGCAATTTTTATGGGTCATAGGTGCTCTTTCTCTAGGGTGCTGACTTATCAAATCCCACTTTCCAACCTTGTGTCACATCTTACTGCTGTGGGAGGAAGATAAATAACATGAATAGTGACGACAAACGAGGAGGACTTCATGCAGACCATACAACCCTGAGGCACGATCTTCGTGAGCTGTAGGCAGAAGTCCGACACGCCAAACAAACAATCACCAACAACAGTAAAATTCCACCCAGAAAACATCATCACCCATCATCGTGATGCAGCCGTTCAACCCAACAAAAACGAAAGAAACTAATTGCTACTCACTCTTAAATGGTTCACCATTGTAATCCTTCGAACATGGGATTTCACGCACAAGTTTGTCGTATCCTTTTTCGACTGCTGCAATTTGAGTGATTGGATCTTCGGAATTTGCAAACACTAAAGCTACAACTGTGATGACGAATGCAGCACCAAGGATACCAATTTTTGCCATCATCACATAATGCCATTTGGTTCTGAAAGGAGAAATATTTTAAGTGAATTTATTTGTACTAATATATATATATATATATATATATATATATATATATATATATATGAGTATAAATAAATAAATTTACAACATTATTTATTACAGTTCCAAAAATTCAAGATCAACAATGGTTATATATATATATATATATATATATATATGGAATAGTGGATAAGCATGGCAATAGACTAGTAGCAGTTTCCACATAGCATAAAGCAATACTTTTGTATAAAACGAATTGAGTTCTTTAAGGTTACGTATAATGTAAAATGTAAATAAAAGAAAATACATAAAGCATTATAAGTTCTCGTACTATCAACGGCCAGTTTATTCGCGCGAAGGTAAAATACCTGACTATGATGATCATAGTTGTAGTTTTGTATCTCTATTGACACATGTGTGTACTGATGAGCTGTGAAACAGCGAAACAGGCTGTATGTGGATGACTATAAAAAGCTCCCTCCGGGTAGAGCTTATTTTTGTAAGGGTATCGTCAACGGCCATTAGCTTTAAGGCAAATGCTCATTAGGTAAAACTAATTTCGAGCTCCGGTCATTTGCAATGTTTACATTTCGTTACATTGAGGTATCACTTACATTCAGTCAGTGTCACATGATGGCGTAGGGGTTAGCATCGCCGACTGTCAGCTCGACGGTTGCGTTTCGATCCCGGCTTGAGACACTAACTGGTCTAGCCGCACTGATGAGCTGTGAAACAGCGAAACAGGCTGTATGTGGATGACTATAAAAAGCTCCCTCCGGGTAGAGCTTATTTTTGTAAGGGTATCGTCAACGGCCATTAGCTTTAAGACAAATGCTCATTAGGTAAAACTAATTTCGAGCTCCGGTCATTTGCAATGTTTACATTTCGTTACATTGAGGTATCACTTACATTCAGTCAGTGTCACATGATGGCGTAGGGGTTAGCATCGCCGACTGTCAGCTCGACGGTTGCGTTTCGATCCCGGCTTGAGACACTAACTGGTCTAGCCGCACTGATGAGCTGTGAAACAGCGAAACAGGCTGTATGTGGATGACTATAAAAAGCTCCCTCCGGGTAGAGCTTATTTTTGTAAGGGTATCGTCAACGGCCATTAGCTTTAAGGCAAATGCTCATTAGGTAAAACTAATTTCGAGCTCCGGTCATTTGCAATGTTTACATTTCGTTACATTGAGGTATCACTTACATTCAGTCAGTGTCACATGATTGCGTAGGGGGTTAGCATCGCCGACTGTCAGCTCGACGGTTGCGTTTCGATCCCGGCTTGAGACACTAACTGGTCCAGCCGCACTGATGAGCTGTGAAACAGCGAAACAGGCTGTATGTGGATGACTATAAAAAGCTCCCTCCGGGTAGAGCTTATTTTTGTAAGGGTATCGTCAACGGCCATTAGCTTTAAGGCAAATGCTCATTAGGTAAAACTAATTTCGAGCTCCGGTCATTTGCAATGTTTACATTTCGTTACATTGAGGTATCACTTACATTCAGTCAGTGTCACATGATGGCGTAGGGGTTAGCATCGCCGACTGTCAGCTCGACGGTTGCGTTTCGATCCCGGCTTGAGACACTAACTGGTCTAGCCGCACTGATGAGCTGTGAAACAGCGAAACAGGCTGTATGTGGATGACTATAAAAAGCTCCCTCCGGGTAGAGCTTATTTTTGTAAGGGTATCGTCAACGGCCATTAGCTTTAAGGCAAATGCTCATTAGGTAAAACTAATTTCGAGCTCCGGTCATTTGCAATGTTTACATTTCGTTACATTGAGGTATCACTTACATTCAGTCAGTGTCACATGATGGCGTAGGGGTTAGCATCGCCGACTGTCAGCTCGACGGTTGCGTTTCGATCCCGGCTTGAGACACTAACTGGTCTAGCCGCACTGATGAGCTGTGAAACAGCAAAACAGGCTGTATGTGGATGATAGAGTTGGGCGGTTTTGAAATTTTGGTTTCGGTATCGGTTTCGGTTTTTTTCCCTTAAAACCTCGGTTTACGGTTCGATTTTTCGGTTTTGTTGAAAAAATTTTTTTTACTATGGAAGCTATTCATTCTGTTGTGTGATGATTAGTTATTATTCAACGTTTAGTTGAATTATGCCACTGTTTCGATAATTTTGTGACTGAATCATTCTCCATGATATGAATCATAAGTTTTAAGGTGTTGACTGTTGTAATCAAAGTTCTGATACCTTTTTAACAGTTAACTCGTTAAAACAGTGACCAAAGATTCATGAAAGATTTCTGAAGAATAAAACTGAGTTTGAATATACATTCTATCTAATTCTTTAACCCATCAGAAGCTAAAATATAACTCAGAAATGCAAGAAATTAAAAAACGAAAATTTATTTAAACAAACAAAATAATTTTACAAATAAAATTAAGCAAAAATGATGATGAAAATGAAATATTGTCAAAATTATTTGACAGATACAAATTTTAATTTTTTAATAGGTGAAAATGTTTGCAAGACGTTGTGTTTTGTCGCGTAAAATAAACACACCATATACTTCTCGAATTGCCGGTGTTGACTGTTGGGATGTCTGTCATTTTGTGTGCTCGAAGTTCTGTCAACTGGTGCGTGTTGGGGATAATATTTGTTTTTAAGACAGGGTAATAAAACTTTATAGACATGCGTAAAAGACTAGTAGTACAACCGAAAACCACGCCAAGGGAAAAGGAAGGATGGTTAAAAAAAAGTAGAGATTATTAATTCATCTAAAGTCATTTTTTAAGCTTTAAGGTAATTTTAGTCATAGAATTCATGACTTGGATTAAAGTTTAATAATTAAACTTTCGAATAAATTGTCAAATCTAAATAAATACCATATTAACAATTTAGTAAAATATAAATCGTTGCATAGTCTACTTTTTGAATAACCCATTTTTGGGAGAGAAAACGGTATAGTTGAGAGATAGTTCTCTAGAAATTACAATTTATGTATGAAGTGGCTTTTCAAAAGTAAACAATGAAATGCCTAATGTTTAAAATAATTTTAAAAATCCGAATAAAGTGACATTAGCATTGGCAACTACTTTTTTTCTTTTTAAATGTTTATACTTACTCACTACTTTTCGTTTATTTACTTTTACAAGTATTTTTTCAAAATTTCATTTTAATAACTTATTTTTTTAGATAACTCTGAAACAAACAAATAATTATTTTACAATTTTGAGTTGAATCAAATAGATTTTCGACATCATACGGAACGCGTTTGATTTTTTCTTTTTCATTTGAAAATAGTTTATGCTAAAAATACGATGTCATGTTGTCTTTCGTATTTCTCTCTTTTTCATTTGAAAATTCAAAATGTTAATAAACAAATTGTAAACAAAGATTTCTTCCTACAAGTAGCAATACACATGAAAAAATTTAAATTGCTTAAAATATCTCAATAATGGCATACATAGGAAGAGCTTGATGATCTAAGAAAGAATCTTTTTAAATTTTTTAAATCTGACTAAAAATAAGGAAGTTATAACTATTTTTGTGCCTCGCACAATTGGATATTTTCCCCTCTTTAATACCATATGCGTTTCGTCACATTTTTTACACTAATTTTTCAGTAAAAATGTTATATCTTTGTTAAAACACAAGATTAAGCAATGAAATTTACCATATAAGTGTATTTTTGTACAAGGAATCAGAATATGCCACTGAAAATCTCCAGAAATTAATGGTTTCCAAGTAATCTTCACTAAGTGCACATAAATATGCTGCAATACCTTAAAAATACCATGAATCCATTAAAAGAAAGAAGTTAGAAAACTCAAAGTTGAATTGTAATACATTTTATGTACAAGAAACTAAAATCTAATACTAGGACTGTTTAAAAATGAATATATTGCAAGATTTCTGTAGCATTATTGTAGATTTACACCTTCTGCTAACTCACCCCCTTACCTCCCCAAAATATGAGATTCTACTTTTTTTATTGAGGCAATTACATGTTAACACCCTGAAAAACTTGGCAAAAAGAAAGAAACAAAAACAATTATTTTAGAATTTAAAGTGGGGATCAGTTTCACATAAAATAATCCCCCATTTCAAGGCCATTCTAGCGTTTTAGGACAGTTAATTATTTTTTCTATGGGAGATAAATCCTGTGCGTTTTTCTTGTTTTTTGTTTTTTTTCTGTTTTTTTAGACGATTATAAGGGTTTTTGTGGGAGGAGGGGGGCTTACCACTTGAACTTCAGGTTAGTGGTAGGGCTAGGGGCAATTAAGTGTGAACACCCAGAAAGAAAAAAAAACAATTCATTTAGAATTTCGAGTGGGGGATTAGTTTCACATATATTTAATGCAGAATAATTCACCATTTCCGGGCCATTCAAGCGTTTTAGGGCATTAATCAATTTTTTTCTATGGCAAATAAATCCTGTGCGTTTTTTTTTATGGGCGTCTGCTTTTTTTTTTTTTTAGACGATTATGTGTGGTTTTAATGGGCTTTTTTTGTAGGATTAGGGCTTCCTACTCGGACTTAGGGTTAGTGATAAGGTTAAGGAAGGGGTTTTGTTTTGGATGGAGGTTGCCATTCGGACTTAGTGTTAGAGTTAAGGGAGTTTTTTAGGAGTGGCTTGCCACTCATATTTAAGGTTAATGGTACGATACGTTCAAGATGGCATTTTTAGGAGGTGGGCTTGTTAGTCGTACCTAGAGTTAATGGTAGAGTAATTATTTATTTTATAAATTTCACTAAAAGGCAAGAATGCCCGGGAAATCGGAGATCATTTTACATTAAATTTATATGCGAAACTGATCCCCCACTCTAAATTCTAAACTATTTTTGTTGTTTTGTTTTTTCTTTTTTCGCCAAGACTTTAAGACGTAATCGCCTAAAAAAGTAGAATCTTAATTTTTTTTTTTTTTAAATTGGCGACTAGAAATTCATTACTACTAGAAGTTCGAAAGTTGAGTGAAAACCAGTATTTTTTAAAGTATTTTTTATAAAAGAACCAAATAGGATTAACTTTTTTTAAAAGTATTTTTATCTTTTTTTACAAGACGCTGCTGCTGATTGATTGTTATATCAGCAATACTAGTAGCCATTGTTGACTTTCGCTCAAAAAAAGGACAATATTTTTTAGGATAAGATAATTTAAAATTACTATTACCGAAAGACAAAACAACGTACAATTATAATTTTAATGCATAAAAAAAGATGAAAGATTAATTTATTTACTAGTTGGGTACGAAAAATGTAACAACATTTTCTATATTCATATTTTAAAATGTTTAAAATTCGTTCTAGAATGAAAATAAACAAAAATCGCCTCGTGTTTATAGCAGTAATTGCAGTAATATATTTGTTCAATCTGTCCTCTTACTAATATAACATTTTTTGGTAATATTCAATTTTATTCAAATCGGAAAATCTTTTCAACCGTGTTTCCTTGTATATGGTGGCTTACTGTAATAAAAACACAATACCGAACGGTTACGGTTTAAAAAAAAAAAAACCGATTCGGTATACGGTATGGAGACGAAACCGAAAAACCGCGGTTTTTCGGTAAAACCGCCCATCTCTAGTGGATGACTATAAAAAGCTCCCTCCGGGTAGAGCTTATTTTTGTAAGGGTATCGTCAACGGCCATTAGCTTTAAGACAAATGCTCATTAGGTAAAACTAATTTCGAGCTCCGGTCATTTGCAATGTTTACATTTCGTTACATTGAGGTATCACTTACATTCATACAGTGTCACATGATGGCGTAGGGGTTAGCATCGCCGACTGTCAGCTCGACGGTTGCGTTTCGATCCCGGCTTGAGACACTAACTGGTCCAGCCGCACTGATGAGCTGTGAAACAGCGAAACAGGCTGTATGTGGATGACTATAAAAAGCTCCCTCCGGGTAGAGCTTATTTTTGTAAGGGTATCGTCAACGGCCATTAGCTTTAAGGCAAATGCTCATTAGGTAAAACTAATTTCGAGCTCCAGTCATTTGCAATGTTTACATTTCGTTACATTGAGGTATCACTTACATTCAGTCAGTGTCACATGATGGCGTAGGGGTTAGCATCGCCGACTGTCAGCTCGACGGTTGCGTTTCGATCCCGGCTTGAGACACTAACTGGTCTAGCCGCACTGATGAGCTGTGAAACAGCGAAACAGGCTGTATGTGGATGACTATAAAAAGCTCCCTCCGGGTAGAGCTTATTTTTGTAAGGGTATCGTCAACGGCCATTAGCTTTAAGGCAAATGCTCATTAGGTAAAACTAATTTCGAGCTCCGGTCATTTGCAATGTTTACATTTCGTTACATTGAGGTATCACTTACATTCAGTCAGTGTCACATGATGGCGTAGGGGTTAGCATCGCCGACTGTCAGCTCGACGGTTGCGTTTCGATCCCGGCTTGAGACACTAACTGGTCCAGCCGCACTGATGAGCTGTGAAACACCGAAACAGGCTGTATGTGGATGACTATAAAAAGCTCCCTCCGGGTAGAGCTTATTTTTGTAAGGGTATCGTCAACGGCCATTAGCTTTAAGGCAAATGCTCATTAGGTAAAACTAATTTCGAGCTCCGGTCATTTGCAATGTTTACATTTCGTTACATTGAGGTATCACTTACATTCAGTCAGTGTCACATGATGGCGTAGGGGTTAGCATCGCCGACTGTCAGCTCGACGGTTGCGTTTCGATCCCGGCTTGAGACACTAACTGGTCCAGCCGCACTGATGAGCTGTAAAACAGCGAAACAGGCTGTATGTGGATGACTATAAAAAGCTCCCTCCGGGTAGAGCTTATTTTTGTAAGGGTATCGTCAACGGCCATTAGCTTTAAGGCAAATGCTCATTAGGTAAAACTAATTTCGAGCTCCAGTCATTTGCAATGTTTACATTTCGTTACATTGAGGTATCACTTACATTCAGTCAGTGTCACATGATGGCGTAGGGGTTAGCATCGCCGACTGTCAGCTCGACGGTTGCGTTTCGATCCCGGCTTGAGACACTAACTGGTCTAGCCGCACTGATGAGCTGTGAAACAGCGAAACAGGCTGTATGTGGATAACTATAAAAAGCTCCCTCCGGGTAGAGCTTATTTTTGTAAGGGTATCGTCAACGGCCATTAGCTTTAAGGCAAATGCTCATTAGGTAAAACTAATTTCGAGCTCCGGTCATTTGCAATGTTTACATTGAGGTATCACTTACATTCAGTCAGTGTCGCATGATGGCGTAGGGGTTAGCATCGCCGACTGTCAGCTCGACGGTTGCGTTTCGATCCCGGCTTGAGACACTAACTGGTCTAGCCGCACTGATGAGCTGTGAAACAGCAAAACAGGCTGTATGTGGATGACTATAAAAAGCTCCCTCCGGGTAGAGCTTATTTTTGTAAGGGTATCGTCAACGGCCATTAGCTTTAAGGCAAATGCTCATTAGGTAAAACTAATTTCGAGCTCCGGTCATTTGCAATGTTTACATTTCGTTACATTGAGGTATCACTTACATTCAGTCAGTGTCACATGATGGCGTAGGGGTTAGCATCGCCGACTGTCAGCTCGACGGTTGCGTTTCGATCCCGGCTTGAGACACTAACTGGTCTAGCCGCACTGATGAGCTGTGAAACAGCAAAACAGGCTGTATGTGGATGACTATAAAAAGCTCCCTCCGGGTAGAGCTTATTTTTGTAAGGGTATCGTCAACGGCCATTAGCTTTAAGGCAAATGCTCATTAGGTAAAACTAATTTCGAGCTCCGGTCATTTGCAATGTTTACATTTCGTTACATTGAGGTATCACTTACATTCAGTCAGTGTCACATGATGGCGTAGGGGTTAGCATCGCCGACTGTCAGCTCGACGGTTGCGTTTCGATCCCGGCTTGAGACACTAACTGGTCCAGCCGCACTGATGAGCTGTGAAACAGCGAAACAGGCTGTATGTGGATGACTATATATATATATATATATATATATATATATATATATATAGCATATGTAGCTAATTTTAAAAGTTCATACTAAGAGTCTGTTTAGAATTTTTTAAATTTTTTCCCAATCCAATTCATTTTGAAAACTTATATTCTTTTATATTGACTGCATGGTTTTTAATATACAGTATTTTTTCGAAATGATTATGATATATACGGCATGATCACGTTGGCACACCGGTTTCCGTTAGATCACCGAAGTTAAGCGGTGTTGAGCCTGGCCAGTACAAAATAGGTGTTAGGAGTAGGAGTATTGGGGGGGGGAGAGGGGTGTATCATTGGGTTTGGCAAACTGGTCATACACATATCTATACTTTCTTCAGGCATTTTTAATAAGAGCCAACAAAACAAAAAAAAAGGGTAAAAAACAAAACAAATAAATGTTACTAAAGAAAAGAGAAGTTACTCTTCTACCTACCTAGATATGTTTTTTCTGTCTTTTAACTTATTTTAAAGCGTTTTTTAATACACAACTAGTGTCAACTCTTAAGTTAGAATGAGTAACAAAATGATTGACAGTAGGCCATCACCTGGAGAATGTTGATAATCGCTCAAAAATCGAAAATTAAACCAAATACTGCTAGAAACACATCCAATAATGTAATGTTCAACCAAACTGTATATTTTTTTTCTACCAGTATTTTGTTTAATATTCGATTTTTATGCAATTAACGACATTTCCCAGGTGACATTTTGTTTCTCCTTGATTATGATTAGTTGTGGGCCTAAAAATTTTTCAGATCTTGTTCATGTAAATCCAGTTGTGAAATATGGCAGTTAAAACTAAAATGACAGAAAAACTTTATGAACACCTTACTTGTTATTGAAAAATATTAGCGTACACCGAAAATTACGGAAAATGAGCAAGTAGAATTTTAATAAAATAAAATGAATTTATGTATAAAATTAATGGAGTGACGCCATTTGTCGTCTTTATTTGATAAGATTTACGTGAAAGGGAAGATTTACCTACCTAACAATGGCGTCGTTTGAGAATTAGTTTAATTTTTTAAATAAAAATACTCAATCATTTTCCATAATTTTCGGTGTACGCTAATATTTCATTTTTTTAAGAGAAAGACAACTAAATAAAACAAAAAAGATCATTGGTAAATGATGAGATCGTCATCCTAAACAGAATGCGATAAAAAAAAAAAATTGTATAGGGGATAAAAACGGTTTTCTAATTTAAAAAAAAAGAAGATTTTTACATGAACTATTTAGAGTTAAAATCTATTTTGTATTACGCATAAAATCTGAAGAAAAACCCATTTAAAATGAGTAAATATGCTACCATTATCAAAGTTTTTACAATATGGCATCATACTTGAATCGGAAGTAGGTTATTATGTAAAAGGTGGATTGAGTTTATGTGTGACAAAATATTCGGGGCCCCATGGGGATCGGGTACCCTGGTGACGCACTAGTATGCATCTTAGTGGTGATGCTACGCCGACTGAGGGATCTGTGTCGAGACGAAGTGGAGATATAAAACTAGTATATATTTGACGTAGAAACAAACTTATTCGAACGACAGAACGAGACGCCAGCTAGTCTCGCCGAATCATGCAAGATAGTCAAAATCGATTACCACCAGAGGCGAGGAGAGAGGTGCCAGATGGAAGGTAGAGATTAGAGAATTCCATATCGCAAATTTAATTCTGAAATATCAATAAAGCGATATTATTGTTTGGGGCGAGTGGCGCGTTTTAGAACCACGACTCTGTGACAGTTGTTTGAAGATGCCACGATGTGGGAGAGCCCACTTGACGAAGAATTATTTGGGCCTGTCATCGTTAATTACAAGCCGGACACAAAGCCCCTCCAGCTGTGTGACAGAATGAGAAAGCATTTGTTTTTGGCGATAACGATGGACTAAAAAGAAAATCCCATTTAGAAAAAAAAAAGAATGAGGCGCCCGTCCCCACCCTCCTTGAGAGAGGAAAACACGCTAGAAGTAAGATGGCGGAGAAGGGGTGTGTACGACGATAGACATCTTCAATAAAAGAATGTGTTTTATTCACGCACGACTCAAATAGAGTCGGACTGACGCCCAGGAGAGTTGACGCCCGGGCGTCCGCCGAAGTGAACGAAATTCTAGCCACTGCCTTCGCCCGTTAAATTGTGACTTAAACAACTACTTGTGTAAAGAATTCGCACACGCAGAGAACTAGCGAAATAACTTAGAGAAAAAGAACAACCTTTGCTAAAGACATTTACGAGCACGGTAGACATTAATCCTACCATTGACCAATGTAAAATCAATTCTTTTATTTTATTAATAATTACTCTTCTATACGACCCCCCCCCCCCCCGACCGAGTTCTTGAACATCGTTCTTTTCCTTTTGTTCTGCTTTGAATGATCTTTCGTCCCTACAGAACCAACCGGTTGCTGTTCGCCCAGTGATTGCTCGCTGATATAAACAGTTTTAACGTGGGAGTGTGTTTGTAGCTGGATGAGACGACCAGATCGGCGACGTCATCATCATTGTCGCCATCCCGGCCTAGAGGAATTTGGATCTATTATTTTTTTTATTGCTACGACGATTGGCACGTAGCAAGGTTCACATATGTTACCTGAAACGAAGTAAGTACTTTCTTTATCCCAGACTTAATTTTAATAAATCCCAGAACAGTATTTAAGGTGCTTTGTTACATTAGGACCCGAGCTAACTTTGATCCCGCCGTTAGGGTTAGGGTCAAAGTGGGGGGTTAGGGTTAGGGTCATGGTCAAAATTAGTGCGGGTCCTAATGTAACAAAGTACTGTATCTAATAATGGCTACTGGGTACAGTTTCGGAAAATACAACCAAAAATTTACAGGTGTGATGTAAGCATGACGTATGTACAACGAATGCTACGAAAACGAACGTAAATAGACGAAAGAAGGTATGCCGTTCCGAATCTTACCGAAGCCTCCCCATAAAACTTTATTTTATGTCAAGTTTAATTAGTTACCATACGACATTAGCACAAAGTTTCTCAGATTGGAAACGTTTGCACCTCATGCCTGTACTATTTTCTTGTTTCTAAAAATGAATCTGTCAATGTTACATGGGATTTCACAATCAGTAGAATGTTGCATTTTTTTTTTTTGTAAGGTAAAAGGCCTTCTTAATTTGTTCACACTGCCCAGAAAATGGTTCGTGCAAATGGCAGGTGAATGCACGCGCCAGTGACGATTTTGCGTGGAGATGCCCTGTGTGCACGAAATTTATGTCTAAAAACTCGCACACAAAAAAATCCCTAACACTAACTCTAATTCCCTAAACCTTATTCCAACCCAAAAATAAAATTGCTCTTTCTTTTGTTACAAGTCGTCTGCTTAAAAAAAGTTAAGTTTATAATTTGATATCATTAAAGTCGTCTGGTTCTAAAAAAGGAAAGTTTCAGAAGTCATTCTTAACATGGAAAGGGGGGAAGACTTCGGTAACATTCGGAACGGCGTACTTTCATTCGTATTTTTCCGTTTGTTTTCGTAGCATTTGTTGTACATACGTCACGCCTGTAAATTTTTGGTCGTATTTCCCGAAATAGTGTCAATATTTTTATAAATGTTTTAATTTTTTAAATAAATGATACTTCTTCAAATTAGGACCCGAGCTAACTTTGACTCCCAACCCTGACCCTAACGACGGGGTCAAAATCAGCTCGGGTCTTAATCTGAAGAAGCACCAAATAAATTATTTTTATAATTAACTACTTCGTTTCATTACACATAGTTTACGTTCCAGTTTTTTGTATTGTTTATATCACCACGATTGTTTTTTGTATCAAGATGAAAAATTGTTAAAATGTGTTTTTTTTTTTTTTTCATGTAATACTAAATGTATTTTGGTACTTATGCAGTTTACGGGCCGGGCTAAAATAATAACGTTATAATTTAGAAACCCATTCTTAACATGGGGAGGTGGGAGTCGAGTGTACTTTCACCTAGCAATTTAATAAAAATAGTCCTGTCTGTAAACTGCATAAGCACCTTATTTTAACTCCAAAACGTTGTTCATCATGTCATAATCTTAACAAATACATATTATCATCTATACACTCTTTTTCTTCGAATTTTCGAAGAAACTGTTTAGGATGGCGACTTCATTAATCAGATCCTTTTTTTCTACTTAAAATTAAATAAAAAAGATTATTTACATACCTTGAGGTCGTTTGAATTTTCGAACCCTTTTTCGAAGATTTTGTTATCGATTTCGGCGACGCATTGTTATCGGACTTATTCTTTTGGTCTTGTTTTGGTGATTTTTCAGGTGATTGTCGCTTCCTTCCGGATCTTTGAGTTGCTTTTCCCATAATTAATTAATTAATTATTATTGTGCTTCCATAAAAAAAAATAAAAAAATATTGTAACCACGTGAAAACCAGAAAAGAAATCGAAATTTAATTGTTATCACGCGTATAAATTTATAACTGTTATATTTGATAGAGAAAAAAAAATCACGGAACCCCCAAATATCTTCCCCATCTATCTAGTATACCTTGCACAATGTACTAAAAGCCGAGTTAATAGCAAGTACTTAAATCAGAGCGGTACAAGTTAAGCAATCAATTCAAAGCGGTACAAAGCTAAATAATGAAAGAAATTCAGTTTTTAAGGACACGTGTAAATTTCACTTTAATTCTTCTACAGCCTAACCGGCGACTACTACCCTTCATTTGAATAAATAAAAAATAATAAAAAATCAGATACTATTTAAAAATAAATAAATAAAATAACATTTCAAAATCGATCAACCCTTAAAATATTAAATTGCTAAATAGCGAAAGTATTAAAAAGAAAATTAAAAAAAGAAGTCGTTACCATTGCTCAGTATAAATTCAAATGTGGAACCACTACTCAAATTCAAAACACGGGGAATATCTCTTGCTTTTCTACGGATGCCCATTCGGGACACAAAACCTTTATTTAATACGTAGCGCTGTTATTCATCAATCGATTGAAGCTGTCACAGGCCATCGAGCTCATACAAGAGTGGAGTATAGTTCTGCTTGGTTTAAGGAGGTCATCCTTCCAGGCATTACCTCCTCCTTCGGGAGGGGGGAATTGTTTTATTGCCGTTCTCCTGGGGCGCCCCTATTTGGGAATGCTGACGAGGCCTATCACGGTAAATTTTGCACCCATCCAAAGTGCCCCCTTTTTTTTGGGGGGGGGGGGACTAGGTTCCCCACTATAAAGTCATCTTGTGTCTAACTTTGCCCTCGTGGGGGAGCAGGTAAATGAAGAGGCCCATGACCTAGGTTTGTCAAAACACTTGATATACTAAAAGACCCTATTTACTTTGCCCTCCCAACGAGGTCAAAGTTAGAAACAAGGTCGGTTTTTTAAAGGGAATGGGGGGGGGGGGGATCCAGCTCCCCAAAAGAGGCACTCCGGATTGGAAACAAAAATAAAATGTTTCCTCAGTCTGAAAAGATTTCTCCTCATCTGACTGAGGACAGAACAAATATACTAAATGGAATCTGAAATCGATATGTTATCACCAGCCAGCGTCTGGTAGGTGCAGATCACAACGAACGGCCCAGGACTGTACATTGTAGTTGCAGATTGGTAGTTAGCACTAGCACCGGAGTAGTTGATAGGGTTGGGAAATAGGGTAGGCAGAAAAAAAAGGCAGAAAGGGCTGTGAAAAATCGATTTCGTTCTGATGAGGTGGTGTAAGAATAGAGGATTTGTTATCCCTTATCTTAATTTAACGAAACGAAAAAATTAAAGAAACAAACGAAACCTTTTTTACAGCAACAAACGAAAGGGGTTTATTCGTATATTTGAGGTTACCTATACCGTTTGGTATGGGTAGAAAGAAACTTAGGACAGTGTCAGAAAGAAGAAGAAGAAGGAGTTCAAATATCTTCAGGCGAAGATAGCAGGCGCCGTGAGAGTCTAGTGGACGAGGAGGCAGGAGAGAGGCTGAGGCGATCCTTCTTGGCTGGTGCCAGGATACCGTCTACTCATTGTCTGCAATATCTTAAGGGAGCTCAAGTAGTCCCTTAGCGAACTAATGATATCAATGCGCCCTGCGAGCTGATTGGCCAAACAAGCTCACAGGGACACCGATATGCATTACCAGGTAATCTATGACTGCTACAGTGGTATAGTTACAAACACCTTGTCCAAGGGTGTTTAAGATAGTTTTGGGGATTCCAAAAATTGTTATGGAAGAACTGATCAAATAAATAATATATGATGATAAATATCCATTACTTACACTGATTCTGTGGTCAAATTTAACGTTATCTTTCTTGATGTCTTAGCAAATATTATTGTCGGCCATATTATATGTTCTTTCTAACGTGGCTGATTCAACTTACTATGACTGGCATATTTTATGTTATTTTTTACAATTGGTAAATTTTTAAAGGATAAGGATACAATACAGCATTGTTTTTTGGGTACTTCTACAGAATTATTTTTTTTTTTTTACTTAGTTCACCCCAAACAAGGCAAGTTGCCACTGTAGACGTAAGGGGTTACTGAGAATTAAGGTAACAGTTTAGGGAGGGAGTTCCAAAGGCTGGCAGCATGAGGAAAAAAGCTATTGGAGTAGAAGGCTCTCCAGCATCTGGAGACCTCCACAAAGAATGGATGGCATTTAGCTAATAGTAGGGTTGGTCAAGTGTATTTACGTTGTGGGTGCACCAGAGCAAAAAGTTTATTGAAGCACATTCCATTGAAGTACTTGTAAAACAAGCACAAGGATGCAACATTTAAGCAATGGGACAGGGTCTGGAGCTTGGTAGATAGTGAGGGACCTGTTAGATTAGATACTCTTTTTTGGACCTTGTCTAAGAGGGAAAGACTAGTGGATGGTGCACCAGTCCAGATGTGACAACAATGGGCAGATGGTGGCTTTGTAGATATACAGGATGTTGTCAAGTGTGAGAAGTTTTCTAGCACTGTAGAGGGAGCCCACTTTCTTTGCAGCAGCCTTGGCAATGTCTTCTATATATTTGTTCCAATTCATGTTACCTGTGAATGCTAGGCTGATGAGTTTGAAGTTGGACTCTCAGGTAGCTTGTTATTTGCCATGCCAATCGGTGCTTGAAGAAGTTTCTTGTAGTTGTTGAAGGAAAGGAGTTTTATATTAGCAGCATTAAAAGTTACCATCCATTTATGACCCCATTCTACTACAGACTGGAGGTCATTTTCTAAAGATTCAGCCATTGCCTCAGATATGTGCACGTTGGTTTTACCCACATGACGAGAGTAGAGCGTGGTGTCGTCAGCAAATATACCCACTCAGACACAAAGTCATCAGGGAAGTCGTTTAAAATCAGAAACAATAAAGGTCCAAGGATCGATCCTTGGGGTACATCTGCATTTATGTCATGTTGCTTGGACAACCTGGAGCTTTCTTTTGGTTAGGAAGGATCTAATTTGAACCAAACTGTTTTTATTTAACTCTAACCTAACCCTACACTAACCAAAACCTAACCCTAAGCTAAGCTTAACCTAAGTTTTAGGTTTAGTTCAGCAAAAGTCGGTTTGGTTTTCACTTTGTGGTATTTTTATTTATTTCCAGCCCCACAGACTAAATAAATTGTTTGTTTAGTGGTATTAGCCATGCAAACATTAGCATAAAAAAACAAAAAAATTAAAAACACATAATACATGATACTGTCAAAAATAAATTCCAATCTTAAAACATTATCTTTCATACAATCACTCAAGGAGATGTGGCACCTGTTTGGCACCATCCTCGGAGAAAAGAGAGAGAGAGAGAGAGAGAGAGAGAGAGAGAGAGAGAGAGAGAGAGAGAGAGAGAGAGAGAGATTAATCAACAAAAAACAAAAACAAACGGAAAACAAAGAAAAGCATCGTACTACATAACATAAAAGATAATGATAATAGTCATGTTACTAACGTCACTCCTTCAGAGCTAGATGTTGGATATTCAAACTTATATATATCTTTGTATTAAAATGAACTATAGAAGTTCAAACTTAAAATAAATTATTAATTCATTTACTGTGGAGCCTTTGTGTCTATATATATATATATATGGCCGATAAAAGTCATTTGTCTTTTCATTAAAGTCTGCGTTAATTGCCGAGGTTTGTATCCAGATCGCCTCCACCCATCCTCATTGGTTACATGCTACTTTCAGTTGATATTCAGCATCCGGCAAATAAACCATGTCTCCACGAAAAAAAGTTCAGTTTCTAATTTAGGACATAGTCCAAGTCTCGCATCCATAAAGTAGAATGGACCAAACGTAGGTTCGAAGTATCCTCAATCTGGTCTCCAGCGAGATGGTACGAGACTGAAAAACACAAGACAACTTCATAAACGCACTTTTTGACTGGGCCAGTCTAGATTTTACGTCTGCCCTACACCTTCTATCTGATCTTTATTTACTCCTCGCGGAGTTAGGCACAAGGCCAGTTTTATCTTACTCCCACAAGTAAGATGTGACCCAAGATCGGGTCGAGCAAGTGGGGTTAAAAGCCAGCGCTCGAGAGGTGAGCACTCTGGCCATTTAAAAATTGCCTGGGCAGCCCCGTCGGCATTCCCCGGTAGGGGTGCCTCAGACAGTAAGCAATAAACTTACTCCTCCCCAAAGAGGGGAGGCGAAGCCTGGGAGGGTGGACCTCCTAGAACTGCACAGGACAGGCGTGCAGTATCCATCGGAACAGATACTACACTTTGATCTTAGTCAAAAGGCCGAGATCTGATCTTTATTTACTCCTCGCGGAGTTAGGCACAAGGCCAGTTTTATCTTACTCCCACAAGTAAGATATGACCCAAGATCGGGTCGAGCAAGTGGGGTTAAAAGCCAGCGCTCGAGAGGTGAGCACTCTGGCCATTTAAAAATTGCCTGGGCAGCCCCGTCGGCCGAGATCTGATCTGATGTTATCACTGACCCAAGGTAGTTAAATGATTGAACTTGTGAGACTGCAGTGTCTCAGGTCACTGTAGGCCAGTAGGAAGACCAAGATATAAATTTATGGACAACATGTGTAGGTAGACAAACCGGAATGCAATGGGATTATTTTGTTCAATGGATAATAGGACAATGTGGAGGACCATAGTCACCGACGCCTTATGAAGACAGGGCCGTCCATGATGATGATGACCGTGGAGCACTTTACACAATGTTAAAATTTTGTGAATTTTCTACATGCTGTCAAAGAATTATAAATTGCCTCGTTTTTATTCCGATTAATTTCTTTTTTTTATACTTTCCTCCATTTTCTTCAGTTTGTTTCAATGTTTTCAAATGTGATTTTGTGGGGAGTTTAAAAGAAAACATCATCAAATCATCATCATCATATTCGAGTAAACATCCATTATACATGATGGCATGTGTTGAACGGCTTTTAGAAATTTACTTCCAAACGAACCTATCTCTGGCCAGGTCTCTTTCTTTCAAGTTCATCCTTATCACTTCCTCCCATATTTCCTGTGAAGTGACACTGCTACCTCAACTGTTCTACATCTACTAACCCAAGAACTCTTATCCATTCTTTCAACGTGATCATACCACCAAAGTTCCCTGTTCTGCACACATCTCTCTATACTGTTCAGATTTAATCTTCCTCTGAGGTCATCAGATCTAAACCTGTCTTTATGATTCACATTACACATCCTTCATATCCTTCTCATATAATTTATTTCCATGCAACGTATGTCCTCAACTCTCACTGGCCAGGTTTCATTTCCATACATAATCACACTGCGTACACATGCTTAATAGACTCATTCCTTGGTTGACAATGGTAACGCTCTGCTGGTTAGTAATAGCAGAAGTTTTCTGAAATTACTCCATCCATTCCTAACTTTTGCAATCACACTAGCACCTGCTCCTCCCTGTGCTCCAATGGTATTACCAAGGTAACAAAACTTCTGATGACCTCAATAGGTTCGCCATCCAAATATACTTTCTGAATGTGATCAGTATAACGTCATAAGGCAACATATCTGCGACGTTGTGAAATGTCTACAAAAAAAACGGGTGCTTCTGTATTGTTGGGGATAAAAGAAATTTTCATTTTTATTTTAGAAGAGTCAATTGAAAGGGGAGATAATTCAAACTTTTTTTTTGTAATCATAACCCATAAGGAAAATCCAGAGAATTAGTAAGAAAATAAATTTTAAAAAGGGTACTTATGCAGTTTACAGACCAGGCTTAAATAATAACAGTAAAATTTAGAAAGCCATTCTTAATATGGAGAGGTGGGGGGATTGATTAACTATTCTATACTTTCACCTAACAGAATAGTTAATCAATACCCCCACCCCCCTATGTTAAGAATGGCTTTCTAAATTATAACGTTATTATTTCAGCCTGGTGTGTAAACTGCATAAGTACCTATTTTTAAAATTTATTTTCTTACTAATTCTTTGGATTTTCTTTATGGTTTATGGTTACAACAAAAAAGATTGTTTGAATTATCTCCCCTTTCAACTGACTCTTCTAACTTAAAGATGAAAATTGCATCTCTCCCCAATAATAAAGAAGCACCAAAAAACGATTTGGCAACGTCGTGGCAAGGTCATTTTGGTTTAATATATAAAATGTCGATCACAATATAGCAAAAGATTTAAATGTCAGTTTCTCGCAAGCTGTTTCAAATGATTTATAATATTTGATTTTTATATCCCGAGTACCCTGGTTCATAGCTGACGTTGTATAACATCGATTATGCACGCTAACCTGAAAAAAGAGCATTTTGATCAGGGTTGTTTAACGCCTCAATACACTACACAGTTGTTGGTGATTCTATTGGTCATTTGGTCACTCGTGATGTAGTTACCTAAATGAATGCATGCAAAAGTTGTTGTTTTTTTTCATCCATCACTTATTTATTACCATCAAAACGGGTTACTCTTATTTAAATCCATAATACAACATAGTGTTTTGAAATATGGTATATATAGTACAGACGAAAATTCCAAAGAGTTATTTGAATGCCTAATTTTTTTAAACAGTTATAATAAATTAATGTTTAGTGTTATTCATTTGTAATTTTATTGTTATATTTTTCCAATATATATGCAATAGTTTTGTCGATATCAAAAAATTTAAAGTGATTTAATAAAAAAATGAATCAATTACTAAAATCTTTCTTAAAATATTTGCTGATTAATTTTCAAGGGAAACAATTTAAATCGAACTAACTAGAAAGAAAGATATACCGACCAGGTATAAGCTTGAGTTCAGATAGGGGAGAGGATGACTGACTGCTTACCCTTCCTCTCTCTCTCTCCCCCTCTCTCTTTCCCCCCTCTCTCTTTCCCCCCTCTCTTCCTTTTCCTTTCTTTACAATTTTATTTAAAAGATAAATAAGGGATTAAACTTTGTGAAGTGATAGCGAGCTGGCAATACCAGCTAGTTTATTATATACATGAAAGTCGTAATAAGTGTCCGGCTAAAACTCAGAAACTACCCATGATACACTTACAAACCTTACATCGTTGGTTCTGTATGGCCCCGAGCTAGTTATGGTAAAAAAATACTGCAATATTCGTTTTTATTTGAGTCACCAATGACAACATTAATGCATAGAGGGAGGATGATTACTTTCTTTTATTCTTACATGTAAGTGTTCTAAAAAGACACTAAAACTAGGTCAAACAGTCAGTCAGTTGCTGATGACGTTTTCGTTTTTGCATTCTTTTTTCTTTCTATTATCTTGAACCCGTTTATAAAGAAAAAGAGAGATAGGGTGGGGGTGGAAGAGATAGGGAGAAAAAAAAAAGAACTAAGCCTGTCATTAAGACTCACATGACATATCTATCGCATCATTCTTATATCATTTCTCTCCATGCAATGCATGTCCTTAATATTGGCTAAAATATTAAAATAATTTTATTTTAAGAAAATAAAATATAGTTGTGATTGATTTAATTAAAAAATATAAATAATCTTGAATTTAGAGACATTTCTTTAAATTTTGGTCATTATCATGATTGACGATTCTATAGAATTCCCTTAACGATGATCAGGACGAAAACATTCCCTTCATTAATCTCAACACCAACCATAAGTAGCCTACGGCTTCACCTGATACAAACATAAATTAGACTTCATTTCATATGTGAAAAGATGTTTTCTAGTCCATGGTGTTTCGCTGTGTCAAGTTGACGATTTATACAGCTTTTATTTCCCTGCACCATGTTTTGTTGTTTGATCACAGAAGGCTTCAAATCGGCAAAAGAGGTTTGGACTCAAGTCGGCTGCCAGACACAAACAAGGAACCAAAAAGAAAAAAGTATTAACACAGTTTATGAATCGTTGATAGAATTTGTATGAAACTGTTAGATGGAACAGATCCCATCTAGTAAAAATAGTGTTAATGGGGCAATATCTCTATACCCTTAAGTTATCTTGCTTGTTCAAAACAGCATTTTCGAAAGCAGAGTTATGTGCCCCTGCATTTGGCATTAGTCGAGAATGGGTAATATTATATGAACGTTTGCTCGGCAACAAACAATTAAATACGTCCTCATTTCAAAGTAATTTCTTTTTAGTTGTTATTTATGTAAGAAATAATTATTATTGTTGATCTATACAGAATCGTTTTCATCCAAATTATTTCTTCATATTTGTGTCTTACCACTCACAAATTACCATTTTATTTCAGAAATAAAAACCTTTCCAAAACACTGTGTGTGCACTGAAAATTCTATTACGGTTTTAGTCAGGGTGATGAGCTGAGCATAAGACTCAAACCAAGGGCACTCTCTGAATGGTGTGGACTCTAGTCTGGCGAATTCATTAGTAAAATACGAATATCTCAGTACCAACTGTAATGGATGTCATCCATCCATTCAATTTCTCTGAAACTTGGCCAAAATGTGTAGGCAATTGTTCCTAATAGAAAATAAGTATCGCTGACCTTGGAAAAAATCTGGTTCGCGCCCCCAGGGGGTCAAAAGCCCCCTAAAATGGCAAAAAATGACCCTTTTCTCCCATAATGTTTGATCCATCCATTCAATATTTCTGAAACTTTGCTAAAATGTAGAGGCAATTGTTCTGGATATAAAATGAGCATCCTTGACCTCAGAAAAATTCTGCTTCGCGCCCCCAGGGGGTCAAAGGGGGGTCAAAAATGCCCCAAATTGCCCAAATTTATTGCATTTTACACTCGCCACATCGAGTCACATTGTTTCTTTTAATTACCAGCCATTGAGTCAGAGGCCATGAAGTCAGAGGCCATAGAGTCAGAGGAAATGAAGTCAGAGGCGATTTTTTAGAATTAAATTTCTTTTCCCCTGATACAAACGTTTACGGTTTCAGCATTCCAGACTAATAATTCTAAAACCTGGAGACACTCTTTTTATCAACTTATCATTTTTTTTCGACATTGTGACTTTCACTCCTCGAATTAAGACAGAGTAGCATCAGTGCTTTCTCATTTTGATATACTGGGGGTAGGAGAGGGTTTGTTGTCTTCAATACTTCCTGTTTTTAAAAAACTTTTTCTTCAATAAACATTTTGTTTGTCACGTCTGACTCTCTGACAATAATCCATTTATATTTTTAAATATTATTTTATCTATTTATATTTCAACTATCATTTTTTAATCATTAATTTCTGTTATGAATCTACAGTGCCATGAATCAGACATTGTAATACATTAATTCGGTGGCGGTTGAGACTTTAAATTTGGCTTCACCTCATATACAGATGATCAAGATGGTTGCAATTATGAACTTGTGTCTGAAATTTAAGAGTGAATTACACTGATTCGCTAAATACCGTTCAGATTTCATTTTAACAAGACATTCATATGGCAAACAGAACCACCGCATCAGTTTCCTGAGAGTAGAAAGTGGACCATGAGTTTACGTTCGGCAGCCTCGTAACTCTCGCTTCCCTTATTGTGTCCTTTAGTCCTCACATTCCATGAGAAATGTTTCTGACAAAGGGGTAAGAATTACTGTTTTCTGGTTTGGAATCTATCCATATAACACTTTCCGTTGGCTAGTTTTTGACCATAAAGTATTTTTTATTTTTAGCTCCTTACATCAAGTGGCTTCATGCCTTGTCTGGAGCGATTTCCATTTAAAAAAAGTGCGTGAAAACATATTCTTTAATATTTTTTTAATAATCTAGTAGTTCAAATTTAATCGTTAGTAATCAAAATAAATTTTGGAGTTAGGATGATTGGGTTCATACCTTTAGCTGCAGATTATTATCAGATGACTAGCTGTACTTACCTGGCGTTGTCGGGAGTCTTTTTACATTCATTTTTTTTTTTTTTTTTTTTTTTTTTGACCAAATGACTTTTTAAAAAATAGGATTCTGAGAGTTAAATTTAATTACTATGGTATCGGTTGATCATTAACTTATTAATTGGACCAAATTGTTATAAAACTGTAACAAATTTTACTAAGTCAACTAATAAACTATGCTTCTTCTGGTCACATATTTTTGCTAGTATATCTGACAAACGAATACATAATACCACCACCCGAAAGGAAGAGGATGGTCTCATGGCAGCAGAACAGATACGACACTACCCCCCCCCCCTCCTCCCCAAAAGAGGAGAAGTTAATCCCTTGGAGGATTGTCTCCTGACAACAGAACAGATACTACATTACTCCTGTCGACTTCCCATCCTCCAAAGAAAGAAGGTAATGACTGGGAGGATGGTATCATGACAACAGAACAGATATTACACCCCCCCCGAATTGAGCATTGAAAGATAGTAAATTGGTCTGAAATAGTATAGTAAACTGAATTGAGCATTAAAAAAGAGTAATAGTTTTGGCTTCAGTCAGAGAGATACAAAATCTTCATTATTAATTGAAGTAATAGTATAGTTTTGGCTTCAGACAGATACTAAATCCCCATTATCAATAGAAGTAATTGTATAGTTTTGGCTTCAGACAGACAGATACGAAATCTCCATTATTAATAGAAGTAATAGTATAGTTTTGGCTTCAGACAGACAGATACGAAATCTCCATTATTAATAGAAGTAATAGTATAGTTTTGGCTTAAGACAGACAGATACGAAATCTCCATTATTAATAGAAGTAATAATATAGTTTTGGCTTCAGACAGACAGATACGAAATCTCCATTATTAATAGAAGTAATAGTATAGTTTTGGCTTCAGACAGACAGATACGAAATCTCCATTATTAATAGAAGTAATAATATAGTTTTGGCTTCAGACAGACAGATACGAAATCTCCATTATTAATAGAAGTAATAGTATAGTTTTGGCTTCAGACAGACAGATACGAAATCTCCATTATCAATAGAAGTAATAGTATAGTTTTGGCTTCAGACAGACAGATACGAAATCTCCATTATCAATAGAAGTAATAGTATAGTTTTGGCTTCAGACAGAAAAATACGAAATCTCCATTATCAATAGAAGTAATAGTATAGTTTTGGCTTCAGACAGACAGATACGAAATCTCCATTATCAATAGAAGTAATAGTATAGTTTTGGCTTCAGACAGACAGATACGAAATCTCTATTATCAATAGAAGTAATAGTATAGTTTTGGCTTCAGACAGAAAAATACGAAATCTCCATTATCAATAGAAGTAATAGTATAGTTTTGGCTTCAGACAGACAGATACGAAATTTCCATTATCAATAGAAGTAATAGTATAGTTTTGGCTTCAGACAGACAGATACGAAATCTCCATTATTGATAGAAGTAATAGTATAGTTTTGGCTTCAGACAGACAGATACTAAATCCCCATTATTAATAGAAGTAATAGTATAGTTTTGGCTTCAGACAGACAGATACGAAATCTCCATTATTAATAGAAGTAATAGTATAGTTTTGGCTTTAGACAGACAGATACGAAATTTCCATTATCAATAGAAGTAATAGTATAGTTTTGGCTTCAGACAGACAGATACTAAATCCCCATTATCAATAGAAGTAATAGTATAGTTTTGGCTTCAGACAGACAGATACGAAATTTCCATTATCAATAGAAGTAATAGTATAGTTTTGGCTTCAGACAGACAGATACTAAATCCCCATTATCAATAGAAGTAATAGTATAGTTTTGGCTTCAGACAGACAGATACGAAATCTCCATTATTAATAGAAGTAATAGTATAGTTTTGGCTTCAGACAGACAGATACGAAATCTCCATTATTAATAGAAGTAATAGTATAGTTTTGGCTTTAGACAGACAGATACGAAATTTCCATTATCAATAGAAGTAATAGTATAGTTTTGGCTTCAGACAGACAGATACGAAATTTCCATTATCAATAGAAGTAATAGTATAGTTTTGGCTTCAGACAGACAGATACTAAATCCCCATTATCAATAGAAGTAATAGTATAGTTTTGGCTTCAGACAGACAGATACGAAATCTCCATTATCAATAGAAGTAATAGTATAGTTTTGGCTTCAGACAGACAGATACTAAATCCCCATTATCAATAGAAGTAATAGTATAGTTTTGGCTTCAGACAGACAGATACGAAATCTCCATTATTAATAGAAGTAATAGTATAGTTTTGGCTTCAGACAGACAGATACGAAATCTCCATTATTAATAGAAGTAATAGTATAGTTTTGGCTTTAGACAGACAGATACGAAATTTCCATTATCAATAGAAGTAATAGTATAGTTTTGGCTTCAGACAGATAGATACTAAATCCCCATTATCAATAGAAGTAATAGTATAGTTTTGGCTTCAGACAGACAGATACGAAATTTCCATTATCAATAGAAGTAATAGTATAGTTTTGGCTTCAGACAGACAGATACTAAATCCCCATTATCAATAGAAGTAATAGTATAGTTTTGGCTTCAGACAGACAGATACGAAATCTCCATTATTAATAGAAGTAATAGTATAGTTTTGGCTTCAGACAGACAGATACGAAATCTCCATTATCAATAGAAGTAATAGTATAGTTTTGGCTTCAGACAGACAGATACGAAATCTCCATTATTAATAGAAGTAATAGTATAGTTTTGGCTTCAGACAGACAGATACGAAATCTCCATTATCAATAGAAGTAATAGTATAGTTTTGGCTTCAGACAGACAGATACTCAATCTCCATTATTAATAGAAGTAATAGTATAGTTTTGGCTTCAGACAGACAGATACTAAATCTCCATTATTAATAGAAGTAATAGTATAGTTTTGGCTTCAGACAGACAGATACGAAATCTCCATTATTAATAGAAGTAATAGTATAGTTTTGGCTTCAGACAGACAGATACGAAATCTCCATTATCAATAGAAGTAATAGTATAGTTTTGGCTTCAGACAGACAGATACTAAATCTCCATTATCAATAGAAGTAATAGTATAGTTTTGGCTTCAGACAGACAGATACTAAATCTCCATTATTAATAGAAGTAATAGTATAGTTTTGGCTTCAGACAGACAGATACGAAATCTCCATTATCAATAGAAGTAATAGTATAGTTTTGGCTTCAGACAGACAGATACTAAATCTCCATTATTAATAGAAATAATAGTATAGTTTTGACTTCAGACAGACAGATACTAAATCTCTATTATTAATAGAAGTAATAGTATAGTTTTGGCTTCAGCCAGACAGATACTAAATCTCCATTATTAACAGAAGTTTAAGTGTGAGAATCCTGAAAAAATAGGAGAGGAAATTAATCTTCAAAATGAAATTATGAGAAGCACAAGACCTACTAGGTGCTTAAAACCTTTACGTTTCAGGGAGATGAAGTGATACTGGCTATTTGGTATGCCTAATTAGCACGAGAGTAGGAAAGAGTATATATATCATTCTCTCTCTCAGAAGAGCAGTCAGCAGAAGCTGTACTAGCCATTAACGAGGCTTACTTCACTCTTCGCAACAAGCAACATTGTTTGCATTTATTCACTGTTTCTATTAATGTGCGATCTTATGTGTTTGTCTGTTGCTTTGAACGACTAATCGAGTTGTCGTAAACATTAAAAAATTTTGTTAAACAAATCTTGCTAAAGAAATTTACTTTAGCGGTTTTGTGTCATGGGGAAATGGAATGGATAAATGTTTATCAAAGTCTGAAATCGTGTATAGGTAATTATCTGTGTATTGGCTCCCGGCAGCCCTTTTCTTGGAGACAACTCGACGCTCTGCCATTATAAGTACCGTCTGCTTCTCTCAGCGTCCAATGTACTTCTTCAAAGTTAAGCCTTAATGTTGCCTGAATCGCCCTCTTTCGGCTGTCTTCTTTACTAAGGGGAGATAATCTATATATTTTCTATAATTAGTCTTTTTAAAAAAAAAACTTTTATTCACCCCAAACAAGGCTTATTGCCACCGAAGCATAAGGTGCTATTTTGAGAAGAATCAGATTTATTGGGGGTGCTGCCTTGCTAGGGAGCTTGGCAGCAAGATGTTTGTTAACATTACATTTAAATTTCTGCATGTTTTTATGGTCGGGGAAACAGGGAGCAGGAAGGGAATTCCAAAGAAAAGCGGTCCGAGGAAAGAACCTATCAGAGTATAAAATCTTCCAGCGTCTAGGGACCTCTGCGCTGGCGGGGTTGGATTTTGCATTTTGCATTTTGCATTTTGCATTTTGCTGCTAGACGTGTCAGTTGGAAGTGTATACGTGGGGGAGGGAGTATTTGTAGAACAGGCACAGAGATGCAACTCTGCGGCGATGCTACAGTGCGGGACCTATTAGGTTAGAAATATTTTTGTACTCCGGTCAAGAGGGGGAGACTAGTGTTAAATGCAACAGACCAGTTCTGGCAGCAATACTCCATGCACAGCGAATGGTGGCTTTATACAGATATAGGATACTGACAGATGTAAGAAGTTTTCTAGCCTTGTAAAGGGAGTCTACCTTCTTTGCAACAGACTTGGCAAAATCTTCTATGTACTTATTCCAGCTCATGTTGCTTAAGAATGAGTGTCCAAGAACTTTGAACATTGGATTATCGGGAAGGATGCTATCGGCCATGACAATTGGTGGTTGGAAAGGTTTCTTGTAGTTGCTTATGGAAAGGAACTTAGTTTTGGTATGATTAAATGTAACCATCCATTTTTGAAAAGGATGGTTTGTCTTGGTAGCATTAAATGTGACCATCCATTTTTGAAAAGGAGTTTTGTCTTAGTAGAATTAAATGTGACCATCCATTTTTGAAAAGGAGTTTTGTCTTGGTAGCATTAAATGTGACCATCCATTTTTGAAAAGGAGTTTTGTCTTGGTAGCATTAAATGTGACCATCCATTTTTGGCCCAATTCTATTACAGACTGGCGGTGGGTTCCGAAGGATTCAGCTATTGTTGTACATGAGTGGACATTCGATTTGCCTTCATGCCGGGAATAGAGTGTGGTGTCGTCGGAAAATACACCAATCTCAGACACGATTATATCGGAGAGGTAGTTATGAACATGTAAATATATTTACCTCCCCCGTTCACACTATAACAAAGTTATGTAAGTTTATAGTAGGGAATGCAGCTCCCCCTCCAAAAAAGGGCCACTGGATTGATGCAAAATTTTGTCTGGATCGGACCCGTTGACATTCTCTGGTAGCAGTGCCTAAGGCGAACGGCAATAAAATAACCAATCCTCTCACTCTTTCAAAGGAGGTAATGCCTGGGAAAATAGCCCCCTGAAACCGAAGAGTCTACTCTGATATAAACCCGAAGGTGTGAACCCCTGAAACTGAAGAGTCTACTTTGATATAAGCCCGAAGGTGTGAACCCCTGAAACCGAAGAGTCTACTTTGATATAAGCCCGAAGGTGTGAACCTCTGAAACCAAAGAGTCTACTCTGATATAAGCCTGAAGGTGTGAACCACTGAAACTGAAGAGTCTACTTTGATATAAGCCCGAAGGTGTGAACCCCTGAAACCAAAGAGTCTACTTTGATATAAGCCCGAAGGTGTGAACCCCTGAAACTGAAGAGTCTACTCTGATATAAGCCCGAAGGTGTGAACCCCTGAAACCGAAGAGTCTACTTTGATATAAGCCCGAAGGTGTGAACCCCTGAAACCGAAGAGTCTACTTTGATATAAGCCCGAAGGTGTGAACCCCTGAAACCGAAGAGTCTACTTTGATATAAGCCCGAAGGTGTGAACCCCTGAAACCGAAGAGTCTACTTTGATATAAGCCCGAAGGTGTGAACCCCTGAAACCAAAGAGTCTACTCTGATATAAGCCCGAAGGTGTGAACCCCTGAAACTGAAGAGTCTACGCTGATATAAGCCTGAAGGTGTGAACCCCTGAAACCGAAGAGTTTACTCTGATATAAGCCCGAAGGTGTGAACCCCTGAAACCAAAGAGTCTACTCTGATATAAGCCCGAAGGTGTGAACCCCTTAAACCAAAGAGTCTACTCTGATATAAGCCCGAAGGTGTGAACCCCTGAAACCGAAGAGTCTACTTTGATATAAGCCTGAAGGTGTGAACCCCTGAAACCGAAGAGTCTACTTTGATATAAGCCCGAAGGTGTGAACCCCTGAAACCGAAGAGTCTACTCTGATATAAGCCTGAAGGTGTGAACCCCTGAAACCGAAGAGTCTACTTTGATATAAGCCCGAAGGTGTGAACCCCTGAAACCAAAGAGTCTACTCTGATATAAGCCTGAAGGTGTGAACCCCTGAAACCGAAGAGTCTACTCTGATATAAGCCTGAAGGTGTGAACCCCTGAAACCGAAGAGTTTACTCTGATATAAGCCCGAAGGTGTGAACCCCTGAAACCAAAGAGTCTACTCTGATATAAGCCTGAAGGTGTGAACCCCTGAAACCGAAGAGTCTACTCTGATATAAGCCCAAAGGTGTGAACCCCTTAAACCAAAGAGTCTACTCTGATATAAGCCCGAAGGTGTGAACCCCTGAAACTGAAGAGTCTACTCTGATATAAGCCTGAAGGTGTGAACCCCTGAAACCGAAGAGTTTACTCTGATATAAGCCCAAAGGTGTGAACCCCTGAAACCAAAGAGTCTACTCTGATATAAGCCCAAAGGTGTGAACCCCTTAAACCAAAGAGTCTACTCTGATATAAGCCCGAAGGTGTGAACCCCTGAAACTGAAGAGTCTACTCTGATATAAGCCCGAAGGTGTGAACCCCTGAAACCGAAGAGTCTACTCTGATATAAGCCCGAAGGTGTGAACCCCTTAAACCAAAGAGTCTACTCTGATATAAGCCCAAAGGTGTGAACCCCTTAAACCAAAGAGTCTACTCTGATATAAGCCCGAAGGTGTGAACCCCTGAAACTGAAGAGTCTACTCTGATATAAGCCCGAAGGTGTGAACCCCTGAAACCGAAGAGTCTACTCTGATATAAGCCCAAAGGTGTGAACCCCTTAAACCGAAGAGTCTACTTTGATATAAGCCCGAAGGTGTGAACCCCTGAAACCGAAGAGTCTACTTTGATATAAGCCGGAATGTGTGAACCCCTGAAACCAAAGAGTCTACTCTGATATAAGCCCGAAGGTGTGAACCCCTGAAACCGAAGAGTCTACTTTGATATAAGCCCGAAGGTGTGAACCCCTGAAACCGAAGAGTCTACTTTGATATAAGCCCGAAGGTGTGAACCCCTGAAACCGAAGAGTCTACTTTGATATAAGCCCGAAGGTGTGAACCCCTGAAACCGAAGAGTCTACTTTGATATAAGCCCGAAGGTGTGAACCCCTGAAACCGAAGAGTCTACTTTGATATAAGCCCGAAGGTGTGAACCCCTGAAACCAAAGAGTCTACTCTGATATAAGCCCGAAGGTGTGAACCCCTGAAACTGAAGAGTCTACTCTGATATAAGCCCGAATGTGTGAACCCCTGAAACTGAAGAGTCTACTTTGATATAAGCCCGAAGGTGTGAACCCCTGAAACCGAAGAGTCTACTTTGATATAAGCCCGAAGGTGTGAACCCCTGAAACCGAAGAGTCTACTTTGATATAAGCCTGAAGGTGTGAACCCCTGAAACCAAAGAGTCTACTCTGATATAAGCCCGAAGGTGTGAACCCCTGAAACCGAAGAGTCTACTTTGATATAAGCCCGAAGGTGTGAACCCCTGAAACCGAAGAGTCTACTTTGATATAAGCCCGAAGGTGTGAACCCCTGAAACCGAAGAGTCTACTTTGATATAAGCCCGAAGGTGTGAACCCCTGAAACCAAAGAGTCTACTTTGATATAAGCCTGAAGGTGTGAACCCCTGAAACCGAAGAGTCTACTCTGATATAAGCCCGAAGGTGTGAACCCCTTTAATACATGAAAATAATTTGGGTGGAAACAAATTTTTTCGATAATCAATCTCTAAATGCGATAATTAACACGAATCCGCAGTTCATTTGGACAAAACAAAAACTTGGTAATCATTATTGAGGAGTGCACATGATATCTCCACTTTGATATGCGGTCTACACCTCATATTGCAATAAACATGTCACAAGAGCACGGAAAACATTTCTCCTAATTGGTTTCGAGAGAATGTGTGGTTACCAAGCCAGGAACCCGAACCCTAACTCTCAACCCAAACCTGAACCCTTAACCCTAACGTTCAAAGAAGAAATCGTGCGACACTTCAACAAATTATTCAACTAGAAGTCGCTGAAGACTCAGTAATCTATTCCGATGAATGGAAAGCTTACACTAATTTAAACCAACTCAATTTTCGCCATTTTTCTGTAAATCATCAGCAAAATTTTGTCGATTCCAACGCTGGGGCACGTACACAAGGAATTGTAATATCATGGCTTGACGCAAAAATTCATGTATTGTAAAAAAATGAGAGGCGTACAGTGTAGATATTTTTTTCCATGTAGATAACAAACCAAAGTAGCACCCATACGAGGGTAGATATTTTTGCTTGCAGATAACAAGTCAAAACAGCACCAGTGTGCCTTATAGGTAAGTCCTGTCACGGTATCCGTTCACCGCTACCAATGTTTACAAACATTATGAAGTCATACACCTCTTTCACAGTCTCGCCTCTGGAAAGAAAAAAAAGAACAACTTTGCCCTTGTACTTTTCCACTGAGGGCATTAGCAGCAGCCGTGGTAAATTTAGATACGGATTGGTCGATTTTTTACCATCACCCACACAGTTCAGCTTCGTACATTGCTTTCTAACAATAATCTGAAATACTGGCATCTAAAAACTGGCTGAATTTTATGAAAACACAGTCAACTAACTTTTCAGCTATTTTTGACCGTGATAAATTCGGCCAGGAATTAATTTCAGTTGTTTCTTTTATGGGCTTGTTGGCTGTAATGCCATTTCTCATAAATACATATGGCGGGTTTTCAACCGAAAAAGGAGTTCAGCCAGTTAGGGGGGGGGTCGACAGAAGAAGACAACAGCAGCAACAGCAGCAGCAGCAGCAGCAGCAGCAATCAAACGTCCCTTTTTAGGGCTACCTACAGATTACTCATAATGCAATTCACACTTGCTGCCTTCTCTATCCACCTGACTCCAGCCTGCCTCTCCAGTTTCCTGCTCTAGCTCACTTCTGCACAAGCTCCTCCCAACGGCTCTTGCTCCAGCTCTCTCCAATGGATTTTGCTCTAACTCTCTTCAGTGGTTCCTGCTCCAGCTCTCCCCAGCAACGCTTGCTCCAGCTCTCTCTAGCGACACTTGCTCCAGCTCCTTCCAACAACGCCTGCTCCAGCTCTTTCCAGCGGCTCTTGTTTCAGTTTCCTGCACAGCGCTTGCTCCAGCTCCTCACAGCAGCTTCAGTAGCTCCAGCCTCTCCTTCTTCCAGTGATGTCATTCCTCATTCCAGCCTTTCCTGCTTCCAGTGACGTCACCTCAGCTTTCCTTCACACGTTGTTACCTTTATGGTAAATAAACGATTCTTTTTAACTGTTCATCTGCGTTTGTCTTCTCTTCTTTGCCATTTGCTGTAATTTGCCTGTGTCCATTTTCTTAGTTGTAAGACCGATCACTCCAGTGACCGGACCCTGCAGCAGTCCCCACTCCTGCTAACATTTATATATTTTTATATTTGAAAATTATGAAATAAAATAAAGACGTAGTAATAGTAGTAGTAGTAGTAATAGTAGTAGTCGTAGTAGTAGTTGTCTTCTTCTTCTTTTTCCTCTTCTTCTTTTTCGTCTCCTTCTTCTTCTTCTTCTTCTTCTTCAATTAACTAACTCTATAATCTAGTTTTGCCTTGCTCACACACACACACACACACACACACACACACACACACACACACACTTTCTCTTAATTTCTTGTACAGAAATATTTGTAATCATTACTTTTACCGACATAAATTATTTTAAAGGAAGCGGTTGGGGAATCAGTTTGGCTAAGATCAAAGTGTAGTATCTGTTCCGATGGATACTGCACTCCATAAACTGGTATTGTCTTGGCCTTCGGGGCTTGATTTACGCTGGTCTATGGGTCGGTCCTGTGCAGTTCTAGGAGGTCCACCCTCCCAGGCTTCGCCTTCCCTCTTTGGGGAGGAGTAAGTTTATTGCTTACTGCCTGAGGCGCCCCTACCGGGGAATGCTGACGGAGCTGCCCAGGCAATTTTTAATGGCCAGAGTGCTCACCTTCTTGGGCGCTGGCTTTTCAAACCCCACTTTCCCGACCCGACCTTGGGTTGCATCTTACTTGTGGGAGTAAGATAAAACTGGCCCTGTGCCTAACTCCTGGAGAGGATGTAAATAATTACTCATTTGTGTCCTACAATAATGTATTATATGATATTTAAAAGAAGTTTTAAGCAATTTACTTTGCCGTCAATAGTGACTGAATAAAATAATCCGTTTCGTTCAGTCATCACAGGAAGTAAGTACATAACCGGATTATTTTACTCATAGTCTCTATTTACGGCAACTTAAATTGCTTATAACATTTTTGAAATATGAAATGTTAAAATAATTTTAACCCAAATTTATGGCAACTTAAATTGCTTATAACTTTTTTGAAATATGAAATGTTAAAATAATTTTAACCCAAATTCATGGCAACTTAAATTGCTTATAACTTTTTTGAAATATGAAATGTTAAAATAATTTTAACCCAAATTTATGGCAACTTAAATTGCTTATAACATTTTTGAAATATGAAATGTTAAAATAATTTTAACCCAAATTTATGGCAACTTAAATTGCTTATAACTTTTTTGAAATATGAAATGTTAAAATAATTTTAACCCAAATTCATGGCAACTTAAATTGCTTATAACTTTTTTGAAATATGAAATGTTAAAATAATTTTAACCCAAATTTATGGCAACTTAAATTGCTTATAACATTTTTGAAATATGAAATGTTAAAATAATTTTAACCCAAATTTATGGCAACTTAAATTGCTTATAACTTTTTTGAAATATGAAATGTTAAAATAATTTTAACCCAAATATGTCACAAATGAGTAAGTAAAGCAAAAATGTTTTTGACTAATTTCCCAACTGTGTTTCTTTTAAAATAATTTATGTCGGTAATAGTAATGATTACCAAAAAATCTTTAAATAAATAAAAAAAAACAAAAACAAAAGACAATGCTCTGCTTCATCGACTCGTCTTTGGCCGTTGGACTGAGAGCAAAGTGTAGTATGTGTTCTGATACTACACTTCATCGTTTCTGTCCTCGATCAAGGAAAAAAGGAATGTTTCTCGACTAATTTTTATCCCAATCCAGAGTGACCATTTTTGGTGAGCTGAATTTTCCCTACATTTAAAACCGACCTTGTGTCTAATCGTGTCCTCGTGGAGAGGCAAGTAATAGGGACTTTAGCCATTTTCCATGATTCCTATGTCAAATAATTTTAATTTTATTTCTTTTCCAGGCTTCCATACTAGAAAAATGATCACGATTAATTTTCTCCCGCAAGCGTTTAGTCTTTCCTTCATCTTCTCGTGCGCGACTCCGCTCGAAGGTGGTTATAAACGAGCGAGTAGAGGGAGTCATGCGAATAATGGCAGCTGGATGGATCAAATCGTCGTGATGAGTCTGAGAGGGAGCGGGGTGGGGGAGAATAGGGGGAGTGGGTGACAGATTGCATAAAGGAACAGAAGCGAGAGGAAAATCTGTTTTTTTTTCCTTTTTAAATGTAAATGTGAAGGGGAAGGGTGAAACAGAGACGGATATTTAATTGCTTTTTGTGTCGTTACTACTGGGAAAGAAAGACGCTGACAGATTCGAATTCGGTCGAACGCCAGATAATTTCTTTTTATTCGTGCAGCGGGAAACGCTATATATAGAGAGGGGGGGGGGGAGGTTCGGTGAGGTTCGGTTCGGATACTGCGAGCTGTCGCCAAATAACCCGGCGAAATTAGATGACAGAGCTAAGGGCACAGGCCGTCAGGCTTATATCAGAAATGAAGTATGGTTCTGTTCGACCCCCCCCCCCCACCACCACCGGAGACTATCCTCCCAGGCAGTGCATCCTCCTTCTTAAGGAAGGATTGGTTGGTTTATTGCCGGTCGCCTGAGGCGTCTCTCTTACCAGGGATGCCGAGTCAGATCACGACAAATTTTGTGCCCAACCTAATTGCCTCCCTTTTTGGGGAGGGGGGGATTTCGCATTATAAACTGACGTCATGTCTGATCTTGCTGCAGTAGGGATGTAAAGTAAATGAATAAACAGAGTTAACGGTTTTAACGGCCTCGTTCATGGGGGAGCGTCGCTAGGACTATACCCATGTTTTTGTTACCAGTTTAGAGTGCCCCCTCCCCTTTTTTATTTTGGAAAAATGGTTTCTCCACATTGAGCTAGTAGTTACTTCCCTCCCACCGCAGGAAGATGTGGCACAAGGTCGGTAGGTGTAGGGGAGGGGGGGGTTAAAAGCCAGCGCCCAAGAAGCGGAGCACGCTGGCCTACAAAAAATGCCCGAGCAACCCCGTCGGCATTCCCTGGTAGGGGCGGCTCAGGCGATTAGCAATAAACTAATTCCTTCTCAAAGGGTGAGAAGGTAAAGCCTGGGAGGGTGAACTTCCTAGACATCCGCCGATGCATCGAGTATTGTTGCCACATCTGGGCTGGTGCATCATCTACTAGTCTCTCCCTCCTTGACAAGGTCCAAAAAAGAGTCGCCAACCTAATAGGTCCCTCAGTGTCAACCAAGATCCAGTCCCTGTCCCATCGCCGCAATGTAGCATCCTTGTGCTTGTTTTACAAATACTTCAATGGATTGTGCTCTGATGAATTGGCTACTCTGGTGCCCCCTCGACGTAAATTCACTAGACCAACTCGACAATCAACTAAATCCCATCCATTCACTGTGGAGGTCCCCAGATGCCGGAGAGCTTTCTACTCAAATAGCTTCTTTCCTCGTGCTGCTGGCCTCTGGAATTTCCTCCCTGCCCCCTGTCTCCCCGACAGTACTGACATGCAGAAATTTAAAACTAATGTGAACAGACATCTTGCTGCGCAGATCCCAATTTAGGTTGACCCCCCCCCCAACCTTTTCTTTTTTCTCAGTAGCCCCTTACGTCTACAGTGGCGGCCTGCTTTGTTTGGGGTGAACTATGTTAGAAAAAAAAACTTAAAAAAAAACCAGCAGACAGAAGATGGCTACCTAACTCAAATAGCCTAAACTCTGTCAGACTTATTGTTGTACCAACTCTCAATTGGACAAAATCTCCAATCAGCAGTTTCTTTCAGCCGACCAAAGGCACAATAATATTCACTCCGAATTCCTGCACATACTATAAAACCCAAACACACAGCTCTCTCCCTCTTCTTTCTGGTATTTTCCTTTCAGACTTGGGCAGCATCTCTCCACTATACATGTTTATACAAGCAATTACAAATAAAACAGAAACAACACGGAAACGATAATATATGCAAAACACTTTTATTCCTTGCAAACCTGACATAATTCGCTTTGAGATTGCGCCCATAAAAATGTGTATATGGTATACAATGTGTATAATAAAGTCTGAAAAGGATATGTGAGTGTGTGGAAGTTAAGGGAAATGTTTTACATACCGTGAAATGAGTGCGCATAGCCCACGTGTGTTGATGCGACGTGAAACAGGAAGAAAAGAGGGAGAATTTTCGTGTGCATCCCTTTTCATATCCACCGATTGCAGCGCCCTCTATTATCACGAAAGGGGAGATAATTGGGTCTGAAACGCTCTCCGGTAAATGTATGTTTAAATGTGTAGAAAAGGTTAGGTAATGCTACAGACGCAACACACATGCGTACGTCACAATCCAGCTGAGGCCTTTGTGGTCGAAAGCCTCGATAGGCGCAACAAAACTACTAAACATGGTGACATATACACACACAGCTTATTAAACTTACATACACACAAGTTCATACACACACTCACTAACTGACAAAACAGAGGTAAGTTAATATACACACGCATCTACAATGCCTATCAATTTATTTTATTGTTATTTGATTTTATAGAAATCGCTCCAGACAAGGCATGAAGCCACTTGATGTAAGGAGCTAACAAGAACGAAATATGATTATCGCAAAGACAGGAGATGTCTATTGGCCTTAATCTTGAAAGGAGATTCATATTGGCCTTAATCTTGAAAAGACCGAGGTAGAAGGAAAACAGTCAGCAGGAAGAGAGTTCCACAAGCCTGCAGTTCTTATAAAGAAGCTACTGCACACTGTCACATGCAAACTCACATGGCTATTCGAGTTCTTTCACAGTGAACAACTCTTTCTTCACTTGGAACGTTATTGGGATACTTTGAATTCTCGTTCATTATCAACTAGTGATGGGACGATTCAAAAGATTTTCACGATTCCGATACAATTACCGATTCTGATTCCGATACAATTACCGATTCTGATGCTGATTCTTTTAAATTTTCTAAATATTTAATTAGAGATTTGCTGCTTTTAAAAATTTTCAAATTGTTGTACCCCCCGCCTGTGTAATGTCCGCATATATTTTTGTAAAACGTAAAAATTACACTTAGGGGGGAGGGAAGACGCGTATATTATACGAATAGATCTTTCTAAATATTTTTTCTCAAATGTTTTCCTTGTAATTGATTGAAAATTGTGAGACAACTAAAGATTTATTTTTCTCAAATGTTTTCCTTGTAATTGATTGTAAAATTGTGAGACAACTAAAGATTTATTTTTCTCAAATGTTTTCCTTGTAATTGATTGTAAAATTGTGAGACAACTAAAGATTTATTTTTCTCAAATGTTTTCCTTGTAATTGATTGTAAAATTGTGAGACAACTAAAGATTTATTTTTCTCAAATGTTTTCCTTGTAATTGATTGAAAATTGTGAGACAACTAAAGATTTATTTTTCTCAAATGTTTTCCTTGTAATTGATTGAAAATTGTGAGACAACTAAAGATTTATTTTTCTCAAATGTTTTCCTTGTAATTGATTGAAAATTGTGAGACAACTAAAGATTTATTTTTCTCAAATGTTTTCCTTGTAATTGATTGAAAATTGTGAGACAACTAAAGATTTATTTTTCTCAAATGTTTTCCTTGTAATTGATTGAAAATTGTGAGACAACTAAAGATTTATTTTTCTCAAATGTTTTCCTTGTAATTGATTGAAAATTGTGAGACAACTAAAGATTTATTTTTCTCAAATGTTTTCCTTGTAATTGATTGAAAATTGTGAGACAACTAAAGATTTATTTTTCTCAAATGTTTTCCTTGTAATTGATTGAAAATAGTGAGACAACTAAAGATTTATTTTTCTCAAATGTTTTCCTTGTAATTGATTGAAAATAGTGAGACAACTAAAGATTTATTTTTCTCAAATGTTTTCCTTGTAATTGATTGAAAATAGTGAGACAACTAAAGATTTATTTTTCTCAAATGTTTTCCTTGTAATTGATTGAAAATAGTGAGACAACTAAAGATTTATTTTTCTCAAATGTTTTCCTTGTAATTGATTGTAAAATTGTGAGACAACTAAAGATTTATTTTTCTCAAATGTTTTCCTTGTAATTGATTGAAAATTGTGAGACAACTAAAGATTTATTTTTCTCAAATGTTTTCCTTGTAATTGATTGAAAATTGTGAGACAACTAAAGATTTATTTTTCTTTTAAAACAAAACCGATTTGCATTAGTTCGTCGTTAGTTGATAAAATACTATTTGAATCTTTTCGTAAACAGTTAAAAATAGTTGACGATTGGTATGCAAAATAAGAAGACGGTGTAGGAACAGAATACTTACCAAAGCCCTCTCCCCATGTTAAGAATGAGTTTCTAAATAATAATGTTACTATTCAGAAAACCATTCTTAACATGGGTGGGGGTGGGGGGGTTGTTAACTATTCTGTGCCTCCCTTCTATCGAAGAATGTTTATATGTTTTATCCTAATTATAAAGATTTGGTCGGTTATTCAATTGATTTGTTAACTGTAAAAAGAAAATAAGATACAGATAATAATAATGATGATGATGATGATGATGATGATGATGATGATGATGATGATGATGATGATGATGATGAGTAAATAATAATAATAATAATAATAACAATGATAATAAAAATAAAAATAAAAATAATAATAATAATAACAATGATAATAAAAATGATAATAATAATAATAATAATAATAATAAAAATAAAAATAATAATAATAATAATAATAATAACAATGATAATAAAAATAATAATAATAACAATGATAATAAAAATAATAATAATAATAATAATAATAATAATAATAATAATAATAATAAAAATAATAATAATAATAATGGCAAATTTTTAAATTAACACTCTCAGCTAAATACCCCCCCCCCCTATCCAAACGAGATTCTACTATTTTAGGTTATTACATGTGAACACCTTGAAAAACTTGGCGGAAAGTTAAAAAAACAATTATTTTAGAATTTAGAGAAGGAGATCAGTTTCGTATATAAATTTAACGTAAAATGATCATAATTTCTGTGCGATTCTAACTTTTTAGGGATGTTCACTAATATTTTTACTACTAAACATAAGTCCGACTGGCAAGGTCGCAAAACCATGCATAATCACTTAAACAAGTAGATCGCCCCCCCCCCCAATAAAAGCATAGAATTTATCTTCCAGAGAAAAATAAAAAAAATTTGATTAACTGCTTTAAAACGCTAGAATGCCTCGGAAGTAGGAGCTCATTTTATGTTAAATTTATGTATGAAACTGATCCCCCACTCTAAATTCTTAATAATTGTTGTTATTTTTTTTTTCAGGGTGTTCACGAAAACTAGTAGAATCTCATTATTTTTTTTGGGGGGGGGGTAGGGGGTGATTTATCGGTAACTGGATAAAAGCCCACTGGACAAAAACCCACCAAAATAATCCAAACACGGACAAAAGCCCACCAACGAAAAATAAATTTATTTTTTTAAATTAAAAAAAAGTCGCTTTATATTTATTTTTTATAATTATCAATAAATATTTATCAGTAATTTTTTTTCTTGACAAAAGTGTTTTTATTTCATTTTTAAACATTTTTCAGTACTTTTTAAATACTGCATTCGTATGAAATTATCTGTGCTTGTTTTCTCCTGTTTTGTTTTTTTCTTCGCCAATTCGCAATTATAAATTTTTGTTGTGAAAGAAAATAAGGTATTATTAGATTACTGCACCCTATGCTAATTTCACCCAAAAAGAAAAATGCGATTCTCCATTTTTTAGGCGATTACATGTAAACAGTCTGAAAAAGTTAGTGATAAAAATAAAATAAAACAACAAAATATCAGTTTCGCATATAAATTTGACGTAAAATGATCACCTGTTTCGGACCAGACAGTCTTTTAACCAATTTTGTTTGTTTTAAATCTTGGTCATGTTAATGTTCCTAATCAAACTTTAGTATAAAATATGTCATTGTTAAAAGTCATAAAAAACACGCCTCCTTCCTACTATTAACCCTAAGTCTTGGTGGTAATATGAAAAATAAAGTGATTATGTTTGGTTTTATGACTTTGCCAGTCAGACTTAGGGTGAGTGGTAAAAAAATGTAGTTAACTGTTGTAAAATTTAAAAAATAGTCTGGGGATAATTTTCGTTAAATATTTATGTGTAACTAAACCCCCACTTTAAATCCTAAAATAATTGTATTGTTTTTTTCAGTGTGTTCACACATAATCGACTAAAAAAAAGTAGAATCTCATTTTTGTGTGTGGGGGGGAGGGCTACTTTTAAATGTAGAAAGAATTTCTTTTTTAATTTGGCAAACTTCTAAATGTTTTTCCTTTATGTGTTGTATCCAAGATTTTGATAAACTCATTGTGAGATTTTCATGTATATTTTTCACTTGTGCCAAAACTGAAAAGAAAGTCAACAAAAAATTAATTATTTCAGAGGATATATAAGCGGTGACCAGACAACGACAGGGTCAGGCCGGCGCCAGTAAAAGGAAAAAGAAACTTGTCAAGAGCATTTTAAATCTTTTAATAATCAACTGTGAACTCTGAGAGGCGTCAGATAGACATTTAGCAAATAGGTGCGAAAAGAAATTGTAACATTTCAAAAGATTTGCTAAGGGAATAGGCACGGTAACTCTAGAATATTTACTTTGTTTACCATTATTTACCAATAAAAGAAAATGAAATTAGACTCAGAGAGTCTATGCTAAATCTGAGAATGAGATTCCTAACCTGCGGTTCTGTGGCCCTTAGTCTTATGTTGTAAATAAAAAATCTTCTAATAAATAAATACATTGTGTTTGTTTCATTTTTTATTGTGAAGAAAAAAATATTAAAATTAGAATCGTTTTTGAAATCGGAAATAAGGTTTAATATTTTTCTGATTCCGATACCCAAAAAGCTCTGATTTTTCTGATTCCCGATTCCGATTGATCATCCCAACAGTATTACCAACTCTGCACTTTTGGTTGTCTTAAAAAACAATTAATATCTTTGTATGGATAGATTTGTCATTCTTTCTTTTGATGGTGCCTTTCCCTTTACAACATAGCATGATAAGAATCAGTGGCGATTCTACTTGGGGACGGGCATCATTTTAGCATCCAACCCCCAATCATTTTTATACTTTTTAATGTAGGGGTGTATTTAGTCGTGATTTTCGAGGGGAAAAAGACTATGATGTAAAAAATGAAAAAATCTGTTGTTAATCTTGATTGCTTGTTTGCAAACTGAATGTTTGTGAGGAAGACGGACGAATGAGTTCAGAAGTGGTTAGAGGATGAATAAATAAATAACGTAAATAATGGCAACTCATAAATGGTCATCTGCCCGGTCAGTCGCCATGACAACAAGGGTTTTCATTGAATGACATAAGTATAGTTTTCTCTAACAACAAAGCGTTTAAGATGATACAACAGTGTGTTTATAATTTTTTGTCGTACCAGACATCTCTGACGGCTATTCGTGAAATATTGATGATTTCTCTTAAATTAGAACTTTGTTTTATAACTCTCCGCTTTCTCTGTCAAAGAATATGTTTATTCCCGAGATCTCATAACTTTTCCAAAATTGAAACTCTATCCTCCAACTCTCTGTATGTATTTTATAATAGCTATCGATTTACTTTCACAATCTGTTTAATAATGCGTGTAATAAAATGTTTATATATAAAACACTCACTACTCTAAGAGAAAATGTTTTTGACAACAATGCCATTAAGATAAGAAACTGATACAGGGTGGTCGCTAGAAAAGCGGTAAATTTGTCAAACAGTAATTTATTTTCACAAGAAATAACTTTTATAAAGTTTTTCAAAGACTAATATTAAAATACAGTCACAGATGCTCAAAATGTCTCAAAGCGAAGAAGTGAATAAGCTAGACCCAATAACATTTAAACCAAATAAAATTTAAACAATAAAATTTACAACATCAAATTCCTGCTTTTTAAACAACCACAGTGTATATTGCAATCTGTTTCAATGGAACCGAAAACACTCAGCTAACTAAACGTTGACTGACGGCAGTTGCAATTAGATTTGTTCAAAGAAAAACAATGTTTCACAGAAAGTAGAAACTATAAACATTAAAATCGGTTTCGGTTTTAGTAATCATGATAGGAAAACCGATTTTGATTGATTTTATAAAATTGGTTTTGAACCCTAGATTTTGACTGATTTTATAAAATTGGTTTTGAACCCTAAATTTTGACTGATTTTATAAAATTGGTTTTGAACCCTAGATTTTAACTGATTTCATAAAATTGGTTTTTGAACCCTAGATTTTGACTGATTTCATAAAATTGGTTTTGAACCCTAGATTTTAACTGATTTCATAAAATTGGTTTTGAACCCTAGATTTTGACTGATTTCATAAAATTGGTTTTGAACCCTAGATTTTAACTGATTTCATAAAATTGGTTTTGAACCGTAGATTTTGACTGATTTCATAAAATCGGTTTTTGAACCCTAGATTTTGGCTGATGTCATAAAATTTGTTTTGAAACCTAGATTTGAACTGATTTCATAAAATTGGTTTTGAACCCTAGATTTTAACTGATTTCATAAAATTGGTTTTGAACCGTAGATTTTGACTGATTTCATAAAATTGGTTTTGAACCCTAGATTTTAACTGATTTCATAAAATTGGTTTTGAACCGTAGGTTTTGACTGATTTCATAAAATTGGTTTTGAACCCTAGATTTTAACTGATTTCATAAAATTGGTTTTGAACCCTGGATTTGCCAATATGAATTCAAGCTGGGTGATAATCTAACTTCAGCCACCAATAACATCAACACATTTGGAAAGAAAAGAAACTGTTACAGTGCAAACTCGAAAGTCTAAATCTGGAAACATAAATATCAATAATTAACACTGAAGACGGCACCAAATAATAAATTATAAGAACCAGTGACCAATGAAATATAGTCAATGTTTAAACACCAAGGTTTTGAGCAAGTTTTCGAACGCTGGTCACTGCTTCTTATAATTTATTATTTTCAAGAACAGGTAGGGTGCCACAATAATTATTAATATTTATATTTTCAGATTTAGACTTCCAAGTTTGCACTGTAATAATTTTTTTCTTTCCAAATGTTCTGATGTTATTGGTAGTTGGAGTTGGATTATGACTAATGTACAACTACCAACGTTGACCCAAGAGGGCATGAATCGCTAGTATAATACTAAAACACTGATAATCTTACTTGGTTGCACATTGAATGTTTGAAATGGTGAGAGTAGGGGAGTAGGAGATAGAGGTGGGAGGAGGGGACAGAGAGAAGTGGTGGTAGAAGGGGATAGATGGCGTAGTAGTAGTATCAGCAGCAGCAGTGTATGAGAAGGGGAGTAAGAGGATGATGCCAATAAAGAAATGACGTAAATGAAGAAAAAAAAGAAAGGTTACTTGCTGCCACTTTATCTTGTTATCTACAAGGAAAAAATATTTACACTATACCCCTCTCAGTTTTTTGCAATATACAGATCTTTGCATCAAGCCATGATCTTTGAATTTTTTGTGTATGTGTTCCGCTGTTGGGATCGACGAAATTTTACTGATGATTGACATAAAAATGATGAAGATTTTGGCGTAGCTCTCTATTTATCAGAATAGATTACTGAGCCTTTAGCAACTTCTTGTTGAATAATTGGCTGAAGCGGCGCACGGTCTCTTCTTTGAACGCAAGGGTTAGGGGTTAAGATTAGGGGTTAGGGTTAGGAGTTAGGGGTTAGGGTTATGGGTTAGGGGTTAGCGGTTAGGAATTAGGGGTTAGGGTTAGGAGTTAGGGGTTAGGGTTAGGGTTAGGGGTTGGGGTTAGGGTTAGGAGTTAGGGGTTAGGGTTAGGGTTAGGGGTTGGGGTTAGGGTTAGGGTTAGGAGTTAGGGGTTAGGGGTTAGGGTTAGGGTTAGGGGTTAGGGTTAGGGTTAGGGTTAGGGTTAGGGGTTAGGGTTAGGGGTTGGGGTTGGGGTTAGGAGTTAGGGTTAGGGTTAAGGTTAGGGTTAGGGTTAGGGGTTAGGGTTAGGGGTTGGGGTTGGGGTTAGGAGTTAGGGTTAGGGTTAAGGTTAGGGTTAGGGGTTAGTGTTAGGGTTAGGGTTAGGAGTTAGGGGTTAGTGTTAGGGTTAAGGTTAGGGTTAGGGTTAGTGTTAGGGTTAGGGGTAAGGGGTGAGAGCGTTAGGTTGCTCTCTAACCACACATTCTTTCGAAACCAATAAGAAGTGTTTTCCTTGTTCTTGTACCGTGTTGATTGTAATATGAGATGCAGATGGCATAACAAAATGTAGATATCATACCAAAGTAGATTCATGATACGTAGATAACAAGCCAAAGCGGCACCGGTGACTTTAGTCTCGGGGTTTGAATTCTATGACCAGTTATATTTCTGAATTTTTGAGATGAGGATTGATAATTTGTATAATTTTGGTTATTCGGACTACATTTCTCATCTTGAGTGTTATCATCATCACAACGTTTTGGATGCAAGGACGCGTGGCGCAGTGGATATACACCAAGTTAAATTGAGTTCTAAGTGAGAGTCATTTGAAGGTTGAAGGTTCAACCCCTGTTGCGGGCGATACAAAGAATTGCGAATTACTGCAGACTTCTCCCAGTCATGGTTGACAGAACAAGAGCATGCTACCCCCATGGATTAAATAAAGGTTTCTGCTCGAAATTTCGTCCAGATTCCCGAGTTTGAAAAGATACACCTGAAGAAGGCCGGATAACACTCAGGGACAAGAAATGTAGTCCGAATAATAAAAATTATACAAGCTGTGACCAGTTGTACAGTTATGTAAGGCTGCACTGATGACTATTGTTTAAGATGAAAAATATATGCATGGGTATATAAAAAAATATTTATTATAAATAATATAAAAAAATATTTATTATAAATAATATAAAAAAATATTTATTATAAATAATATAAAAAAATATTTATTATAAATAATATAAAAAACATATTTATTATAAAGAATTATTTCAAGCTCCTGAAAAGCTTCTAACTAAAGCGATATTGCCACAGTTTTCTCCCCTTAGGTAGGACGAACACTCACTGAAGGCTTACTATGTTCGTTAATCACGATGTCTGGACCAAGTAGAACGCTTCTTGCGTGAAGTTTTAATCTTTTCAACTGAAATAAAGGCAACAGCTCGTTTACCAGCCAACATCTCAATGTTGCCACTACAGAATGATGGAGAAATCATAACGATTTCTAATCACAATAGTAGGAATGTGTAGGGAAACGCGGGACTTACCTAACTAGCATTGTGCATAGTTCAATGGGTCGGTCGTGGAAGTAAATGAATGAAGAAGAAAGAAACAAAAATGGCTGCCTTGTCTCTTTATATGCCTGCAATGTGACCACCTGATATGTAAATGAGATGCTCCTGGTTGGAGATAAAAGAGGGTTGATTTGTTGTTTTGGGGCGACGTTCACTTTGAAGTTGGATTTCAAAGAGATAAGTGAGATATACAGAGGTTGAAAGTTATAAGCTATCTCGGCTCTTGGTGTGCGGTGACTCGAAAGGCAGAAAATGGACAAATTCGATTTTCGCTTGATACCTGAGTTTGATGGATCTACCGCTGGACCGTCTGTTGTTGAATGGGTTGAAAAGGCTGAGAAGATCTGTACACTGTGCAGAATTAAAGAACTAGCCACAGTCATTCCTCTGAGGTTAATCGGAGGGGCCTATGCAGTCTACCAGCAACTCAGGGATGAACCAGACTGGGATACAATCAAACATGGCCTGTATACAGCATTTGGTACAGATCCGTTTGTTGCATGGCAACAGTTTACGAGCCGGCGACTTCAGGCCAAGGAAACGGTTGACATGTACCTAGCTGACCTACGAAAGTTGTCGGTACCATTTGGTGGAGTCAGCGATAAGATATTAAGATGTGCATTTTTAGTAGGCTTACCTGAGGAGGTCAGCAGACTGTTGCGGACATCGTCACGAATTGATGAATTGACAACGGACGAGTTATTAGCCCGAGCTCGAAACATCTGCAAGGAACATGAGCCAATTGCAGCAGCAACTAGTATTCAACATGCAGCAGTCGAACCACATGGAGGCAAGGTAGATTCTCTCCCAGATAGTAATAAGCGTGTAGGCCCAGTGTGCTATAAATGTGGGGAAATCAATCATTTTGCTAAGGAGTGCCGAAGTGATAGGAGGTGTGTATATCCACGAGCACAGAGAACGGTACAGTGCTATCGCTGCAATAAGTTTGGGCACATATCTCGCAACTGTTCGGATAACGAGGTTGGGGGCAAGGTACTATCGCCACCCTTGCCCCTTGCCAACCAATAAACACAGGATTACCGGTCATTGGCGTTAAAATCGACGATGTGAAGTGTTCAGCACTCATAGACACGGGGTGTTCCCGGTCTATAGTTAGTGCACATTACTGTCGGATGTGGCGGGAGAAACCAGTCGGTATTATGACAATCAATGGTTTATCCCGAGCATGTTGTGGTAAAGGGACAGTCACGATTTGTACTGAGAAGGGTGACACAGCCAAAGTTGATGTTCTGGTGATGCAAGAAAAACCCCTTGGCTATGACATGTTGCTTGGAATTGATGCGATACAAGCACTAGGAGGCGTCATAATCACAGCGACTGGAGGTGTAATGCTTGGAGAAGGGAAAGAAGTCTGTGCAGCCGTGTCTATTGAAGAAAAGGACTTCTGTGCTACGTTTGATGACAACGAAAAGGCGTGGACTGCAAAGTGGAAATGGACTATGAGCCAGGCACCAGATCGACTGTGCAACACCATTCCAGAGTATGAAGTTTCCACAAAGAATAGGGCCGCATATGAAGAAGAACTTCAGATATGGATTGAAAACGGATGGTTAATACCGTACCCACAGGAACGTCTGGGACCACCCAAAGGATTAATTCCGCTCATGGCTGTTGAACAACCTACTAAAGACAAAATTCGACCCGTAATGGATTACCGAGAATTGAATCACCACGTTGATGCTTTCACTGGAAATGCAGATGTGTGCGCTGCTAGACTACGAGAGTGGCGTCAGAAAGGGAGTAATGTAGCACTGTTGGATTTGAAGAGAGCCTACCTGCAGATACGTGTCCATGAGTCATTATGGCCATTTCAGACGGTGATAATCAAGGGAAAACGATATTGTTTGACACGTTTAGGTTTTGGCCTGAATGTAGCACCCTTAATAATGACAGCTATTATTAAAACTGTTTTGATGCAGGATGAGACCACAGCAAAAGCTGCTTCAGCTTATATTGATGACATGTACATTGATGAGGATATAATGTCTGCAGATGTGGTTCGAACAAAACTGGAATCGTTTGGGTTAATAAGCAAAGACCCTAAGCGCCTAAAGGATGGGGCGCCCGTGTTAGGGCTAGAGGTCTATGAGAAGGGCAATACTTTGCGATGGAAGCGAGGGAGCGCAATTCCAGAGTTACCCAGTGTATTGACAAGACGCATTGTGTTTTCTATTTGCGGTAAATTAGTAGGACATCTACCTGTTTGTGGATGGCTCCGATCGGCAACAGGAGTGTTAAAACGACGAGTAACTGCAGTAACCACAGGATGGGATGACATGGTGGATGATAATGCTCTCCGGCAAATGATGGCTGAAACGTTGTCCAGAGTACATAGGAACGATCCTGCCCAGGGTGAGTGGCAAGTATCTGGAAACGAAGTGAATGCATGGGTTGACGCAAGTTCACTGGCTACAGGTGTCGTGTTGGAACAATTAGGAGCTGTCGTGGAAGATGCGTGCTGGCTTCGTCCGAAAAATGATGCCCAGCATATAAATTTGGCAGAACTCGATGCCACGTTAAAAGGGCTTAATCTTGCATTGCAATGGCAGGACAAGGTTGTGCATCTTCACACTGACTCATTGTGTGTTTACCACTGGTTGACCGACACCTTAACTGGGAAGGTCCGGGTTAAGACTAGAGCGGCAAGTGAGATGTTAGTACGTAGGAGACTGGAAATAATAAAGCGTCTAGTTGACGAATACAGCTTGCAGGTGGACATCACTTTAGTTTTGTCAATGCAGAATTTGGCTGATAGCCTGACGAGAGTACCAAAGAGGTGGATTGATGTAATGAGGCAGGGATCTGATCCTCCACAACAGACATGCGCGACCATAACAGATCAATTGACACCTGACCAGATCCGTACGATACATCAGCAGAGTGGACATCCCGGAATTCGGAGGACAACATATTTTGTCCGAAGAGTGTGTCCTTCAACTACAAGAGCATCAATCAAGGCAGCTATACGCTTGTGTGAAGAGTGTCAGCGAATTGATCCGGCACCATCCCAATGGCAAAAAGGAAAGCTTGAGGTGGAGGACAACTGGTATCGAGTAGGAATGGACATAACGCATTATGAGGGCAAGCACTTTTTGACCATGACAGATTGTGGACCAACACGTTTCACAATATGGCGCCTGTTGACACGACAGGATGCATTTAGCATTATACGACAGTTGAGAGCTGTCTTTTTTGAACGTGGTGCCCCGCTTGAAATTCTGACTGATAACGCCACTACATTTCGATGTCAAGAATTTCAGAAATTCACGCAGGAATGGGGGATTAGAATGCGTTACCGATGCGCATATTTTCCCGAAGGTAACGGTATAGCGGAGCGGTGTCACTGCACCATTAAAAGAATTGCGGCCAGGACACAGTGTTCTATTCCAGAAGCGGTGTACTGGTATAATGTGACACCAAAGGACGATGCAACACCAGAAACTGCCCCAGCTAATGGGATTTACCGCTATGAACAGCGTATAAAAGGTATTGATGTCACGCCATCAGAGGTTGGCGTTGTCAATACACCATATCAAGTGGGAGACAGTGTTTGGGTGAAACCCCCAAATGCTAGGTGCACTGAAAAATTTTGCAGAGGAAAAATAGATAAAATCATAAGTCCTCAGACCATGTTGATTGATGGTGTACCACGGCATGTAAAAGATATCCGCCCCTGTTATACCTCTCCTGATTCTGAGGATAACGAGGAAGATCACATACAGTTCAGGGATGATCCTGACTGCCTACTACCCCTACCGGTGAGCGTAGAAACACTACCTACAGAACCAGATGAGGGAATGATGGAACATACTGAGGAAGATGGGACCGAGGAAGTGATGCCTCCGGTTCTTCGAAGGAGTACCCGACAAAGACGGATACTGCCCCCATGCCCTGATTGTGAAACACCGCATAGGGAACCACGAGAGGAGATAATGGAACAGATTGGTGGCAATAACGGTGGTAATGAGGAAGATGGCAATGAGGAAGTGCTGCCCCCGATTCTTCGAAGAAGTACTCGACAACGACGGCCACCCCCTGCCCTGTGTGTGATCATGAGATCAGGGGGGAGTGTAGGGAAACGCGGGACTTACCTAACTAGCATTGTGCATACAGCCAAATCATCATCATCATCATCATCATCATCATCATCATCATCATCATCATCATCATCATCATCCTCTAATTTTAATAATAGCGTGTAATTTACACAGGTGAACCCAGTTTAACATTTTTCCTTTTAAAAGAACTTTATTTAAATCTTTTTCCATTTTAATTTTATTTGTCGATAAAAATATCGATTTTACTCTTAAGAAAAGAATGAACTTTGTATATTTTGAATTAATTAACTAGACCATCGGTGCTCCATTGGTTAGGATTTGTTATATTATTAAATATTTATGAAAACACTTTTGAATTTCTAAATATTTATGAAAACACTTTTGAATGTTCAAATATTTAGGAAAACATTTTTGAATTTCCAAATATTTATGAAACATTTTGGAATTTCTGAATATTTAGGAAAACACTTTTGAATTTCCAAATATTTATGAAAACATTTTGGAATTTCCAAATATTTAGGAAAACACTTTTGAATTTCCAAATATTTATGAAAACATTTTTGAATTTCCAAATATTTAGGAAAACATTTTGGAATTTCCAAATATTTAGGAAAACACTTTTGAATTTCCAAATATGAAAACATTTTTGAATTTCCAAATATTTAGGAAACATTTTGGAATTTCTGAATATTTATGAAAACATTTTTGAAATTCCAAATATTTATGAAACATTTTGGAATTTCTAAATATTTAGGAAAACACTTTTGAATTTCCAAATATTTATGAAAACATTTTTGAATTTCCAAATATTTATGAAAACATTTTGGAATTTCTGAATATTTATGAAAACATTTTTGAATGTCCAAATATTTATGAAAACATTTTGGAATTTCCAAATATTTAGGAAAACACTTTTGAATTTCCAAATATTTATGAAAACATTTTTGAATGTCCAAATATTTATGAAAACATTTTGGAATTTCCAAATATTTATGAAAACACTTTTAAATTTCCAAATATTTATGAAGCCCTCTTATAATGTCAAACTAGACCCACATTCTCTCTTTTAATTATTTACATCATTTCAATTACTCCCACCACTCTTCTTATCATTCACCCCTTATTTACAGTATCCCTCCCCATCTAAAACATTCATGTACAGATGAAAAGTGTGCACGGTGACAAGATGATAGCAGCATAAGAGTATATAGATTATGCTTTAACAATAAGTTAAAATTCAAATTTTTAGAAATAAGATAGATTAATATTTTATTTTTTACTTATTTCGCATATTCCAAAAAGTTCCCACTTAATAATTGGCCAAAACTTTCGTTGCTCGAAATTGCTGAGATTCAAATGCATATACATAGGAAAGAAGAACAAAAGATGCGCTGGAGCGTTGGGGAAACGCGTCATGTTATATAGTAAATTCCACAAGCAATAAAACAAAGGGGAGAAAAAATTAGGAAATAAGGGAGAGAACTCTTTAGATTTTCAAAGAGTTGTTCCCCTTGATATTGAAAAATGTTACTAAACGTGATAATGATGTCATAACGACAATGTATATTTAAAGGAAATCTCAGCTCCCACTGAGAGCTGTGATACGAATGTTGATAAAGATTTTTAAGCAAACGATAAATAGAGTATACCATTAAATAAATATTGATTCATTAAAGAAAAAATAACAAAAGAAAACCAGTTATGAACTCAACGTTAAATCTAATTATAACAAGTGACGAATGTAAGTTTCACAATTTGAACTCTACATTTCTGAAATTTACTATTTGATTTATTATATCATTATACATACGATAAAATAATTGATATGTATACTCAAATTATTATTATTATTATTATTATTATTATTATTATTATTATTATTATTATTATTATTATTATTATTATTATTATTATTATTATTTCATAGTAGTCTCAACTTTTGCATGTTTTTAGTTGGATTTTTCTTTTTTGAATGTCAAGTCAATTCCCTTGACCTTAGACATTCAAGCTGTACCTTAACACTTTCGCCATTCCTAACAGGCCAGCTTTTTGCAGAATTGGAAAAGAAATTGTCTCGTCAATCTGTTTAAGCCATCATTTATGGTGGCTTTTCGTTATGGTTCCAAATGTCCCAATTACAACGGGAATCACCTTGACTTCTTTACATTTCCATAGTCTAACTAATTCCCATTTTAGATCTTAATATATATTTTTTCGTGTTCTTTCTCCTGTACTCTGGTATCGAAGAGGCAGGCTATATTAATAATTAAGCAAGTTCTCTTGTTTTTGTTTAGAAAGATTAAGTCAGGTTTAGAATGTTCAAGAATCTTATCAGTTTGTATGTGCATGTCCCAAATAAGTTTGACATTGTCGTTCTCCTGTACCACTTGTGGCTTATGCTCATACCACTTCTCATTGTAGTCTAATTCATAACGTTTACATATATTCCAATGTAGTACCTGAGCGACTTTGTCGTGTCTCCATTTTTTATACTGATGTTTTTCTAGCATTGGGCATTCAGATACAATATGTGCTAAGGTTTCTTCTTTTCATTACACAATCTGCACATCGGTGATTCTGCAGTTTTGTCAATGTAATGTTTGATGGACCTAGTGCTTGTGGCTTGTTCCTGGGCTGCCAATTCCAGCTGTCATTATATCTAAATGCAGTATTCTTAAAGAATACACTGTGTAGTTTCTTTCCAAATAATTTTAACCCACTCTCTTGCTACCTTTGTTTTTTTTTCATCCCAGTTCTTAGTATTTCATCTCTTTTTACTTCATGTAGAAGAATCTCATTACTTTCAGAAATATATTTAGATAGACAACATTCCTCTGTATTCACAACATCTTCAACACTCAGTAGACCTTGACCACCTTCCTTTCTAGGTAGATACAATCGATCTGCATCACCTTTCTTTGCAAAAGCTACATAAATTGTAAGCATTTTCCGTGTTTTGGTGTCCAAACATTTTAATTCATCTACATTCCAGTCAAGTATACCAGTAGTATATCAGATGATAGCTACTGTTGTTGTTGTTGTTGTTGTTGTTGTTGTTGTTGTTCTTCTTCTTCTTCTTCTTCTTCTTCTTCTTCTTCTTCTTCTTCTTCTTCTTCTTCTTCTTCTGTATTTATTAGGAGTTCTCAAATATGTCATTATCAGTGATTGCTCACTGATAATAACCGGTGGTGTTATCTGGAGTCTAAGTGGCCACAAGTCTCCACAAATTTTCAGTACTTTTCAACTTTTTTGATAACCATTGCAAATGACTTTGCCTTATCGCAACAGCCGCATACTATTGATTTCTCTCTGGCAACGATCATTGGTCTTCTCTTGGATTTAGATCCCAGTATTCTCTGCACCTTTCCAGTTGAGGTCTTGTTAGTGCTCTCCCCTTTCGGTTTTTCCATCCTCCTTGACCCTTCATGACGACTATTTTGTTTGGTTTCAGCCGAGGCTAGTGCCATCACATTCTTGTTGTGTTTGTTTTTTGTTGGGGAGGGGGGGGGCGACAGTTTATGAAATGTTTGGCAGTTTCAGTTCCCTTGGTTTATGTGGTGGTGATCTTTCTATGTTTTTTTTCTTCTTTTTATTGCAACTTCCATGTGACTGGTAAGCGTTCACAGTTTATGTGGGTTGGTTTACCCATTAGAAGATTTTCCTTTAGATTTCAGCTGTTTTCATCATTGCCGTCCTTGTATAGTCTCAGTCTGTAACTTGATGATTTATCCTTATAAACTTTCATGTTTTTCAGCCATTCATCATTTCTGTTGTGATCTTGTTGATTTCCCCATATCTTACCCCAGAAGTGTTTTTCTGCCGGATCCGATTGTTCGACTTTTTTACTATCTCCGTCGTTGTTGTTGTTGTTGTTGTTGTTGTTGTTGTTGTTGTTGTTGTTGTTGTTGCTGCTGCTGCTGCTGCTGCTGTTGCTGTTGTTGTTGTTGTTGTTGTTGTTGTTGTTGTTGTTATTATTATAATAATAATAATAATAATAATAATAATAATAATTATTATTATTATTATTATTATTATTATTATTATTATTATTACTATTACTATTATTATTATTATTATTATTACTATTACTATTACTATTACTATTATTATTATTATTATTATTATTATTATTATTATTATTTTTTAACTTGATTATTTATCCTTATAATCTTCAAATTTAATATCTTGAGTTTGTGGGATTTGAAATTGTTACTGTTTTGCACTTATTTATCCATATGGTCGCACTCCTGACATGTTTTTGTGTGATCGTCTTCGTGGCATCAGATTAGGACCATGATCGTTGTTGTTGTTGTTGTTGTTGTGTCTTGTCCCAAATCAATAAGGGTTCGATTTCAGTACAGGCCACAGCTGTAACAGAGGAAGGCTTTGATCTCTTTAATTAACAACTTTGATTATATGTGTCGACATTTCTTGGTATAATTCAGTTTGTATTTTTTATTTCTGCCAATGATGTTATTATTTTCAGCCAAGTTTATTTGTTCGTGTACAGCCTAGCGCCCACATTCCTCACTAAACTTGGTCTAACTTTGAACTGATTTAATTGTGGGATATCTATGTCAAAGGTCATCGTCAAGGTCAAGGAAAAGGTGAAAGTTACACTTTTGATGATGACTTGGTTCTGTCTATCTTAGAGAGTAGCTACTTGTAACCAATGAAGTCTCGTATCTGATATGACCTTGACATGACCTTGACCTTGGAACGTTCTCTCTAGGTACGAATTTTAATGGAATTTCAACTTCACCGTTTCTATTGCATAAGTTTGGGAATACTTCATACAATATGGAAAAGTAAGTTCATAATAAATTAATGTTTGGAGTTATTCATTCGTAATTTTTATTGTCCTACTTTTTCCATATATATGCAATAGATTTTTTTTCGATATTATCAGTAATTAATGAAAGTGATTTAATTAAAAAAATCGATAAATTATTAAACCTTCTTAAAATACTCGCTGAATAATTTCCAGGGGAGGTAATTTAAATTAAACTAACTAGAAAGAAAGATATACAAGGCGTAAGCAAGAGTTCGGAAAGGTGAGAAGGTGACTGACTGACTTCTCTTTTTCTCGCCCTCATCTCTCCTGTTAGCGACGCCACATAGAGAAATCAGAGAATTTGACTGACTGCTCCCCCCCCCCAGGTAGCAACCGACGCCACATTTTCTTTATTGTTTTTAAATTCAATGAAAATAGAGCACACACTCTCACCCACACCATCGCTCAGGCGAATCAATTTCCTCTTTTTTTTCATTTTGGTTTCAAGTATTTAGCAAAATTTTCGAAGCAATAGCCAGCTGGCAACACGAACTAGTAATAAATAAAAGAGAGACCGATGCAATTACCGATTCTGTTTGAAATTCCTGATTCTGATACAATTACCGATTCTGTTCGAAATTCCCGATTCTGATACAATTACTGATTTTTTTCTAAATTTCTAAATTTTCTAAAATTCCGATCTTTAAAAATGTCTAAATATCTAGTTATAGAGTCGTTGTTTCTCTTAATTTTCGGATTACCGTCAAATCCCGTGCAATGTGTGCATATATTTTCACAAAAGTATACGTGCACGTGTTAGGGGGGGGGGGCAACGTACATTGCACGATTAGATCTTTCTAACTATTTTTCCTTGAATCTTTTCCTTATAATTGATTCGAAATAGTGATTTGATAAACTCATTGTGACATTTTCATCTATAGTTTTTACTTGTACCAATTTTTCCTATTTATCCACTAAATTCGTTGTTATGATGTACAGGGTGGGCCAAAATAAGGGTCCTATCTTTAAATTTGAATAACTTGAATTTGAATAACTTCCACAAAATAAAAGTTAAACTCACCAAACTTTATGTGTGTGTAGACTGACCCTTCCGAGATTTTTTGAAATAAACAAAACAAATTTTAGCCGAAAAACACTTCTTAAAACTTACAAAAACTAAAGTATTGTTTTTTACACTGTTTTGAGTTTTTTAAGCAAAAATAATGTTTTCTAAATGAGGGTACGTTCCTTAGGGCTAATACGGCTCATGCTTGCTTCGGAAGGGGTCCTTTACTTATTCTAAAAAATAAAAAAAAATCAATAAATAAAAAAGTTATGAATTTTTAAAAATAGGACCCTTATTTTTGCCCACCCTGTATAAATTTTCGTTTTACTGGTAGTTTAAAAACAATAAATATTTATCATTTTATCATTAGTACCAACAATGAAAAATTCAGTTTTAAACAACAAAGAAAAACACTAAAAAGAATCGTTTTTGGAATCGGAAATGAGGCTAAAATTTTTCTGATTTCGATAGCCCCAAAAGTTCCAATTTTTCAGATTCTCGATTCCCATTAATCGTCCCAACATTAACGTAGACCTCATCATCCGTGTCAAACGTAAGCGTAACAGGCGGACAGACGGACAGAGCCTCTCAAATAGATGCATGGACGCATCTAAAAATTAATGTTCATCTGTGACAAGTCACTTAATGAAAGATAACAGACTGTCGATACCAAAGGTAAATTTGAAATGTAGAAACAAGATTGGTTGTCTAAAGGGGCGTTGTACAGACGAGTCTCGTTCTAGCTAGATGTCAAAGGTCATTATTTGAAAGGAAATATACGGTTTCAGGTAAGAGATCTATTTTTATTTTCTCATTGTTTAGGGGTCAATGCAATGGCGTCCAAGTAACTATTTAGTGTTACCGCTTGGGTGGACAATGATAAAAACAGAATCGGAGGTGATGCATGCGAATACATCAATTCAAATTGTAGATTTATTGTTAATTTTATAGAATCACTCCCGTCTCCAATCAGATGTTTTTTGGTGGTTTTATGATTTTTTTTTTTCGAATGCCCTGAAAAAGTGTTAAAAAAAGCACTGGAAGCTTATCACCAACCCGAACCCTAAGCCTAAGCTAACCCTAAGTCTAGGTGGCAGCAGACCCCCCCCCCCAAATGCGATTCTGTAAAAATACCGATTTATTTTTATAAACGAATCGTCATTTATTTACAACAAAAAATACTTTAAAATAAAATTAATTTTCTTTTTTTAATTCGTTTACTGACTTTTCGTGACAAACATAGCATTCATTTGTATTGTTTGTTTTCGGACTATTGCAATCGCTTTTCTTATTTATTTTTCGATTACATTTCGGCCGATATGGCATCCGGCTTTCTGCAAGTGTATTGTTGATTCACAGTGATAGTGTGCTTCGTTTAGTGTTAGGGTTGGGGTTAGGGTTAGGGTAAGGCTGGGTTTAAAATGTTAGCTTGCAAAAGACAGAACCATTTAACCCGACTCTTTCTTTTTTTGGGTGCTTATGCAGTTTACGAACCGGGCTAATTTTTAGATAGGATTTTCAAGTTAAATTCAATTTTTACGGTGTCTTTTGTTATTAAATTGTTTGGTGAAAGCACAGAATAGTTAATCACCTCCCTACCTCCCATGTTAAAAATGGGTTTCTCAATTATAACGTTATTATTTTAGCCCGGTTCGTAAACTGCATAAGTACCTTTCTTTTTTTCATCCATTCTTTCTTTCTGTTTTGTATTTTTCAATTTTTATTTCAATTTTTATTTCTTTACCTTTTTAAATTCTTTTTTTCTTTCTTTCGTTTCGTTGTCTTGATTTGTGTTTTACTTTTCTGTTTTTTTTTTAAATTCATTTTTCTGTTGTTTCGTTCTTTCTTTTTCTCATATTTCTTTCTTTCCTTTTCCATTCTTTCTTTTTTTCATTCTTTCATTCATTCATTCATTCTTTCTTTCATCCTCCATATTTTTCTTTCTGCCTTATTCTTTCATTCATTAATTTCAGATCTTATCAAGTCCTTGACCTTAACGTGAAGACACTCAGTTTTGCCTTTTTCTCTACCCTCCCTTCTCTCTTCCATATGTCTTCCTCCTCTCTATCTCTTCCTACATCCCCACCCCTCTCTCCCCCCTCTCCCCATATCGTTCGTTTCTGTCCTTCTCATCTCTCTCCCTCTTTTTCTTTCCCCTTTCTCTTTATTCCTCCTTCCTCTCCCTTTTTAACCCACTCTCTTTCCCTATCCTCTTACCTGACCACACATTTAAAAAAAAAAATTGGATTTTTTAAAACAAAAGTCCCCCCCCCCCATCACTGCCAGTAAGACATGCTATAAGAGCCACTTTGTTCCGCGAGGCACATCCTTTAAAAGAGACGCAATCCCGCCAATCAATCATCCGAAGAAACATAATTGACCGAGGGCCAACAACTCCAAAAGTCTCCACTGCCATTGGGGTAAAAAAGTAAATCTGTCTGCATAAATTTATTTTTTAAAATTTATTTTTAAATTTTAGCAAAAGAACCCAGTTCAGTTGCGGATCCGATCAAATTGCTAGTTGAACACACAAGTGCCGTCATAGGTAACATCTCAAATAAACTTTCCCCTTTTAAACGGGAAAAATGGACAGAGCCGCGTCTTTGTGGCTAACCGTGTTATGTTGGGATTAAATATCCCTGGAAGAAAGTTCAATTCTCGCACGTGAGAATGCAATAACAATTATGTAGATCAGTGCAAAATAGAAACAGGGCGACAGCTTTTGTGAGAAGGAACACAACAACAATTGTATATAAGTTTAAAACAGTTTTACGCGAGGGCAAATATATACAACAAATGGTGAGTTCAAAGTTCAGAAAGGGGGAAGTCAATTTAGGTTTGCGAAAACGTGCTTTGCGAACTTATCTTGTGGGAGTTCTGGTAACAGGTTGCACGTGCGCCCGCCTCCAATTCTGGCTCTTGCCGAGATGTAGTCAATTCAGTTCAAGATGGTTGGTAACAGGAAGGAGTGGGGGCTCTCTGCGACTGCCGTCGATGGCTTTGTCTCAGCAGGATCCAGCCGCGGTCCTACCAGGTTCAAAAAGTTGGTCGAAAAGAGACCGGGACACAGCATGTGCCCCCCTAAAGGGAGTAGGGGTTGGGATGCCTGACAGCCAATCCGTGAGACCCTTAAGGAACAAGGCTGCAGCCAAGTCAGTGAGGGAGACGTTAATAAATTCCAATAACTACGATATACACTGACATTAATATTAGCTAATGTAGTGGTTGCATATTTTCTTTTGCACTTGCATTTTCTCACTTGCAGAGCGATTGATGCGTCGTTTGGCCAGAATACTTTTGAGCGGGATAGAACTTCTGCTCAAACCTTTCCCACGATTTATAAACAGACTTTGAGCGTTGTGTTAACAAGACCTAATATCCGTTTCTCGCCTTTCACCATGACTTGGGCGAAATGCGAAATAAAAAACCTGAACCCAATCTTATTTCTATAGTACAGGCATGTCTACTGACTCAACCTATTTTGTATTCCTATTTTTTTTTCATAACTCTTTCCGGACCATGTTTGTTGTGTTGGCTAAACTGTTTGAATAAAATTGATTTAAATTGTAGAGGAAGAGTATGGCGAAGGAAGCAAATAGGTATATATAGGGGCGCGCATGCATATTAAATATAAATGGAAAGAAATGAAAATTTGAGGAATGTTACAGGTCACCAGCTAGCAAGTGCTAACTTAACATAAACATATTTTTGTGAATCAAAAATCAAGGAACACATTCTTAATTAAAAAAAAATCATAAAACTATAATTTTACATCACTATAAAAGTCATTTTTAGTGAAGAAATGTTGATTTGGTAAAGTTTATTCAACTCGTGTTATTGGTTGGAAACTGTTCAGTAAATGAGAAGACGCGAGGGCTAAGGATGTGCATGTCTATATTTATTTGTTAGTGTGATTATGCGTGTGTGAGTATAGTGACAATGTGTAAGTATGCGTAGGTTTGCCTTGTTCTCTTAGTACATGTAAGTGGGTAGTAATTTGCTTCTGTTCGTCTGACCTTTTGTCAGTGCGTATGTAGATGTGCGCGAGGACGGAGCTTGTACGTGAGTTTTGAAGTGTTCCTTTTCATCTCGCCTCCCCGACCAAAGGCCCGGGGGGGGGGAGGGGTGTAAGAGTACGTTCTTGTGGGTCCTTACGAGGCGTCGTGCCAGGTTGGATAAGTTTTGCCTGTTTATTTCACCGTCTCTTATAAGAGTTTCTCAGTTCGCATAGGCTTGTTAAATTTTAAGTTTGAAACGATATTTATTGGTTGATAAATATTGAGTTAACACGTTCCTGTGAAAACTTCAACTTTCTTTTGGGAGTGAAGAGGAAAGCGTATCCCAACGAACCGGAGAAAGATTTGGGTGGCTATTCAAGCCATTCGCTTTTTGGCGTTCGCGCGAATCGCATCTCGACCCACCACAGAAGTTTGTCCTTTTAACCAACTCTTGATACTCCGTTTTCTTCATATCCAACAAGGCCAGAAGGATGGATATCTATGCAGTAACCTCTACTACGAAATGGCTATCCCACCATCTTCTTACTCTCTACAGTCTAATCAACGTTTGCGCTGTGTTATTTA
>OY744534.1:23572313-23599813 GCA_963556195.1 Sepiola atlantica
GAGTTAACACGTTCCTGTGAAAACTTTAACCTGCCTTTGGACATGAAGAGGAAAGCGTATCCCAACGAACTGGAGAAAAAAAGAGGGTAGCTATTCAAGCCATTCGCTTTTTGGCGTTCGCCTGAATCGCATCTCGATCCATCACATGTCCATCTATTTGAAAAAGCAAAAATAAAAAAGGCAATTTCAATTTTGAAAAACACCTTTATTTTAAAAAAAAATTTAATTAGGAAAAGTTTTTTTTTTAATTAGGAAATCAACAGCTTCTTTATTGGCTACCTAATAAAGAAAAATGCTTAATTTTTTTTATTGTAATTTAAATTAGGTAAACAACTTTTTCATTGGCTGTTTGAATTTAATATATTGGCAGATTTATTAATCATTTTTGGGAATGTCAAATTTGAAAGCTACATATTTCAAACAAAATTAGATTAGAAAAGCTTTTGGTGCTTCTGTATTATGGGGGACAGATGAATTGCAGCACTAATTTAGAAGAGTCAGTTGAAAGGGGAGATAATTCAAACTGTTTTTTTTTCTTTTTTTGTAACCATAACCCATGTTTTAGTAAAAAACACAGACAGACGAAATTTCATCCTTAATTTAGAAGAGTCAGTTGAAAGGGGAGATAATTCAAACTGTTTTTTTTTCTTTTTTTGTAACCATAACCCATGTTTTAGTAAAAAACACAGACAGACGAAATTTCATCCTTAATTTAGAAGAGTCAGTTGAAAGGGGAGATAATTCAAACTGTTTTTTTTTCTTTTTTTGTAACCATAACCCATGTTTTAGTAAAAAACACAGACAGACGAAATTTCATCCTTAATTTAGAAGAGTCAGTTGAAAGGGGAGATAATTCAAACTGTTTTTTTTTGTTGTAACCATAACCCATAAGGAAAATCCTGAGAATTACTAAGAAAATGAATTTAAAAAAAGGGTACTTATGCAGTTTACTGACCGGACTGAAATAATAACGTTATAATTTAGAAAAAAACATTCTTAACATTGAGAGGTTGATTAATTATTCTGTACTTTCACCTAATAATTCAATAAACAGAATAGTTAATCAACCCCCCCCCCCCCCATGTTTAGAAAGGTTTTCAAAATTATAACATTATTTTTTTTTAGCCCGGTCCGTAAACTTTAGAAGTACCCTTGTTGTAATTTATTTTCTTACTAATTCTCTGGATTTTCCTTATGGGTCATGGTTAAAAAAACTACAACAAAGTAAAACAATTTGAATCATCTCCCCTTTCAACAGACTCTTCTAAATTGGAGATGCAAAATTTCATCTGTCTCAATAATGCAGAAACACCAACTTTTTGATTAAAAGAAAATGAGATTAGAAAAAAACTTATTTATCCCCCTTTTTTTAAGATTAACATAACATTGTTTCGTTTTTGAAGTTTAAACACCCGTTTGATAAATTTTAATAAACAAACTTTTAAAAATGTAAAAAAAATGTATTTTATTTATTATTAATTCTTCAGTTTTAATGAAAACTCAACTTTGAAATTGCATTTTTGTCAGATTTTGTAAAAGAATAAAATAGGTGTTGTCTCTCTTACATTTGGAACAGATTCTGCGACTGTGACTATATTAATTAAGAAAATGGTTAATAATGATTCGAATGTGTAAACAGTTTCTTAAAAAATTCGAATAAAATTAGTGTGTAGGCGATTTGGTTTTAAAATCAATTTAGTAGTTGTTATAATAAATTACTTCAGGAAATGAGTCATGGTTATTCCCCTTTGGCCGGAACTAAGGATTCCGCCATATTGACTTTGCCAAACACGTGTATATATTTTAAGCTGATAAAACCTTTACGAAAGGCATTCTTATTCATTCTTCTTTTATCATTACAATTTTATCAGCTTAAAATAAGAAAAAAAAAAAAAAAAAAAAAAAAAAATGGACAAATTACTGCGGCCAGAAAGATTAACACAGAACCAACTGCTCCGAATTCGGAAAAAATATACAAACATTGGAAACTAACATTTGAATATTACCTACGCACGTTAAATAACGACCAAATCGAAAACAATGCGCAAAATCTTTTCGCATTGATCAATTCTGTCTCGGCGACAATTTTCGAAATCATAAGCGACGCCACGGATTACAACGGCGCCATAGAAACGCTAGACGCTATTTATATGAAACCAACAAACATTGTATTTAACAGACATCAACTCCTGACAAGTAAACAGAAACCGACACAAACCATCGACGAGTTCATGCAACAGTTGGAAGTATTCGCTAAATCTTGCGAATTTCAAGCGGTAAGTGCCGAGGAAAACAAAAAACAATATATACGGGACGCGTTCATTAGCGGCATCTCGTCTTCGTCTATCCGTCAGCGCCTACTTGAAAAACCTTTCTCGACACTACAAGAGACATTTACAGTGGCTAGATCCCTAGAACAAGCGGAGAAGCATACGGCCAGCTTCGATTACCACCCGAGCGTAACAGCTACCGTAGGTCAACCAGAAGAAACTCCCTTAGCCGCTGTAAAAGGAAATACATTACAAAAAGGAATTTGTTTCTTCTGTGGGAACACACGGCATGCACGGGCGATGTGTCCTGCACGTAATGCCGAGTGTAGAAAATGTAAAAAAAATGGCCATTGGGCTAAGGTATGTAGATCATCCTCCTCTCCTGCTGCTGTGTTGTATGACCCGGACTCCCCCCCCACCCAATCTCTCCTGACTAGGAACGGGTGCCAAAGACATCACCTACACCAAATGCGAAATAAATGGGCAGGTAGTGAATGCTATGGTAGACTCCGGCAGCGTGAGGACGTTCATTAGCAAAAATACAGCAAGAAAGCTGAAACTTTTTGTTATCCCCAAACTGAAAACCGTAGCATTGGCGGACCCGAATCATCATGCTAAAATCATCGGCGAAACTGTTGTTGACATCTCTCTAAACGGTAAAAACCACCACGCCATGACGGTGGAAGTAATTAAGGACCTGTTCACGGATATGATTGTCGGAAAAGACCTTCTAAAACAATATAAAACTGTGACGTTGAAATTCGACGGTCCCAGGGAAGAACTTGTTATTGGAGCGATGGGTAAGAGTAACAGTTTTCCATGTATCAAAATTTCTCCTCCTCCCCTCTTCTCTCATCTTTCTACTCGGACGACCCCTATTGCCACCAAATCTCGTCGTCACTCATTCACTGACAACATTTTTATTAAAGAGGAAACTGCCAGAATGCTGAGGGAAGGCATAATAGAGCCCTCTATATCTCCTTGGCGAGCCCAAGTTTTAGTGACCTCTAACGAGAATCAAAAAAAAAAAGAATGGTGGTCGACTACAGCGACACCATAAATAGATTTACAGAACTGGATGCCTATCCCATGCCTAACATTACTAAAATGATTGATGACATAGCTCGATACAACGTTTTTACAACACTTGACCTGAAGTCTGCTTACCATCAAATCCCAATTAGTCACGCCGATCGGAAATACACAGCATTCGAAGTAAATGGAAAACTTTACCAATTTACTCGTATCCCTTTTGGAGTCACTAACGGAGTGAGTGCCTTTCAAAGATGCATCGATGACATTGTAGAAAGAGAAAAATTAACAGATACTTTTGTGTATGTAGACAATGTCACGATATGCGGAAAGGATCAACAAGAACACGATTACAACCTTCAAAGGTTTTATAATGTAGCAAAAAAATGCAACATCACACTCAACCAAAGTAAGAGCATCATTTCTACTACTTCTATCACACTTCTTGGGTACACAATCCAGAACAACCAAATTACTCCTGATTACCTGAGGCTAAAACCACTCCTTGAAATGCCACCGCCTCTAAATCTACAGTCGCAAAAACGAATAATTGGTATGTTCTCTTACTATAGTAAATTCATTCGAAATTTTTCTGATAAGATACTGCCGCTGAACCATAACAGGGAGTTTCCACTACCCCCGTCTATTCTAAATTCTTTTCAGACGCTGAAGACCGACTTAAGTAATGCCACCCTTATAACTGTTGACCCGGACAAAGAATTTGTAGTGGAAACTGATGCCAGTAAATACTGCATTGCTGCTACGCTGAACCAACAGGGTAGACCCGTTGCATTCTTTTCTCGGACACTAAGTCCGAACGAGATTAGACATCACGCGGTCGAAAAAGAAGCTGCTGCGATTGTCGAAGCTCTTCGAAAGTGGCGACACTTCTTACTCGGGAGACATTTCAAAGTTATTACAGATCAAAAGAGCGTCAGTTTTATGTTCGATAATAAGAGAAAATCAAAAATTAAAAATGATAAGATATGTCGTTGGCGGATCGAACTGTCACAATTCAAATTCAGCATTACTTACCGCCCAGGAACGGAAAATACAGCTGCTGATACGTTTTCTCGCATCTCTGCATTAACGCACACTTTGCAAGACCTCCGCGACTTGCATGCTACACTATGCCATCCTGGAGTCACGCGACTCAGCCACTTCATCCGGACAAGAAACCTTCCTTTTTCTTTAGAACAAATTAAAAACATAACAGACTCGTGCCCCTCCTGTCAGTATTTGAAACCTAAATTTGCCAGTTGTAACAAAGGAACACTCATACAGGCTATATTACCTTTCCAGCGACTAAACTTCGACTTTAAAGGCCCTTTACCTACCTCTGTACGTGGTAACAAATACTTACTCACCATAATTGATGAATATACTCGCTTTCCCTTTGCCTTCCCCTGTAAGGATATGACTAGTAAAACCGTGATCCATTGCCTAAACCAACTATTTGCTATTTTTGGCATGCCCGATATGATACACACTGACCGAGCTGCTGACTTCCTTGCAGGAGAAATCAAAGATTACTTACGTGGCAAAGGTATCGCCACCTCTAAAACAAGTAGGTATCACCCTGAGGGTAACGGGCAAGTTGAGAAGCTCAATGGAACTTTATGGAAGGCCATCCAAACGACCTTACACTCTAGCAACATGAAACTGCCTCATTGGGAAGAGATACTACCAAACGCTCTCCATTCAATCAGGTCGTTACTGTGCACTGCCACCAATATGACTCCTCATGAGAGAATGTTCAAATATAGTCGTAGATCTTCCTCCGGAACTTCTGTTCCCACTTGGGCGAAACCAGGCCCAGTATATGTCAGAAACCATACTAAGTCTAGTAAGCTCGACCCTCCAGTAACCCCTGCTACCTTATTAGACATCAACCCCTACTATGCTCATGTACGACTACCCTCTGGTGCGGAAACTACTGTCAATGTGCGAGACCTGGCCCCTAACTCCTCAAACCAAGAAGACGAACACGATGAAAACAATACTGCAAGCCCTGAAGCCCATAAAGAACCGCCACCTGATGAAAACAATATCGACGTGGAGGAGAAGAATCCCTTACCTGATCCTGAACATATCCATACTAGCCACGATGTGGATGCTGAGAACAAAAACCCCTGTGAGTCAGTGCGGAGATCGTCCAGAATGCGGCGATTTCCAAGTAAATATAAGGACTTTTTAACCTAGTACAGAACAGACTAAATTTAACTTCTGTAATTCCATACTTGATTATTGTTGAAGGGGAAAATGTTATAATAAATTACTGTAACTCTTCAGGAAATGAGTCATGGTTATTCCCCTTTGGCCGGAACTAAGGATTCCGCCATATTGACTTTGCCAAACACGTGTATATATTTTAAGCTGATAAAACCTTTACGAAAGGCATTCTTATTCATTCTTCTTTTATCATTACAGTAGTAATAGGAAATAAAGGCGTTTAAATACTTTCTTTCGTCTTGAGCGATACAAAAAAACATGACGCTATGAGCTAAATGAACTACTTGCTGTTCCTTTATGTTCAAATCTCGAGTATTCTAGAATATCTACACATTTCAAACGTGTTTTTCTTCAGACTACATGCTCAATACTAACTAGATTTTGGTGATTCTTCAGGTTAACCCCTATATGAAATATTGCTCTTAAAAAGAAAATAGCACAAACATTTTATTATGTACATACCTGTTAGAGTAAAAACAGACATTATACCAAAATTTACGTAAATTCATCAAGTACTTAAAAAAAAAACTAGTTTTATCGGTAAACATTTTCTGTCTGCCATTTTGCTGTAGTATTAATGTCAAAGGAGATGATTCAAACTTTAATTCAGGCAAATTGCTTTTTGTTTTGTTTCGAAAATGGCATCCAGAAAGCCTATGGCCGGGGTAGAAGTTATTGTTTATGGCGGGAGATTCAAAAGAAGAACAAAGGGTTTTTGGATTTTAACCACAGTCGCGAAGGATTTCGGACAAATAGTTTTGCGATAATGAATCCCCCAACCATAGGTAGTGTGATAGATGCCTTTATAACGGCATGTTATCACACCATTAGGCTTCCACCATCGGACCACGTGGGGATTAAATAAAAACAGTTTAAGACAACCAAGATGAAGGGAAGAAAATATTATTTAAACTTACCTTAAAGAAAGCGAAGGAATTATGAAGCTATACACATATACAAAGAGGTCTTTTATAATGGTTAATAAAAAAGGAAAGGAATAACATTTTTATCAACAAAACAATTTATTTAATATTTGAAACATTTTAAAGAGTTCTTAGATTCGTACTTGTAAGTGTATATATATGCGAGCATGTGAATGTCTTTTGTGTGGCTAATTTGTAATTGATCATGTGTGAAGAAATGTTCGTCAAATTGAAAGATTGAAGAAATGTTCATCGAATTGAAAGATGTGAATAAGATTACCTTTTTCTCCCCCCCCCTCCTTTTCGGCCGAGGCCGCCAGTGGGGGTGGGGGTTTTGTCGACGAGAGTTCTTTGTGTGCGTCCGCCCAGAACGCTGAAGGCAAAAAGAGGAAGAGGAAGAGGAAGGGACTACGTGTTCTTTTATCGACTTCAAATCTCGCGTGGTCAAGCTGGCCGAAATCCTTCGGCCAACGTGATTCTGCGAGATTTCACGAGTTTCTCCCTTCAGAGGCGAAGAAGGGTTAAACAAAGAAAGAAAGGGAGAGAGTAAGAGAGAGTACCCCAATTGTGGTGTTCACCACAAGCCTTTACCGATAAAACTAGAATTTACTTTTTAAAAACAAAAATACTGGATGAATTTACGTAAATTTTGGTGTACTGTCTTTTTTTTTTACTACAACAGGTTAATAGTGGTTAACCTAGAGAATCACGTAGATTTTAACTTGAAATGGTCCCTCATTTGATAATATAAAACAACAACAACAACAACAACAACAACAGCATAAAACAATTTTCATCGCATTCTGTCTACACCTTCGAACTTGTCGCGGTATCCCTTCACCACTACCAATGTTTACAAACATTATGGACTTATACACCTCTTTCAAAGCCACACCTCTAAAAAAGACCCAGAACAACTTTGCCCTAGTACTTTTCCACCGAGGGCCTCAGCAGCAGTCATGGTAAATTTCCACTCTTTCTTTGGTCGTTTTTCTCTGTTTTACCATCGCCCACACAGTTCTGCTTTCTACATCGCTTTCTTGCAATAATCTGAAATACCAGCATCTGAAAAGTATCCGTAATTCATGTAAACATGGTCAACAAACTTTTCAGCTATTTTTGACCCTGATAGATTCGGCCAGGAATTAATTTCAGTTGTTTCTTTGCTTTATGGGGCTCGCCTACTGTAATGCTGTTTCTCCTCTTTTGGCTAAGATCAAAGTGTAGTATCTGTTCCGATGGATACTGCACGCCTGTCCTGTGCAGTTCTAGGAGGTCCCCCCCCCCAAGCTTTGCCTCCCCTCTTTGGAGAGGAGTAAGTTTATTGCTTACTGTCTGAGGCGCCCCTACTGGGGAAATCCGACGGGGCTGCCCAGGCAATTTTTAAATGGCCAGAGTGCTCACCTCTCGAGCGCTGGCTTTTAACCCCACTTACTCGACCCAAGCTGTGGTCACATCTTACTTGTGGGAGTAAGATAAAACTGGCCTTGTGCCTAACTCCTGCAGAGGAGTAAATAAATAAATATGCTCTCCTCGTTTTTGGCCTTTTGGCTAAGATCAAAGTGTAGTATCTGTTCCGATGGATACTGCACCCCATAGACTGGTATTGTCTTGTCCTTCGGGACTTGATTTACGCCGGCCTATGGGATTGTCCTGTGCAGTTCTAGGAGGTCCACTCTCCCAGGCTTTGCCTCCCCTCTTTGGGGAGGAGTAAGTTAATTGCTTACTGCTTGAGGCGCCCCTACCGGGGAATGCCGACGGGGCTGCCCAGACAATTTTTAATGGTCAGAGTGCTCACCTCTCGGGCGCTGGCTTTTCAACCCCCACTTTCCGACCCGACCTTGGGTCACATCTTACTTGTGGGAGTAGGATAAAACTGGCCTTGTGCCTAACTCCTGGAGAGGAGTAAATAATATGCTCGGCCTTTTGGTCGAGATCAAAGTGTAGTATCTGTTCCGATGGATACTGCACTGCACCCTATAGACTGGTATTGTCTTGGCCTTCAGGGCTTGATTTACGCCGGTCTATGGGATTGTCCTGTGCAGTTCTAGGAGGTCCACCCTCCCAGGCTTTGCCTTCCCTCTTTGGGGAGGAGTAAGTTAATTGCTTACTGCTTGAGGTGCCCCTACCGGGGAATGCCGACGGGGCTGCCCAGACAATTTTTAATGGTCAGAGTGCTCACCTCTCGGGCGCTGGCTTTTCAACCCCTACTTTCCGACCCGAGCTTGGGTCACATCTTACTTGTGGGAGTAGGATAAAAACTGGCCTTGTGCCTAACTCCTGGAGAGGAGTAAATTACTCCAACTGGGTGGACCAGTCGTCAAGCCAGAAAGCCGAAGACTGCACCAGCAGCACCAGCAACCAAACAGCCCTTTTCAGGGCCACACTACTAATAAAGTGATTCACCCTTGCCTGCCTCCTCCATCAACCTGACTTCAGCTTTCCTCTCCAGCCCCCTGCTCCTGCTTCAACCCCAGCGGCTCTTACTCCTGCATCAAATCCCTGCAACGCCTTCTCCAGCTTCCTGCAGCCACTGCTCCAGCTCTCTCCAGCAACTCCTGCTCCAGCTCCTCCCAGCGGCCCCTACTCCTGCACCAGCTCCTTCCTGCAGCACCTGCACCAGCCAACGGCCCGTGCTTCAGCTTCCTGCTACAGCTCACGTCTGCACCAGCTTCTTTCCTGCATCGGTTGCTCCTGCTCCAACTCTTCCCAGCAGCGCCTGCACCACCAGCTCCTTTCCTGCAACCACTGCTACAGCTCCTGTTCCTTGTTCCAGCAGCACCATGTTCCTGTCGATCCAGCCCTTGGCCATGTCCACACTGACCAGACCTAACTGAGGCATCCCATCACACCTCAGGGACGTCCACGTCAATCTCCGTGTAACATCATACCACACTGTCCAGGTTCCAGTTTCCTCGATTTCTGTCGACCCAGCCTTTTCCTTCTGTCCAGGTTCCGGAAACATCCTTCCTGCCGCCCAGGTTCCAGCTTCCTCATTCCAGCCTTTCCTGCTTCCAGTGACGTAATCCCTGTTATTTCAGCTTTCCTTCTCACGTTGTTACCTTTATGGTAAATAAACGATTCTTTTTAATTGTTCATCTGCGTTTGTCGTCTCTTCTTTGCCATTTGCTGTAATTTGCCTGTGTCCATTTTCTTAGTTGTAAGATCGATCACCCCGGTGACCGGACCCTGCAACAAACTCATCATTTACCAAAAAAGTTACGTTTGAACGTGGATTGCTGCAGACGAATGATAACTTGTCTGACAATTTTATTACATATATAAATACGTTTCTGATGTTTTCTTTGCTAAATGTTACCGGTACCTATCTAAAACTCTTAGGAAAGTTTTGAATCCACCTTTGTTCCCACGAACCATGAGCGAAATAGTAGGTCAGATTGGACTCTAACCTAGGAGATGGAAAACTCCGAAATAAAACTAGTTCTTCTCTGGGTACTTCTTTAGTTTACGGACCGTGCTGAACTAATAACGTTACTTTATAGAAACCCATTCTTAACATGGGAGGGGCCGACTTTGTTAACTATTCTGTACTTTCACTTAACAAATTAATGAACAAAAGATACCGTAAAAATTGAATTTAACTTGAAAATCCTTTCTAAAAGAATAGGACGGTCCCTAAACTGCAGAAGTACCCTTCTCTGTTTATCCCAGCATTATTTTCCGATCGTGTTGTATTTTTGCTAATCATTAGATTTAAGCAGTGTCGGTTCAGGAGGTGGGTCTAGGGATTACGCCACCTTTGTTTCAGTATAAAATTCCCATCACACAGGAATCTTTTCTCGTGGTGTCCATTGTCTTCCGAGATAGGAGGCCAACCATGACTGATACCCCAAACAAATTGAATCTAACAAAGATGTTCAAGGGAGATAAATAAACAGAAAAAATCCTTAATTACCTCCCCGTAATTCTCAAACTTCTTATCGCTAAGATTTACTTATACAGGGTGGGCAAAAATAAGGGTCCTATTTTTAAAAATTCATAACTTTTTTATTTATTGATTTTTTTTTTTTTTTTAGAATAAGTAAAGGACCCCTTCCGAAGCAAGCATGAGTCGTATTAGCCCTAAGGAACGTACCCTCATTTAGAAAACATTATTTTTGCTTAAAAAACTCAAAACCGTGTAAAAAACAATACTTTAGTTTTTGTAAGTTTTAAGAAGTGTTTTTCGGCTAAAATTTGTTTTGTTTCTTTCAAAAAATCTCGGAAGGGTCAGTCTACACACACATAAAGTTTGGTGAGTTTAACTTTTATTTTGTGGAAGTTATTCAAATTCAAGTTATTCAAATTTAAAGATAGAACCCTTATTTTGGCCCACCCTGTATTAGACAACTTCACGTGTATTTTTCTTTTATTTAATTTATTTAATTTTTTAAAACTTCAATTTACCCCAAAGAAGGAGCACTTTTACTGAGACGTAAGGGGCTACTGTGAATTAGGGGCCAGCTTTATAGGAGCATTTTTAAGTGAGTAGTTGTACAGCGAGATGCTTGTTCACATTACGTTTAAATTTCTGCATGCTGGCACAGTCGGAGAAACAGGGAACAGGGAGGCAATTCTAAAGACAAACAGTTCGAGTAAAGAATCTATTAGAGTAGAAAGCCTTTTGCCATCTGGATATCTCTACAGTGAAGAGGTGGGATTTTGCTGATTGTCGGGTTGGTTGGGGTTATTTACATTGAGTGAGCACAAGTGCAGCAAATTCGTCGGAGCACATTCTGTTGAAGTACTTGTGAAACAAGCACAGGGATGAAGAATTGTGGCGATGGGACAGGGGCTGGAGCTTGGTAGACAATGTGGAACCTATTAGGTTAGAGACTCTTTTTTGGACCCTGTCCAAGAGGGAGAGACTAGTGGTTGGTGCACCAGCCCAGATGTGACAACCATGCTTCATGCATAAGCAACTGGTGGCTTTGTAGACATATAGGATACTGGAATGTGTGAGAAGTTTTCTAGCTCGGTAGAGGGAGCCCACCTTCTTTGCAGCAGACTTGGCAGTATCTTGTATGTGTTTATTCCAATTCATGTAACCTGTGAATGTTAGGCCGAAGAGTTTTAATGTTGGAATCTCGAGAAGGATGCTATCAGCCAAGGCAATTGGTGGTTGATCAGGTTTCTTATAATTGTTAAAGGAAAGGAGCTTTGTCTTGGTAGCATTAAACGTGACCATCTAGTTTGGCCCCATTCATTTATGGCCCCATTCCAGTATATATTTTTCTCGCATCAACGTAACTTTGATATTTACACATTGAATTATTATTTTTTATTTACTATTTATCGAATATTTATGGAAATAAAAAAATTAAATAGTGTAAACTAAAAAAAAACACAATTATATTGAACTTCATTAATATTCACTGTCTTATCCCTTTCGCACATAATCAGTTTCTCCCTCCCTACATTTGCCACATAATCAGCATCCTTCTTTCTTTCGGGTTACTTGCTGATTTAGCCTTTTTGGCTCTTAGTTTTTTGTTTATTGTATATTAGTAGAGATATCTAGTGTTATCAGGGATTCTAATTTTTTTTATCGAAATCGCTCCAGACAAGGCATAACGCCACTTCATGTAAGGAGCTAAAAAAAAATACCACTTCAAGTTCAAAACTTGCCAACGATAAGTGTTAAATAGATAGATTCTGACCCAGAAAGCAGCAATTATTCCCCCTTTGTCAGAAACATCGCTCATGAAATGTGAGCACTAAAGGACAAAATAAGAGAAGTAAGAGTTATGAGGTAAATTGTTAACTTTCGTGGTAATTCGTCAGAGGTGGTGGTTTAGTTTCTATATACATAGTCGTCTGTTTTGTAGCGTGGATCCTGGCTTGGATGAGATATTCTTATTATTTTTTATGTAATAACGAGTCACCGCTTATCAAGGCCCAAAGGCCACTCAAGGATAAGGGTTAATGAGTTTGTCAGGTTGACGGTGAGACAACATCGTGAGGATGAGATCGTTGAAGCTGGGCAGACGAAGACCAAGAAGAGAGTTAGGCTCAAAGTGGATCCTTGAGGCACACCAGGATTGATACTATGTGCTTCAGACTTCTGTCCATTACCAACAACTGTTATAAACCTACCAGAGAGAAAGTATTTGATGGTTGAGAAGTCATTTCCAGATATTCCATACGATATAGACGATGGCACGTTTTTCAAAAGCACCAAGACTCGCGCTAACAATTAAAATGGTAAAATATGAATTTTGAACGAAACACATAAAACATGATTAAAGAACGAAACATATATATGTACAAATTTGCAATTTTGTCTAGGAGCAAAGTGTAGTTTCTGTTCTGATGCTACACTTCATCTTTTCCGCCCTCGGTCAGTGAAAGAGAAATCCTTCTAGACTGAAACAATTTTTATTTTTTTCCCAATCCAGAGTGTCCCTTTTTGGGGAGCTTGATTTTTCCCACATTAAAAACCGATTTTGTGTCTAACTCTGCCCTCGTGGGGAGGCAAGTAAATAGGAAAAATAGTATTACAGATATTTTGTGTAAGATAAATGTTTGTGTCTGTGTTTGAAAAGTTAAGTGTCCTCGTTTGTAGAATGTTTGACGTGAGAAAACTGTATTGGCCTTGTTTAAGAAGTGTGTATATATGTTTGCTATTTTTCAGTGTATGTAATACGCCTTGTAGACAGCGTGTGTATAGGAGTTTGCCTTTGTTTTAGTTAGTGTGAAGGTATACACGTGACCTTGTCTGTGAGTTCAGTAAGCACTGTAGACATTGTGTGTATGCTGCCTTTGCCTAGTGTGTACGCTGATGTGAATATGTGTGTGCGTAAATTTGTTGGATACTGCTTATTTTCGCGGGTGTATACATCGTTATATACCCGTTCATCTTCTGCTGCAATCCAGGTTTCGTCACTTGGCTGTTGATCAATAACCACATGAAAGCGGAATTTGGTTTTTAAAAGAGTTTCTTTCACATAACAAAGAGACAGAAATTAACTGAATGTGTACGAGAGAGAGAGAGATAGAAAGAGAGAGAGAGAGAGAGGTGTAAATAGAATGAATTGGAGGAAGAGGAAACCGTAGCATATCATTCAGGCCATTTTTGGCTACACTACACTCCACCTTTCCGCCCCCCCCCCCCTGCCGGCTGGCAGAGGACCGCTTGTTTCTCCATCCATCTCGTCGGCTGGTTGCAGGCTCAAGAGGCAGCACACTCTTCAAACGGAAGTGATCTTTTAGCTACCCCCACCTTTTAGGGTCCTGTTCATTCGGCGCCCCTTCCGTATCTAACAAGTTGAAAGTAGTCAATTTGTTCTCTCCTTGCCATAGAGACAAACGAAAGCAGTAAGCAAGTAAGCTTTCTGTCACTGTGTCTTCTCTTCTATCTCCCCCAGCAATGTTGAAATTCTGTTTTTTTTATACTAGGCGACCAGATCCAGAAGTAAATTTGCTTTATTGGCGGGGGGGAAAGGTAATTTTTACTTGTAGATGAAGTAAACAGCTGACTGTTTTTTTCGTTTTTTTATAAAATTTTCGCCTGGAGCCTAAGAGTGGTACTATGAAGCACACTAGATTAACACTTGACAAACCCAAGTCTTCAGTCTGTGATGTTATCCACGTAACCACAATCATCTCCTTGGAGTGGTAACTTCTGGATTATATGGAGGGCTAACTCAAAACACCAACAGTTTCTTTCTTTTTTTATTTTGCAAATATTTGATTTTTAATTTTCAAATTTACTTAAAAATTTGATTCAATGTTTTCTGGGTAAAGTATAGAGTAGTTAACAGTCGATATCTCATAAATAAAAAATAAAAATAACAAATAATTTATAGCAAACGCAGTAAAATTAAATTCTCTACCATCCGTATACTTTAATATGTGGAAACTGTTTGTACGATCTTTTTCTTTTCAAAATTTTATTTCAGCGAAAGCTGACTTATCGACACACTTACAAACAACAATGGTCACCGAAATTTTCGAGGTGATCATTTAACTAGTGCTAAGCGATTACGTTAGACAATCACGTGTGGTTTCACAAGTTTTTTTTTTATTAGAGTGAGGCTTGCCACTTGGACTAAGGGTTTGTGGTAAGGTAAGTAATTATTTTTTTTACTATCTTTTCCGTTAATCGAAGTTGAGCGATCCTTTTTAAAAAAATCTCGGCCGCCATTTTTTTCGTGTGCCGATAAGTCAGCTTTCACTGAAATCAAATTCTAAAATACAAAATCTTATAAACAGTTTCTGCACGTTAAAAGTATACAGATCGGTATAAAATTTAATTTTAATGTTTTTGCTGTAAATTATTTGTTGTTTATAAGTTTTACCGCTGTTACCTATTTTGGATTTTATCTGGTTTCTTTTGTCAGAATTTGCTCACGAACACAATGAAAAATACGCATTTTTAGTTAATTCGATTTATATTTTTAATTTTTCAGTAAAAAGTCCACGGTGTGCCTACAACATTCCACATGCAGATTGAGTTTAATTTCGACTGAGTTTTAAACTGTTTCGCAGCCTGAAATGGCTGAGACTATCGAAGAAGATGAGAAAGAGGGAAACACAATGGACACCCGTGAACCTGGAGGTTTCTCTACTGCGCCTACTTTACCAACAATTGACCTCGACTGGGATATGGATGTCGAGCTTAACGAACCATTTAATTACGTTAAAGATGATTTTTACGGGTTTTTAGCCAAGGTGAGTATATTTATCTACTTTTTCCTGCATCAAGATTAGTAATGAGGTAAGTTTATAGGGGAGAATCCAGCCCCCTCCTCCCAAAAAGGGGTACAGTGGATGGGTGCAGAGTTTGCCATAGTTGGATAAGTCGGCATTCCTCAGTGAGGGCCTCTCAACTGATTGGAGATAAACAAATCCACCCTCTCGAAGGAGGAGGTAATTCACAGGTAATTCTGATAAGGCGTCTATACTCGACAAAGGTTACCATTTAAAAAGTCTTGTGACAAGCTAAATAAATGCTCTGAAACACAAGTAATATGTTTGTACGGCAATCATTACTATTACCAACATAAATTATTCTAAAGAAAATACAGTTAGGATATTAATCAAAAACAATTTATTTTGCTTTACTAACTCAGTTTGATCTATTTGAATAAAAAAAAAAAATTAATAGAAGTTATAAGCCGTTTAAGTTGTCCTAAAGATCGGATCTGAGAAAAGCAGTTTGGTCAATAACGTGAACAAAGATGGCTGCTTTCCTCAGATCCGATGTTAATGGAACTTAAAATGCTTATAATTTCTCAATTGCTTTGAACGAAATAGATGCTCTGAAACAAAAGCCCACTAATATTCTGTAATTAAAAGAAAGTGTCGCTGGAATTAACATCAACTCGAAACAAAAAAAAGAAAAAAAAAGAGGGATTTTTTCATCGTTTTTGTTGTTTACTTGTATTCACCCTGAACAAGGCATATTATTATCACTAAAGCTTACAAGGCTACTTCAGTAAGAGTCAGATTTATAAAAGAGCAACCTGGTGGAGGGTTAGGCATGAAGCTTTTTGTTCATATTACATTTAATTTCTACACGTTGCTAGTGTCGGGGAAACAGGGAACAGGAAGAAAATTCCAAAGGCAAACAATCAGAGGAAAAGAAGCAACCACTAGAAAAGTGTAATAGAAAAGTCTTATGCTCGATCCGTTATATCTAGAATGACTGAGCAGAGGTCATGTTTCCACAAGTTTTGTCGAATAACAAACAGATGTAAGAAACACAACAAACAGATGTAAGAAATATTTTTCTTACATCTGTTTGTTGATGTAAAACCTCTACTTCAACCATCATCAATGAATCAGAGGTGATATCCTCAGCATCTTATAAAGCCAAACTCTTTGCAAATAACTTTGCATCAAATTCCACCCTTTTCAATCAAGGACTCCAACTTCCAGAATTTCTCCCTATGACCGTAAATACTCTAAGTGGAATTCATATATCTGTCTGGGATGTTGCTAAACTTATCAAGAACTTGAATGCCAGCAAGGAAGCTGGTCCTAACAACATGTCAGCCATGATGCTAAGGACGCTGCTACCAGAACTAGATCGTATTCTTACAGAGCTGTTTAATTGTTGCTTAAAGGAGGTATGCTTCTCATCACAGAGGAAAACTTTGCCAGTCTGATCAGTATTTAAAAATACTGGATATCGGTCTTTTGCATCTTTTGCATTTTTTGCATCGTTTGCATCTTTTGCATTTTTTTGCATCTTTTGCATTTTTTGCATCTTTTGCATCTTTTGCATCTTTTGCATCTTTTGCATTTTTTGCATCTTTTGCATCTTTTGCATTTTTGCATTTTTGCATCTTTTGGCATCTTTTGCATTTTTTGCATCTTTTGCATCTTTTGCATCTTTTGCATCTTTTGCATTTTTTGCATCTTTTGCATTTTTTTTCATATTTTGCATTTTTTGCATCTTTTGCATCTTTTGGCATCTTTTGCATCTTTTGCATTTTTTGCATCTTTTGAATTTTTTGCATTTTTTTGCATCTTTTGCATCTTTTGCATTTTTGCATCTTTTGCATCTTTTGCATTTTTTTGCATCTTTTGCATCTTTTGCATCTTTTGCATCCCATTACAGATCGTCTCTTGTGCGTCATTAATCAGTTACTTGAATCTGTAACCAATCAAGAAGTTGTCAATCACCTGAGCAAAAAACAATTTGCTCATCGGGTTGGTCGGAGGAGGTATTTTTGTTGAAGAGGTACTAGTACAGTATGTTCATCGAAGCACATTCCATAGAAGTACTTATAAAACAAGGACAGGATGTAACATTGCGGCGATGCGACAAGGCTGGAGCGTTGCACACAGTGCGGGACCTATTAGGTTAGAAATTCTTTGTGGCACTCTGTCCAAGAGAAAGAGGCTGGTTGGTTCATACACTAGCCCAGATGCGGCAACAATATTCCATGCATGTACGAATGGTAACTTTATAAAGACATAGGATACTGGCAGGTTGAGAACTTTTCTTTCCCACTAGAGGGAGCCTACCTTCTTTGCAGCAGACTTGTCAGCATCTTCTATGTCCTTATTCCAATTCATGTTTCCTGCGGAAGTCAGGCCGAGGAGTTTGAACGTTGGATTCTTGGGGAGAGTGTATCGGTCATGATAATCGATGGTTGGAATTTTTTTTATAGTTGTTAAAAGAAAAGGAGCTTTGTCTTCTAGCATTAAATGGGACCATTTTTTTTTTCTCCAATCTGCTACTCATTGGAGGTCATTTTCTAAGAATTCAGCCATTGCCTTGCATGTGTGGCCATTGAGGATACACAACTAAACTGTTTGTCTTGTGAAGTCTTGTGTAAAATTATTGAGATTTACTCTAATTCTGAGAATCAGTATGGCTATATTTGATATGTCGTTTAATCAGCGATAACATAATATTTGGTAAAGGTTTCCAGATCACCTGGGGTACACTTTATTAGATCAAAGATAAATACGCCATCATCCCTTCCCTTAGGGGCAATCTGCAGATGTAGGGAATCGCTCTTACGAAATTTCAAATTATTAGATTTGATAGCCTTAAAGCAGATAGTGGACACCCATACATAGATTAAGAGACATACTGGCAGACAGACAGAAAGTCATGCAGACAGACAAACGATTACACACATTTCTCAGATCAGCATTAGATTTGTACATACAATGTTATTCTTTTACTTGTTCCTTCAGTTTTTCTACTTTTTCTTCCTCTTTTTCATCTTTTTATCCTTCCCCTCCTCTTTCTGCTTCACCCTTCTCCCATTTCACCTTCTTCTTCTTCTTCTTCTTCTTCTTCTTCTTCTTCTTCTTCTTCTTCTTCTTCTTCTTCTTCTTCTTCTTCCTCTTCTTCTTCTTCTTCTTCTTCTTCTTCTTCTTCTTCTTCTTCTTCTTCTTCTTCTTCTTCTTCTTCTTCTTCTTCTTCCTCTTCTTCTTCTTCTTCTTCTTCTTCTTCTTCTTCTTCTTCTTCTTCTTCCAAATTTTCCTTCTTTCTCTCCACCTTCTTTTTCTTCTTATGCTTCCTCCTCCTCTTTCTGCTCTATCCTCCTCCCATTTCACCTTCTTCCAAATGTTCCTTCTTTTTCTCCACCTGCTTCTATCGTCCTATTTTTCTAATTTCTTCTTCTTCTTCTTCTTCTTCTTCTTCTTCTTCTTCTTCTTCTTCTTCTTCTTCTTCTTCTTCTTCTTCTTCTTCAAACCTCCTCTTTCTGCTCTATCCTCCTCCCATTTCACCTTCTTCCAAATGTTCCTTCTTTTTCTCCACCTGCTTCTATCGTCCTATTTTTCTAATTTCTTCTTCTTCTTCTTCTTCTTCTTCTTCTTCTTCTTCTTCTTCTTCTTCTTCTTCTTCTTCTTCTTCAAACCTCCTCTTTCTGCTCTATCCTCCTCCCATTTCACCTTCTTCCAAATGTTCCTTCTTTTTCTCCACCTGCTTCTATCGTCCTATTTTTCTAATTTCTTCTTCTTCTTCTTCTTCTTCTTCTTCTTCTTCTTCTTCTTCAAACCTCCTCTTTCTGCTCTATCCTCCTCCCATTTCACCTTCTTCCAAATGTTCCTTCTTTTTCTCCACCTGCTTCTATCGTCCTATTTTTCTAATTTCTTCTTCTTCTTCTTCTTCTTCTTCTTCTTCTTCTTCTTCTTCTTCTTCTTCTTCTTCTTCTTCTTCTTCAAACCTCCTCTTTCTGCTCTATCCTCCTCCCATTTCACCTTCTTCCAAATGTTCCTTCTTTTTCTCCACCTGCTTCTATCGTCCTATTTTTCTAATTTCTTCTTCTTCTTCTTCTTCTTCTTCTTCTTCTTCTTCTTCTTCTTCTTCTTCTTCTTCTTCAAACCTCCTCTTTCTGCTCTATCCTCCTCCCATTTCACCTTCTTCCAAATGTTCCTTCTTTTTCTCCACCTGCTTCTATCGTCCTATTTTTCTAATTTCTTCTTCTTCTTCTTCTTCTTCTTCTTCTTCTTCTTCTTCTTCTTCTTCTTCTTCTTCTTCTTCTTCAAACCTCCTCTTTCTGCTCTATCCTCCTCCCATTTCACCTTCTTCCAAATGTTCCTTCTTTTTCTCCACCTGCTTCTATCGTCCTATTTTTCTAATTTCTTCTTCTTCTTCTTCTTCTTCTTCTTCTTCTTCTTCTTCTTCTTCTTCTTCTTCTTCTTCTTCAAACCTCCTCTTTCTGCTCTATCCTCCTCCCATTTCACCTTCTTCCAAATGTTCCTTCTTTTTCTCCACCTGCTTCTATCGTCCTATTTTTCTAATTTCTTCTTCTTCTTCTTCTTCTTCTTCTTCTTCTTCTTCTTCTTCTTCTTCTTCAAACCTCCTCTTTCTGCTCTATCCTCCTCCCATTTCACCTTCTTCCAAATGTTCCTTCTTTTTCTCCACCTGCTTCTATCGTCCTATTTTTCTAATTTCTTCTTCTTCTTCTTCTTCTTCTTCTTCTTCTTCTTCTTCTTCTTCTTCTTCTTCTTCTTCTTCTTCTTCTTCTTCTTCTTCTTCAAACCTCCTCTTTCTGCTCTATCCTCCTCCCATTTCACCTTCTTCCAAATGTTCCTTCTTTTTCTCCACCTGCTTCTATCGTCCTATTTTTCTAATTTCTTCTTCTTCTTCTTCTTCTTCTTCTTCTTCTTCTTCTTCTTCTTCTTCTTCTTCTTCTTCTTCTTCAAACCTCCTCTTTCTGCTCTATCCTCCTCCCATTTCACCTTCTTCCAAATGTTCCTTCTTTTTCTCCACCTGCTTCTATCGTCCTATTTTTCTAATTTCTTCTTCTTCTTCTTCTTCTTCTTCTTCTTCTTCTTCTTCTTCTTCTTCTTCTTCTTCTTCTTCTTCTTCTTCTTCTTCTTCTTCTTCTTCTTCTTCTTCTTCAAACCTCCTCTTTCTGCTCTATCCTCCTCCCATTTCACCTTCTTCCAAATGTTCCTTCTTTTTCTCCACCTGCTTCTATCGTCCTATTTTTCTAATTTCTTCTTCTTCTTCTTCTTCTTCTTCTTCTTCTTCTTCTTCTTCTTCTTCTTCTTCTTCTTCTTCTTCTTCAAACCTCCTCTTTCTGCTCTATCCTCCTCCCATTTCACCTTCTTCCAAATGTTCCTTCTTTTTCTCCACCTGCTTCTATCGTCCTATTTTTCTAATTTCTTCTTCTTCTTCTTCTTCTTCTTCTTCTTCTTCTTCTTCTTCTTCTTCTTCTTCTTCTTCTTCTTCAAACCTCCTCTTTCTGCTCTATCCTCCTCCCATTTCACCTTCTTCCAAATGTTCCTTCTTTTTCTCCACCTGCTTCTATCGTCCTATTTTTCTAATTTCTTCTTCTTCTTCTTCTTCTTCTTCTTCTTCTTCTTCTTCTTCTTCTTCTTCTTCTTCTTCTTCTTCTTCTTCAAACCTCCTCTTTCTGCTCTATCCTCCTCCCATTTCACCTTCTTCCAAATGTTCCTTCTTTTTCTCCACCTGCTTCTATCGTCCTATTTTTCTAATTTCTTCTTCTTCTTCTTCTTCTTCTTCTTCTTCTTCTTCTTCTTCTTCTTCTTCTTCTTCTTCTTCTTCTTCTTCAAACCTCCTCTTTCTGCTCTATCCTCCTCCCATTTCACCTTCTTCCAAATGTTCCTTCTTTTTCTCCACCTGCTTCTATCGTCCTATTTTTCTAATTTCTTCTTCTTCTTCTTCTTCTTCTTCTTCTTCTTCTTCTTCTTCTTCTTCTTCTTCTTCTTCTTCTTCTTCTTCTTCAAACCTCCTCTTTCTGCTCTATCCTCCTCCCATTTCACCTTCTTCCAAATGTTCCTTCTTTTTCTCCACCTGCTTCTATCGTCCTATTTTTCTAATTTCTTCTTCTTCTTCTTCTTCTTCTTCTTCTTCTTCTTCTTCTTCTTCTTCTTCTTCTTCTTCTTCTTCTTCTTCTTCTTCTTCTTCTTCTTCTTCAAACCTCCTCTTTCTGCTCTATCCTCCTCCCATTTCACCTTCTTCCAAATGTTCCTTCTTTTTCTCCACCTGCTTCTATCGTCCTATTTTTCTAATTTCTTCTTCTTCTTCTTCTTCTTCTTCTTCTTCTTCTTCTTCTTCAAACCTCCTCTTTCTGCTCTATCCTCCTCCCATTTCACCTTCTTCCAAATGTTCCTTCTTTTTCTCCACCTGCTTCTATCGTCCTATTTTTCTAATTTCTTCTTCTTCTTCTTCTTCTTCTTCTTCTTCTTCTTCTTCTTCTTCTTCTTCTTCTTCTTCTTCTTCTTCTTCTTAAAACCTCCTCTTTCTGCTCTATCCTCCTCCCATTTCACCTTCTTCCAAATGTTCCTTCTTTTTCTCCACCTGCTTCTATCGTCCTATTTTTCTAATTTCTTCTTCTTCTTCTTCTTCTTCTTCTTCTTCTTCTTCTTCTTCTTCTTCTTCTTCTTCTTCTTCTTCAAACCTCCTCTTTCTGCTCTATCCTCCTCCCATTTCACCTTCTTCCAAATGTTCCTTCTTTTTCTCCACCTGCTTCTATCGTCCTATTTTTCTAATTTCTTCTTCTTCTTCTTCTTCTTCTTCTTCTTCTTCTTCTTCTTCTTCTTCTTCTTCTTCTTCTTCTTCTTCTTCTTCTTCTTCTTCTTCTTCTTCTTCTTCTTCAAACCTCCTCTTTCTGCTCTATCCTCCTCCCATTTCACCTTCTTCCAAATGTTCCTTCTTTTTCTCCACCTGCTTCTATCGTCCTATTTTTCTTCTTCTTCTTCTTCTTCTTCTTCTTCTTCTTCTTCTTCTTCTTCTTCTTCTTCTTCTTCTTCTTCTTCTTCTTCTTCAAACCTCCTCTTTCTGCTCTATCCTCCTCCCATTTCACCTTCTTCCAAATGTTCCTTCTTTTTCTCCACCTGCTTCTATCGTCCTATTTTTCTAATTTCTTCTTCTTCTTCTTCTTCTTCTTCTTCTTCTTCTTCTTCTTCTTCTTCTTCTTCAAACCTCCTCTTTCTGCTCTATCCTCCTCCCATTTCACCTTCTTCCAAATGTTCCTTCTTTTTCTCCACCTGCTTCTATCGTCCTATTTTTCTAATTTCTTCTTCTTCTTCTTCTTCTTCTTCTTCTTCTTCTTCTTCTTCTTCTTCTTCTTCTTCTTCTTCTTCTTCTTCTTCTTCTTCAAACCTCCTCTTTCTGCTCTATCCTCCTCCCATTTCACCTTCTTCCAAATGTTCCTTCTTTTTCTCCACCTGCTTCTATCGTCCTATTTTTCTTCTTCTTCTTCTTCTTCTTCTTCTTCTTCTTCTTCTTCTTCTTCTTCTTCTTCTTCTTCTTCTTCTTCTTCAAACAACACTCTCTTTATCGACAATTACTTGTAAATCGAACCCCAATTTCTTTATTCCTTGAAGAAATCTAAACCCAATTCGAAAGAGTCGAATTATCGAACACAAATGATACAATAAATAATCGATCTTCCTCCAAACACAAACCGGAAATGTTTTTATATAATATGAAATAATCTCTTTAAAAATGTCGAATTTTCACTGTACATGACGTATAATTTACCCAATTCAAACCCAATTCAAAAGCGATAACCGCTACCATCAATCTACTAGATATAAAAAGGCATAATGCTATCGCCAGGATTGCCGAGGAGAACAAGATAAACAGATAAATAAATATCCAGCTCTGACGTATAGAATTGTTTCTCATTCATCTCTGGAGAGACAGCACGTTGACTGTCAACCGAGGCTACTATGATAGGTTTTGAGGCATTTGTGTCGCTTTCGTTGCGCCAAAAATGTCTATTCCCTAAATGAATAACAGTTAGATTTGTATCTTCTCGAAAAATTTAAGAAACACTTTTATTTTATCTTTTGATACATTATTTTAATGTTAAAATTTATCATAGTAGCCCCACCATACAGTATAATTATGAATAACTTATATTGAAAACTGAGGCGTATTTTGAAGCCAGAGACAAATCGTTCTACAAAACCATCAAATTGCTTACAGAAGCATTGGAATAGGTGTATCACATTAGATGTAGACTATGTTGAAGAATAAAGTCAAATTTTGCCTAAATATTGTGGGTTTATTAGTTGGGCCGAGGACCTGTAGTCATGTGTTATATATATATATATATATATATATATATATATACTATCAGGACCTGTCGTCCGGCTTTGCCCGGGGCAAATATAAAAGAATGAATGAATTAACATTTCTGAACAGCCGACACAACGCAAATAGGTCACATTTGATAGTTGTAGTGTTTAGAAAAAAATTCGGTTTTGAATTGTGGAAAATCTATGTACTTGTTGTTTTTGTTCCCGGTTTTTGATCGGGTATTTTAGACGACGGTCGTGATTTTAGAGATTGCCAAGCACCACACTTAACAATTAATATTTGTGTAGCTTATTTGGGACTAAACCGGCTCGATAAAAACATATATGTTTGGAATGGATCACTAGTAAGCAATGTAGGAAAAATCAAATTGTAAGTCAATACCCTAAAAGGGTCCGAGGCAGCAGTCGGGGGTGGGTTGCAAAAAGGAATTGCTCTCTTAGCGACCCAATCAATACTTATGGTAACAATATGTAATGGGGCAGAGAACGGATTTCTCTGCTGGAGCAACGATCCAGAGTCTGGTCTATAGTGAGTCAAATAATGTACTAATTCTGGTCACCACCAAACTCTGGAACACAATAACACACTAACACTCCACACTCAGGTGAGAGGTAGAACCTCAATTTATAGGCTTTTAACAACCTGTCACCCCCATTCTTAACATACATAAATATCACCTTTATCTCTGCTCATGTTGGTCTTATCGCCACCCCACCTGAAAGCCGGCACCAGCAATCAGTATGTATCACTTTCTTTTTTTTCCACAGCAAGTGCTAACTTTTAACAATAGAATGCTGTTAATAAAAAAGGAGAAACTGTAAAGTAAAAATGAAACATTTATATAGCAACAATTTCACAAAGATGTAAAATATAAACGATAAAGTTATTGAAGGTTGAAAAAGTTTCTTTCATATGAAAACGACACGAGCGTTAAATTTGTTTTCAAAGTTCCATATGCGCGTATGTGTGTGCGTGTATGTGTGTTTACATACTTGGGTTAAGCTGTTATTGTGGGAAGAGACAGCAGATTCCCTTCTGAATCGTCGTACTGCGTTCGAGCCCGACTTACCGCCTGAAACCACCACTTCCTGCACCGATGAGGACGTAAGTCCGAAACGACGTCGTATGTAGGTAAATACACTTTAATATTTAATAAAAAATATTCATAGTATATATATATATATATATATATATATATATATGAATGACAATTTAATAATCATTTACAAAATGTCCAGATTTCATTCATAAACAGTAATTGTCAGGAAAAGTTGTCCTTACCTTCCGGTGACTTCTGGCGGAGTGATGGGGAAACAGCTTCCTTGTTTGGATTGTTTATTTATCCACCTAAATTTGCATAGTGGTCACATGACACCCTTTTGGCTAAATAAAAAAAGGCTGTTTGTGGCTGTTTAGTGCCTTCCTTTTGAGACCGTCAGTAGGTCATAGTGTGGCTCCTATTACTATAATTATTACCAGACATTGGCTTCGTTTACAAAACCAAGGTCACAACACCGGCAATCTGTTGCAACACCCCCTCTATCCACAATTACACAGGCAAGGGGTGTACTTTCCTGTCCCTTCTGCCAGTTGCCGTTGTTGGTGAACCTTGTAGCGTCACTTTTCGCTACATAATATCAAACAATTGCTAATTCCGAAGACATATATATTTTGATAAACAAAATATGAAAATATTTACGAAAAGTCTTCAGCAGTATATATTCCATCCCTCAAAGTTTGAATTTCCATTCGGTCTGTGAAAAAAAGGGATACATAAGTTATGTTCATAACTTTGAAATGTATACGGTTGTATCTTCTTTCTTTGGCTTGATTATGGCGGATGCAATATACACCGATGAATGCTTTTCTTAAATATTTTAATTATATATAATATATATATATATATATATATATATATATATATATATATATATATATGTATATGTATATATATGCATATATGTAGGTGTGTGTGTGTATATATGTATGTGTGTGTGCGTATGGATTTGTATGTATACATATATGTATGTGCGTATAATTTTATTTCAATTAGATTCTCTTTCTTGGAATCCAGACGGACTGGGAATCTATGACACGCGGTTTGTCTATTTCTTCTCTTGTTTCTTTCTTTCTTTTCTCCTACCGAGTTTGAGAACGCGAGTTTCGCCGGACGCATTTCGTCTCGGCTAGAGATGTATGAATAAAAGTTGTGTATGTGATTATGCTTAGTTATGGTAATGTGCGAGTGAGATTATGTATGTGCGTGCGCATAGGATGTGTGCGTATTTAGTTTTGTGTATGCGCGTGAGTAAAGTTGTCTATATGTATGATATCGTCAAGTCGTATGTGTCATAATTTTGACACGGCAGTTTTTAGTTGATTAACTTAAAGATCCCTCCCCTTCGACCGCCATAGTTAAATATAAGTTTTAAAGTTCACCCTCTTTATAAAAGATGTATCAAATTGGTTGCTACCACCACTCTCTCTAGTTGTGTTTTAATTGTCGTAGGGAAATTCAATTTTCTATCAGTCTCAAAAATGTAATTGTCTGAGTGATGCTTGAAAAAACCGCACGGTTGAAATAAATTATTGCATCGACAATTATGTGATTTCGTGTTATTATATTTTATGTTATATATATATATATATATATATATATATATACTGACATTAGTGTTTTCAACAGAAGTGCTCATAGATAATTTGCATAAATATTCTAATTTATATTTTAATACTATTTTTGAAAAGCGCTCATTGAGTAAATAAATACCGATCGTCAATTTGGTTATATTTTCAGAAGAGGCTGTTGAATCTTAATTACAATGTTATATAATTGAGTATGTCCTTTTCATCCGTTCGGGATCTTCATACTTTTATTTCTTCTGATCGTTCTAATGATTGTCAATGGTGATGAGTGATTGTTGCTGCCATCGCCCCACCCCACCCCAAGGAGCTGGAATCAAATTAAAGACGCAAAAAAATGAAAAAGGCACACTCAATTAGTTTTGATAATTAAATAAGTGCCGTTTTATTTTGGGGTGTCATCGATGAATGGGAGAAGAAGATAACTTCGAATTGTTCGGTTCTAAGTTCTTATATTCGTCCGTCCGTCGTTCCTCTCCAGTAACTAAAATTCTCAGTCAACAAACTCCCTTCTGATTTAAAATACATTATATAGTGTTGTTTTCATATGTGCGGTGCCGCTTTGGCATGTGATCTACAGGGAAAACTATCTACACCGTACGCCTCTCATTTTTTATAAATATACGATGCCCCGGTGTAAGGATCGACGAAATTTTACTGATGATTTACGGAAAAATGAACATTGATTTCGTTTAAATAAGCGTAAGTTCTCCATTCGTCGGAATAGATTACTGAGCATTCAGCGACTTCTAGTTGAATAATTTGCTGAAGTGTCGCACGGTTTCTTCTTTGAACGTTAGGATTAAGGGTTCGGGTTCGGGGTGAGAGTAAGGGTTAGGGGTTAGGGGATAAGGTTATGGGTTAGGGTTAGTGTTAGGGTCCCAGGCTCGATAACTATATATTCTTTCGAAAGCCAATTAGATGAAGTGCTCCCCTTGCTCTTGTACCGTGTTGCTTGCCATATGAGGTGTCGATCGCATAGCAAAACTAGATTCATGATACCACGTATGCTGTTCTTCTAGATATGCATTGGCTTTTGAGATAAATAAAAAAAAATATATAAGAGGTTTATGTAGTTTGCTTGAAGCATTGTTTATTAGTATATAGAAATGTGATACTTAGAAGTCAATACAATGCAGAGGTGTGACGGATAGACACAAGTTGGAGCAAATAAGACATAATGGTGGAACAAATTAAATAGTTTCACCCTTAATACAATGTATACACACACATATATATTTATTTATTTATTTCACAAACACACATATATCTGTTTATCTACACAATGTTACAATGTTATGTAATACCTGTATCACGATGGTCTAGTGGAAACTCCGCATGATATAATATTTCGGGAACTCTTCACTTCTTCAGAACCGTGCTCAACTCAAATTCAAGTGTGCATAT
>OY744534.1:23604813-23842313 GCA_963556195.1 Sepiola atlantica
CGTGTTTTAGTAAATTTGTTATTATTTTTTCCTACCTAACACTAAATATTACATTTGGCCCACCATCAACGTCTCTCCGAAAAAAACAATTCCATATAGATGGTAGCAAACACTTTTCTCCCTAACAATTCTGTACTGTTACTCTACTCATCGACACCGGGAACTAATACACACAGTTTAATTTTCACAAAACACCGGTTGTTATTATTATTTGCCTGGTATTAATCTAACACGCATGCTAATAATAACGCTTAGGTTAATTCGCCTATTTTCACGTGTGTTTTAAACCCGGAAGCGTGGCGCAGACGGCAAGAAATTAGGTTTTATTATCGCCAGTTTTAGCGTTCGACCCCGTTCTACTATACCATTTTTTTCTTTTTTTTTTCAATTTAGAACATTCGCCAACACGGTAGACGGGGCAGAAAAAAACAATAGGCCAGTTATTTTTTTATTCGACGTCATGCAATAGGTAGTACTTTCTCCCGTGCAATGCCGGGCGACGGGTTCCGCTAGTTTAATATAAAGCTCTATTTTGTATTGAGAACTTTTGGAAAAATATTGGTTTTAGTTCAATTCTATTAATATATTTGACCTTAATTAATATATATATATATATATATATATATATATATATATATATATATATATATATATATATATATATAAATATATAAATAAATATATATAATATTTATAATAAATATTAATTATTTATTACCTAGAGACATCGATGTTTTATGCTTACGCAATCTTCAGTGCAGGAAACTAATTCCCGACGGTCGACGGACGCGAACTCCGATTACAAATCACCACTGATTCGCAGTCAGGAGAGTTACCAATTGGCCATCAGAAATTAGCTTAGAACTTAGGAGGAATTTAACTTTGTAAATACGAAGTCGGCGAGTATACACAGCAAGCCGCGAAGAGTGATCAACAACAACAACAACAAATCGTGTTGGATCTGGCTATATATATATATATATATATATATATATATATATATATATATATATATATATATATATATATATATATATGGATTAAATTCAATGCAAATCTGAATTTTTAAATGAGAGGTTGCCCATAGTATGCCCCCAACCTTCAAAATACTCCATAGAAACTAAAAGTTCGGTAATATTTAATTGGTACTTATTGTTAAAATTTCACAAAAATCGGAATTTTCACGAAGATCTTCAAACCCCTTTTTATCCTCTGTGCATTAAATTAAATATAGCCCACATTTCGACCTTTTACACATAGCAGCTGTGTTCCCAAATTCATAAAGATAGGTTACTTAGTTTATGAGCGAATCCTGTACATACAAATATATAAACATTACACATTCCTAACTTTTTATATATATATATATATATATATATATATATATGATAATTTTATTTACACAGACATGTACAAAATCTGCGACACTGGCATGTCGATGTTATCGATCAACAGTTACTATAAACTGAGATCTCATCAGGCAGAGTTAGAATCCGATCTTAACCTCAGATCATATTTGGAGAGAATGAAGTGGAGGGGTAGAGACAGAGAAGAAGAAGGAAAGAAATTTAACATTTCAAAAATTAAAGCCGTTAAAAAATTAAAATTAAAAATTAAAAATTAAAAATTAAAAAATCTAAAAATCTAAGGTCTAGAATCTGAAACAGACAGGGCAAATAAATAAATAAATAAATAAATAAATAAAAAAATAAGAATATATGGTGGAAAGAGGAACAAATAATGATGAGGGGAGAGACACATAGAGGAAAAAAGAAAGAAAAAGAAAAAGAAAAAGAAAAAGAAGAAGAAGGAGAGAGAGAGAGGGCGTCTGTTGATTTAGGTATATATATATATATATATATATATAATAAAATATTATTATATTAATTATTAAAAAATTCAGTTTCCAATACAAAGAAAATAAAAGCTCACTATTCTTCTTACGATAAACTAGAGCTATATATATATATATATATATATATATATATATATATATATATATATATGAAATTAAAATGGAATAAGCGGAAGATCTCAAAAGCTCAACGTTTCGCCCAAATGGGCTTTGTCAAGAGCGAACGAAAAAATGCAAAAAATTACAAAAAGCTGCTTTTTGTCATTTTTTCGTTCGCTCTTGACAAAGCCCATTTGGGCGAAATGTTGAGCTTTTTAGATCTTCCGCTTATTCCATTTTAATTTCATACCGTCGGATTATTTTATCCTTTCACCTGTTCATATATATATATATATATATATATATATATATATATATATAGCATTACATATTACTTGTGTTTGCATATCTTTTCAATTACCATTTCTAAATTTCGGATTAATTTTCGAGTTTCGAACTTGCAGATGTATTTTTTGTACTCGTTGTGTACTCTAGTTCTTTAAGTTCCTTCCGGATCCATCTTCAGGGGCGTCTATCGAATAAAGAACATGTATTTTAAATGTTTAGTAATGGTTTTAGCTGGAACCGTGTGATTGGTTGTAGTCATAATAGAGTATTAGCATTAGTATTAAAAGCATTTTAGGATGTTTTAACTGACATCGAAATTAAGTTTATTAAATGATGACCTTTTAATTTTTATGTGCAATACATCTGTCAGTTCAGCCCGAAACTAAAAAATGAATCAGGAATTTTTAAAGGATCAAAGTGAAGGCTTCTTTCCCACCACTGACCCTAAAGCAAAGCAAATCTACAGCATTGAAAGCAACATTCGTCTCAGATGTTATATTAGATGTTTCCTCTACTTAGATATCTGCCTTAACGAAGGTCGAGGGGGACATCTCTCTCTGTGTTTTAACCGGGCCCCTAGACACCATATATTGATTGGCTAAGATCAGTTTATCTATTTGTTCTTGTAGGGTCGGGATTACCAGCCGGCCGATGTGAGTCACGTTTACACCAAAGAAGAACGAAGCACTTTGGGAACGTACGAAAGTCAAGATTACCTCCCTTCGTACAGTCTCGTTTACAAAGCTTGGTTACGACAACAAAAGGAAAAGAGGTAAGCATATTTACTCAATCGATGACTTGTTGCATCGTAATCCGACTGTTAAACAGTAATAAATACACTCAGAATTCAATGTTGGAAATCAAGTATATATTTAATCTCTGAATAAAACATGACCGCTATAGTCCTTTTGGACTAGTCTATACTGGCAGTGGGATGTTGATCTCTCCATAACATCTCCTCCTCTTTTGAAATTTCACTTTTTCCGGAAGTCATATCTTTTTTCTTTAGATCAAGGTCCAAAGTCCAAGATAATTGTCTTTTTATGTACTGATGAATCACCCTTTATCAAGGCCCATAGGCCACTCGAGGATAAGGATCACCGAGTTTGTCAGATTGACAGTTAGACACCACCGTGAGGATTGGTCACGATGGTTGAAACTGGAAAGAACTTGATTATTTAAGAGGGAAACTCGACAAGAAATTGTTAACATTGTATTTGAAAACAGCCATGTTGTAGTCAGCTTGGAAGCAGCCCCACGGTCTTGTGTTCCACATACGGGTAGTTCTTGGAACGAAATTTTGCTCATTGAAGTTCTTGTTTAGTTTAAGGTACACAGAAGAAGAAGGGGGAATTATTTACAGTGGTTGTAGAGAGACGAGTTTTTGTTGTGAATGTTTTACATGGGGGTTATATTGGAGCTCAGTTGTCCTTTACTTTTGCTAGAATGTTTCTCTCCTGGTGATACTTGAGGTGTTTGTAGTTCAAACAAATCATAGATTACCTTCACAGGTTCTGTATAACTCGTTTAAGATGCATAACTCGTCTAAGATGCCTATGCTGTATTTTAACAATCCATTTGAGATGTTTAATTAGTTTTCCAATTCGTTTGTCAATAATGCCTTCTTTCCAGTTAATTTTTCCACTTTAAACACGTCACTCAATAAGTCCCGAGCCTTTTAGGCATAATTCGACTTTATTCACCAAAATAGTATCCTTCCAGAGTTAGACACTGATTCTAACGCTTCTTTAACAATTCGATGCCTTGTCTATGAACTATTTTGCCCTTTTTTCTTCATTTGTGATCGCGTTTTATCGATTTCTTCTTTCAAACGAATCAATAATGCTATATAATATTTGCTATTGATGGTTCTTGCTTTCTCAAGGTAATCAATGAATGTTGCACATCTTTAAATGTGGAGGCCAAAACCTTACCTGTTGATGTTTGCGTCTTTGTTCACTTTGGACGGCTTCCACTTGCTACTGTCCACTTGGTTGACTGCCGATTTGACCCCGAAGTGGATCCATGTTTCATCCCTGTGTGACATATCGACGCAAAATCCCTTTTTGTTGCATTTAAACAGTTGCAAACGCCCTTAATCGTCGACGCATGTTGTTTTTGATCGACTGTGAGCAAATGCGGCACCCACTTTGAACAATGTCTTCTCATATCTTTACCTTCTCTACTATCTAATGCAACTTTAATTTACGATCAGCCTAAAACGAGGCTGTGGACTTTTTTCATGTTTTCTTGGACAACTGCTACATCGCTTGTCATGCTTAAGCTTAGAAAAACATTTTTGTTCTTCTATTACTCTAAAGTTTGAAACAACATTTTTATCGCTAAACGCGCAGATTAAAGAAACGCATCTTATTTCAGATGCGTCAAAGCATTTCTATAAGGGGCTATGTATGTCGGTCGGTCTGTCACGTTTAAGTCTGCAATATGATTTTCATTAGCCTGTCATGCGTTTGCAATACAAGTTTGAGATCCGTCCAATCACGTTTCTCGATAGGTTGCTCAGTCCATCCACCAGTCTATGACGCTTAACTTTGAAATATCATTTGAATTACTAAGCCCACTAATGTAATGGACGTATCTTAGCAATATTCGTTCTTGTTTAGTTATTTAAAAAGTTTTTTTGTTGGTTTTTGGTGTCGGGCGTTAAGTGACGAGAGAAATTTGATTAGTCGGGAAGTCCGTGGAAATGGATTACCATCGAGTACGTAGATTACTAACGGTTGCTTCTCCGATTCTCTAATACTTTTCGCCAGGAGATGAAAGGGCGATTAAATCTGAATCACAACTCTCTAATTATTCTACGATTAGCATTTCGGGTGTTAGCAGATAAATCTCACTAAAGCCTTCTAAGATAAACGGGGAAAAACTCATTTTTCTTCCAAAGACGAGTTACGATAAAAACCATCAGTACTCAAGCTCTATTAACCAACACAGAAACGAACAAACTGAGAGGTTATTAAACGATTGAACAAGTAAAAATGAATATAAAACAACACACATGCCAACAGTAGGCTCAATCGCATGTCTGTTCAAAAAAGTTTGAAGGCAAAGCGGTCGTAAATAGTCTAGCAATCAGCATACGTGTGACAAAAATAAGCCCAATACCATACCAAATTAGTGTTAAAACGTCAGAGGGCAAGGCGGTCGTAATCAGTCTAGCAAGCAAAAGCACAATTAATCGTAAATATACAAAAAAAAGAAAGAAGAAAAATATCAAACAGTCCACGTGCAACAAAGGAAACTCACATGAACTTCCCAAGTTAAAACTTCCCAAGTTAAAACTTCCCAAGTTAAAACTTCCCAAGTTAAAACTTCCCCTTCCTAATAAAAAATACAGCGTTTTATTCAGAAGGCAAATTTTCTCATTGTTCGCTCAGGGGAGGAAGGCAAGTTAGCATAATTTTCACTTGTAACGAACTTTGAAAACATCATTTGTATTAATTATTTATTGTCCGTTGACTTACGTCATAACCGAAGTATTAACATGAAATTGCATTTCCAATATTTCTGCGTTTTAAAAATTCTTTCAAATTTTTATTTTCATAGTTTTGAGTCTTCGTCAATAATTTATACTAAGTTATGATGTTAGGCTGTTATGTCAAGATTATCGTTAATTACAAGAAGACGTTTGTATAAAAAATATACGTTGTAACTATTTCTCTCGTGTATATCATAAGAGGCGAGACAGAACGATATAGTCTACTACTGGCTATTTTAATAGCCCAGATTTTAACGCGTGCGTTTGCATCGCTTAAAAAAAAAAAGATATTTCACCCCAAACAAGACAGCACGCCACTGTAGACGTAAGGGGCTACTGAGAATTAGGGAGTATGTTTAGGGTGTCATTCTAAGTTGGGAGCTGCGCAGCGAGATGTCTGTTTACATTAGTTTTAAACCTCTGCATGTCGGTACTGTCGGGGAAACAGGGAGCAGGGAGGGAGTTCCAGAGGCCAGCAGCACGAGGAAAAAAGCTATTGGAGTAGAATGCTCTCCGGCATCTGGGGACCTCCACAGTGAATGGATGGGATTTAGCTGATTGTCGAGTTTGTCTAGTGAATTTACCTCGAGGGGGTAACAGAGTGGCCAGTTCATCGGAGCATAATCCATTGAAGTATTTGTAAAACAATCACAAGGATGCTACATTGCGGTGATGGGACAGGGGCTGGAGCTTGGTTGACAGTGAAGGGACCTATTAAGTTGTCGACTCTTTTTTTGGACCTTGTCAAGGAGGGAGAGACTAGTAGATGATGCACCAGCCCAGATGTGGCAACAAACGAATTATTTCAAACACAGCCAGCGTGCTAATTGATACTACAGTCTTTGTCTATTCCGTTACCTGACTAAAATGCCTCCTGTTTTCTTCCTCTATAAGGCGATGCAGAGAGAGAGAGAGAGAGAGAGAGAGAGAGAGAGAGAGAGAGAGAGAAGATAGCGACCAGTACCTGAGGATGGGTGCACTGTCGGCTAGCAGCCGTCCTTGTTATTGTCATCTGACTTGTCTACTATTGCGTCCCTACTTTTATAGTCTTCTTCTCCTGCGCCCAACGCACTTCTCTCATATGTTTTTTTTATGATTACTCATCTAAAATTCAGCTGTTCGTTTCTGAAACTCAGAGGGATAAAATGTTTTAAAGACACGACACTTAGACATGCATAATATGGCACAAGGCCATCGTAAATTTGACACTTGCTTAATTCTTTTTTCATTTTAGGTTACATCTTGCTCGATGGATTATGATGGGTTCCATTGGGTTTACTGTTGGTTTTATTGGATTTCTGATGCATCAGTTCATTGAAGTTCTTTCTAATGTCAGGTGGAGAAACGCCCAAGAGTTTGTTCAGGTGAGAAACAATTGTCATCTTTAAACGAGATTACTCGTGGGGAGTTATGGAAACTACTACTACTACTACTACTACTACTACTACTAATGTAATAACTCGTTAAAGTATTGATGATGATGATGATGATGATGATGATGATGATGATGATGATGATGAAGATGATGATGGTCCGTGTTTCAAAAGTTGGCTATACAAATTCAGGTTAGAGATTGGAATGCAAATCTCGATCGTGTTTGGAATTCAATGCTGAGTTTGTTTTGACAGTCTATTATTTATGAAAATCGGTGGGTAATTTTATCAAATAGACGTCTTACATAACGAGGGTCGTGAAACCACGTGACTTCCTGGGTTCAGCTCGCACAGGGCTGCCCGTCTATCTATATGTCTGTCTTATGTTTCTGAGACCGTTTTTCTCTATGTCATAAACCTTTATTTAACTAACAATAATTTTTACGTTAAGAAGAAAGAGAATATTTATTAAAATAGTATATTGACACTTTTAAAAAAATATTGTTTCGCATTTTGATTATTAGAAATTTAAGAAAGCCGAAAACGATATTTGTTTTTTTCTTTAAAATAAACATTTATTTACCTTAACGATATTAACACGCAACCTTTCGAACTAATCGACCTTTGTTAATCGACTGTTTTTTTTATTAATCATTCTTTCTTTTTTTCTTCGATGATATAAAATCTATCGTGAATAATAGTACGTTGAGATGTTGACACGGATGGTCGAAAGCGTTTGTTCATATCTTTATGGTAAATTAATGTTTATTTTAAAGAAAAAAACAAAACAAATTATATCGTTTTTGGCTTTCTTAAATGTCTAAAAGAATATTTATTGTTTTATAAGCATCACGTTCAAACGAAACTTTATAAATTGATATTTTAAAAAGTAACAGTGAAAATTATTTAAAACAATTTTGGGTGCTTGTATAATAAAAGTCCGAAAAAATGTTTTATTTGTCTTTTTCTTTTTGAGAGGTAAATAAGGGGCAGGTAACTCTTACTTCGAATTTTAAGCAAGATTTTCGGTGCTTGTATAATAAAAAGCCGAAAAAAAGATTTTTGTCGTTTAGTGTTGGAGAGGTAAATAAGGGAAGGTAACTCTTCACAACAGCTCTAGCTTTCGAACAATATTTTTCTAACCCTAACCCTAACCCTAACCCTAAACCCTAAACCCTAACCCTAACCGTAACCATAACCATAACCATAACCATAACCATAAACCCTAACCCCAACCCTAACCCTAACCCTAACCCTAAACCTAAACCCTAACCCTAACCCTAACCCTTTTATGTCTAATCGACGTTCTCCTTGCACAGTAGCCACATGTGCAACGCCAATTAAAGCCATCAGTTTTGATTACTGGAAAGTCGTGTTTAAAATTCGCTGTAAGAGTTACCTGCCTCTTATTTACCTCTCAAACAGTAAAAGACAAAAAAACTTTTTTCGGACTTTTATTATACAAGCACCCAATTTTGTTCAATTAATGTAACGACCAAACGACACCGTAAGTAATTCAATCAAACTTCACAAAAAATGAAAAAAGACCAGCATGCAACAGTTATATTTTTCAAATATATTATTTTGTACCATGTCTATTGCGTCGTTATAAGAAAGACATGGGGTTTAAATTTCAAAATTTCGTAAGACGTCCTATTGATGTTATTGAAAAACCGATTTTTAATGACATATATTATCTTTTCAAAAATTTAAATGTTTTCTTACAAGAAATGAATTAAAATAAAGACAAGGGGAGATAATGCGCGAAACAAGATTGAAAGTAAAAGTTATTGTTTTCTTTTTCAGGTCATTCATTCAGATGATTCTATTGTTGGCATTGGTTTCCCCGATATTTTTCTAGTTAGAATTGTTTTCTAGAAAGAAATCGAGTACTTACAGGAGGGACCACGTAACATCATAAGTGAAAGTGTTTCGGTGGAACGAACTGGATTCGAACTTAGCACACCCAGGTTGTCAGTCCGTGTCGTTAACCACTTAGCAACCGTAACATCCCCTTTTTAGCTTATAAAACATAACAATATAAAAAGGTGTAAGAATTACTTACATGAATTGGACTGAGTTAGTTTAGTGGTTAGTGTGTTGTCGGCTTCGTTGCCATATCAAAATAAGGTTTATGCCACCCGAGAACTGAAAGTGGAATTGGTTTGAGTCCAAGATGTGGCATATCTTATAGTCTGATTTAACATTTGCCATTCTCAGCATTAATAGATTTCTTATGGTCAATAGCTGGATTAATGAATTTATAGCATTATTATTTATGCTAGATGGTTTTTTTTGGGTCTATCGTTTGTGGAGTCTAGTTGCGGCTGCTTATACAGTTAACCAAAGTAGTGCAATGTTTCCATTGTTACTTGCACACCTTTCTGCTTATTAAGGCAGCTTCAGCTGCAGCTTTGCTACATGCACTTCTAAGCCCATTTTATAGTTAAGTAATTAGACTTTCACTTATTACTGACACACATTTTTCTAGTTTAGTAAGATAAAATGTCTCGTTGAACCATAGCATTGCCAGAACTCTACTTCGTACTGACTAGTGCTGCCAAACTTTGGATGTGAGTTCAGGTCGGCGAAACATGCATTGTTTTCGCAAGCTACCATCGCGACTGAACCAACGCCTGCTATTTCATGCCCCCTATAGCCAGAGGGCTATACTATAAGATAGATAAGAGGGGAAGATGCTTTCTATTGATGAAAACACTGTGCTCACCACTGGAACATTGATACATGGTATACTTTTCTCAGGTGACACCGTGTTAAATGCAATAACGTGTTTTCCATTAGGTCATTATCACGTAGCAACAACGTTTTCAATATTGAACTCGCAAAATAATGTGCTCGCCACCGGAAATTCTTTATGTGGTATACTCTTCTTCATCAACACCGTTTTTAATATTTAACTTGCGAATAATGTGCTCCCCATCGAAACTTTGTTAGGTGGTATAATCTTCTTTAACAACACCGTTTCAATCCCTATCTCTATCGTTCAACGATCTTAACCATTCGAGTGCTAAAACGCATGTGACAACTTTTATGAAGCTCGTCTTTTATGGATGGAAAGCACACCGGTTATACATCGTCGATATGTATAAATACTCTTGTTCCAGTATGCACTTGTTCTTTCTCAGATCCAGGTTCTGCAGGACAGGCAGAGAGATTCCTTTTTTATGGCAACAATAAGGTAAGTCAAGACTATTTCTACCACTGGATTCAGGTTTTGACGCATCACTTTTTTATGAATTAATATTTGTTTGTCTGCCAAGAACTGAAGATATGAAAAAAAAGGACATTTTTTTTATTTATATATAATTGCTTCTTTATTGTAGAATGAGGGATTTCTAGCTGCTTGGCTTTGGTCTCTGTTTTTCTCGGTTGCCTGTGCTTTGATCAGTTCCGCCATTGTTGTGGTAAGTAATATTTTACATTTTTTGCTCTCAGACACCAGCGCAATAAAATACACAATTAAAAAACAACACAGTAAAAACAACAATAGATTTAAAACAGCGGAAATAATAAAAATACTTATTAACAATGAAGTAAGATTGAATGCGGATATGTAAAAAATAAAGTATAAACACGTGCTATTCTTAAAATGCGCCAGAAGTGGGGGAAGGGGGTTGTATTTCTTTTTCATATAATTCAAGTTACGCATAGCTTCTGTAAGAGTGTAGAAAATCTAACAATCTTACAAGATTGTGAACATCTCTACTCGACGAATACATAGCTGTAGGGGAACAAACTAAGAATGACACTGGTTTCTAATGGCACCAATACGTTTTTGGCTTTAGTTAAACCGAATAAGAGAGAGAAAGAGAGAGAGAGAGAGATAAAGAGAGAGAGAGAGAGAGAGAGAGAGAGAGAGAGACTTCACCACGGCTAGACGTAGTTCCACGTAGCCCCTTTACAGAGATTCGTCACCTACAATGCCGGGTAGAGTTACACCACGAGTTGTGACAATGTATATTGTATGTAATTTTATGTTGCGTTACAATGTCGATTTGCACCTCCCAATATCTAAATAAATGTGTAAAATTGTATATGGTTAAATTTCCCTCCCTTTATGATAAATAGAATTATGCTTAGTATATATATATATATATATATATATATATATATATATATATATATATATATATATATATATATATATATATATATGTATATATATATATATATATATATATATATATATATATATATATATATATATATATATATATATATATATATGTTCTTTCCTACGAGGTAGTGTGTGGTGAATCGAGATGCGATTCGAACGAACACTAAAAAGCGAATGGCTTGAATAGCAACCTTCTTTTTTTTCTATGGTTCGTTTTGATACACTCTCTTCATCACTTCTAAAAAGCAAGTTAGTTTTCACAGGAACGTGTTAATGGTTCGTTTATTAATCACGTTTTCCTTGATTTTTCATTCACAAACTCTGTTCATGTTAAGTCAGCACTTGCTAGCTGGTGACCTCTAATATTCTCTGAAATTTTATGTCATTTCTGTCCATTTCTATTCAATATGCATGCACGCCCGTATACACCCCTATTCCCTTCCTTCGCAATTTTCTTCCATAGCTATAAGTGAAATTAACGTATATAATTACTAACAGCTGCAACGAAGGACGTTTTCTCTGTGTTCTAGTTGTCGCCGATGGTCGAGAGTTACTAAAATAGCATTTAATACCGGTACGAACATGTTGAATATTTTAATAACTAAATTTACTAACTATATTAACAAAATCCCTTTGATAATAATAAACATTCCCAGATCATGGCTTCCAACTCAAATAAATAAAATAAAAAAACACAACAAATACATTAAAATTCAAAAGCAACCCCCACCCCTCCTTAACTCTTTATGGCGATCAAAAATGCTTGCAATGTAGACCTAGGGTCGTTTCGTTATCCGCTGAATACAGAAACATAACAACTTTCACAAAAGCAATAAAATACGAATTGACCATTGAAAGAAGAGTCGTCGATAAATATGGTTCCAGTGTTTATTCAACACCTACCCACAATGTAACACACGGTCAGAAAGTGAGATTTGAAAAGCCAGCGCCCAAGAAGGTGAGCACTCTGGCCATTAAAAATTGTCTGGGCAGCCCCGTCGGCATTCCCCGGTAGGAGCGCCTCAGGAAGTAAGCAATAAACTTACTCCTCCCCAAAGAGGAGAGACAAAGCCTGGGAGGGTGGACCTCATAGAACTGCACAGAACAGACCCATAGACCGGCGTAAATCAAGCCCCGAAGGCCAAGACAATACCAGTCTATGGGGTGCAGTATCCATCGGAACAGATACTACACTTTGATCTTGGCCAAAAGGCCAAGAAAGTGTGTGTGGATATGGTTCCAGTGTCGGCGCAGAATTGCCAGGACATTGCTTTATAAAGTCTTATACTGCCTTGGAGACTCCGGCTCCAGATTTTTCTTAGGGCTTGAATCCCGAAGTGTTTCTAATAAAAAGGTATCACCGTAAGCTAGCGGTTGTTTGAGATGAGAGGTTTCCTTCCGTAAGATGAGTTGCCTTCCCAGACTGTCGAGGCCGATCTACCCAGAACACTAGGTAACCCGCCTTTGCCCTTTCTATCAGTAGTAGCAGTCCCGGCGGACTTATATCTAAGTCATATGAGCTGGACTTAGTTTTCAGAGGCTGTTGAAGACGCGTGCAGTGAGGAGTATTTTATAAACAATTAAACCACGTTACTATTGCCAACCATCTGTTATGACAATCATAGAACCAAAGATGTCGTATGCTGAACATTAAAGAACGAAACAGATAACAATGTGAGTATAGTCTTAGGGAATACGGTCTCTAGCCAATGGAAACACCGTTAACGTGTACAGTTTTTCGTTCTTGTGTACGAAATAATCTGCACTTTTAAACAAAAAGACAAACCTCTAGGCATTATTTATCTCCCACCCACGAGGCGAAAGGCGTGATTCAAGGTCAGGAAAGTGGGATTTTAAAAGCCAGCGCGCCAAACAAAATTTGCCTTGGCAGCCCCGCCGGCATTCAATTATCAATGAACTATCCCATTCTCAAAGGTCGAGGAGGTAAAAACTGGGAGGGTGGACCTCATAGAATGACACAGGACCATAGCTCAGACCGACAGAGAACAAGGTCAAACGAGCATGGCCAAGACTGCTAGTCTGACTTTTGGTATGAAATAACCACCCTGAAAGGCGGGTGGTTATGGACAAGCCCTTAGGATTATATAGTAAGTTATGAAAATATATCTATGGCAATTAAGCTACATGGAGGCTTCCGCGTTTCATCCCTGTAGGGAATCGTCAGGCTAAAATGCCTGAGTTTGTGTTGCCGGGTGTTTTTATATATACACGTCTAGCTAGTTAACCAATCGGATTCTTTGTTCTTCTCTTAGCCAATCGTTGGGCTTCTCAGAAACAAAGGTTCGGTTGATTTTACTTCCTATTTCCTATTTTATTGTTCTGTTTAATGTAGGGTGCTCCATCACTGTTTCTTTGTTGTGTCGAAATAATGGGTGACCTTATTTTAACACGTGCTTGCTTGTATTTCTATTTTAGGTTTTAGTTTAGTTTTTTATATATTGATTTGTTCATTTATTTATTTAATTATTATGTATTGTTACATAATGAATAAATAAATAAATATATCCGTTGGGCTTCGAATACTATGTTATTTTGAATATTTGGTCAGGATTTACGTGTAGCGTGAAGTATTCTCATGTCAGATTGTCCTGACAAACCCTTGTACATCGAAAATGCTCTAATCCTTCTATGATCACGATCATAAATCTTAGATTCGGATCTTATTTCTTAAGCAAAAGGAGAGTAGTAAGTGGACCTTGGGTTTACTTTCGGCAGCCTCGTAACTCTTACTGCCCTTATTTTGTCCATGAGCGATGTTTCTGACAAAGGGGGAAGCATTGCTGTTTTCTGGGTCGGAATCTATTCAGATAACGCTTATCGTTGGCTAGTTTTAAACCTTGAAGTAGTATTTTTAAAGCTACTTACATAATTTCTTTCTGTCATGTTTTCCCATTTTAACGTCTTTGTCGCACGCGCTATATAATTATTTTTTTTATTTTTTCAAATGTTTACGCACGTGCCAAAACATCTCGTTGTGCGTCTTCTTTTTTCTATGTTTTTACCGTTATTTCAATAAATTTAAACTCTTTTTTCTAAACGTTAATCCGAACGAATGATGATTTATTTCTGTGTTTAATTTCCTTTTCCTCTTGCCCTTTTTTCACACATGCTGTTTTCGCGGCATTTCATTTCATGATATATATATATATATATATATATATATATATATATATATATATATATATATATATATATATATATATATATATACAGTATTTTATGTAGTTAAATACCACATCAATATCACAAAGGAACGATGCACATCAATTTTTACAACTTTTTTTTTATTTCGCAGACAATTGTTTCGGCTAACAAGATATTTGTAAAATGTTCCTATGCATTTATTTATTGGTGTGTTCATCTTCAGTGCAAATTGTACAAAACAAATTAAGAAAAACTTTAAAAACATGCAAAAACTTGCTCTTTTATTGAGACACCAACTATAGATCGGTCATCTATAGTTGGTGTCTCAGTAGAAGAGCACTGACCATTGTGAAACGAGAAACAATGTGGTATATTACAAAACAAGAACGCGAGACGATCTAATGTAAAAAGGTACTAACTTGTGTCATTCTTTGCCCGTTCGTTCGGCATACTCCTCTTTTTTTCTGTTTCACTTCTTTCGCTTTGTGTACCGAGTGGAAATGGGACACACTTAAATCAATTCGCCTGTACTACTTCCACACAATCGCAGTATGAAGATCTGAAATAAAAATATTAGCTCACATATAGGTGCAAACTCGCGAATTCTTAACTAATGAGAAGGATTCCCGCTCGTTTGAAACGGCTTGTTTGGGATCCTCAATGAACCAACTGGTTCTAATATAAACAGTCGCTCGCTCACCAAAAATACAGTTTTTTCAGCCTAACGCATCCATGTCGCTATTATGTCGATAAGATACCGAAAACAGCAGCAGCAGCACCACCACCACCACCACCACCACCACTACGAAAGTAGAAGATGCATTAAAGAACCACTATCTATGCCTTTAAGCCTTAACGATTACTGCTGCTGCTGCTACTACTACTACTACTACTACTACTACTACTACTACTACTTTTGCTATCGATAAAGCTAGCGAAAAAGGAAACGCACACACAAACAAAATAGAACTGTAAACAAACGGACACGCAAACACACATACGTAATATGATTTGTATACGATTGGTTTGTAGATTATTTTGTTTTGTAGGCGGATATTTTGTGAACGGTATCCTGTCAGAGTGGACATGGGAGTCGTGGAAGCCAAGTGGTGACTCAACACTCCACAAAGTCTTAAATGGAGGCTTCGCACCCGGAAGAAGTTTTGTATCATACCCAGGACGCTAGGGGTAGAAAAAAACTTTGGTAGTCAATAGGGTTGGAAAATAGGGTAGGCAGGAGAAAAAGTAGAAATTGCGGGGAAAATGGATTTCATGTGGTTGGATAGAGGGGAAAACCTTGCTTAAGGTTGCCCAGGGCAGTTTAGTGCCAGGCATGGACAGGTACTACCACTCCGTGTCAAGTGTAATGGTGACTAAGGGGTTACTCAACAATCCCCAAATCTCCTAAATTGAGGCCTCGCTAGTGAATGAAGCCTTGTGTCATACTCAGGACGATAGGGGTAAGGAGGGCTTCGGTAGTTACTTAGGAAGCTCCGCACTCCACAAAGCTCCCAAACTTTAAGGTTCTATTCATGATCTAAAAGATGACAAAATTTGCAGGATCACATCTGGGAGGTGTCGCACAGAGCACTCTTTCCTGTCCTCTCAAAGTAAAAACTCGACTATGAAATTTAGTGGGTGATGATTTTTTCCTCCACCTGCAACCTCTTTCTCACATAAAAGACGTTGTTCGTGTGTCTCTACTCAACCGCTATTTCTATAGAAGGTATTCGACTGAGCTCTAATCTTTGGTTCTCCCTTGTAAGACATTCACAGGAGGAACTTGTATTGCTACCACAACGGAAAACACTTTCCCTTCTCCTTCCGTCTACCTCGGGTCAGGCGGATTTCCATAGAAAGAGATTCCTTACAAGGGATTCCTGATTCTAGAACACACTATCGTGGAACTACTTCCCAGCTGATTGCAACATAGTCATCTTGAAATCCAATGTCAACAAATTCTTGTCTTAAATCATCCCATAAGTAATCAAACGCAGTTATACTATTGAATATTATCGTACCCTCATAGTGTTCCTCATCTTTTGGCTAAGAATTATTCAGTCTCATTAACCCGTACCCTCGAGTGGCTCTTGCTTTTTGATAAATGGTTACCCAATAATGAAATAAATTAACAACTTAAATATTATATTCATTATTTTTCGCTCAATATGCATCAACAAGTCTAGATTTTAGTTTATCTTATTCAAGTAGTAGTTCCGGCTGCGGGACCACACATGCTTTACTTGTTTTACTAGTGAATAGCTGCCTTCAATTTTCCATGCGGTGTTCATCCGGCGTTACCCATGTGGAGATATATTGCTGGTCGGAAATAACTTCAAATATCCGAAGGGGTCCTCATGTAAGAATCAAGAAACACAAACAGGAAACCGATAGGAAACACCCCCTATCTGTCCATGGACAACACCAAGAAGCAGATTGAAACCAAGAAGCAGTTTCATAACCAAAGAGAGCAATGGCTCTGAACGGTCACAGAACTACCCCATTGGCGGATGGAATGGGTACCCAGAGAACATCTCCCACATGGAACGGATCACTCAAGGAAGTACTTGGTGACCTTGAACCGAAGAAGATCGAAGGCTTGAAGGACAGCAAGCAACCCCAACGGGTGGGGGACAAGCAACAACAAACAACTACCCTTGTGAAATCCCAGACAATGCAACACATCCTCAGAGACTTGTACTAACCAAAATTTAATGGCCTGTAACCTTGATGTCCACCGATGGATCCAGTATTAGCATGACGTGATGTGATGATTTCAAATATAGTTATGTTCACAATTTTTGTTTTGAAAGAAAAGTTAAAAATAACATTTGGAATGTGAGGTCAAGTAAACACAGACTGTCCGTGTCGATCGAAATTCTATTTTCAAAATACGTCATTCTATACGATTATTCGATTTGTAGTCTTAAAATTACATTGAAATTTAAGATGTAGTGACAAAGTAAAATATATTCATAAAGATTTAATGTAATATTGATTCTTTTTTAAGAAAACGTATTTTTAAATATATTTACTTACTAAGTTTTAAATTCGAATCTTTCGTTGTTTTCTTTTATTTTTTTACTTATTAAAAACAAAATACTAAATTTCATTACAAACAATGAACATTAAATTTAATCTTTATGGATATTTTTTACTTCATATTAAATTGAAATGTAATTTTAAAACTACAACTCTAATAAACGTATAAAATGACCGTATTTTGAAAATTAAATTTGGGATGCTTAAAGCATAAAAAGTACTGGGTTCTTATAAAACAGTTGATGGCTTCAACGAATTCGTTAGTATATAATTATTTTAAATAATAAAATAAAAATATGCAAAAATAAAAATATCAGAAAAGAGAAAAGAAAAATAGCTAATTTAAGAATTATTTCCTTTACACCTGGCTTACACAAATTATATATACGCACATAAGTATAATAAATAATTAAATAAATAAATGAGAATTGCATCTCAACGTAAAAACACAATAATATAATTATTACTGGTAAAATATTATAATAATAATTAAATAATATAAAACCTAAATGCCAGCTCACACTTTAACAATAACTTAATTATTTTCTTCGAGTCTTATGCAACAGATATCATATAACTTCCGGCTTGCTGGCAAAAACACACCCCAACCCAGTGGTTATACATATATTTTAAAAATCTTTCTTGAAGATAAAGTTTATCTCGAAAATTCAAAGAAGATAACACCACCGATACCATCCTGGTTCGACACATTACGTTGGTAAAACATACTAAATAATCGAAAATTATTTAAATCTTTCAATATTGTCATTTATTCTGTTTACCTTGTCTTGTATTCAACTATTTTTTCTATCAAACTGCATTACCATAGCCTTCAAACACAACTCCTTACAATTTTAAAATGTTTCAACAATTTTTAAATATATTCTTCACTGAGATATTCTTCGTTCAAATCTTTTTTGAAACGAAGACACCCTATTTAAAATGAATTTCGTCTCTTTACGTTCTAATGTATTTCAGTTATTTTATGGACCTAACCGATAATTGCTCCCGGTGACCTCAGATATAATCGAAATGAAATGTCAGCGGTGTCTTTATATTCTGTGAAAAATTCAATTCTTATGAAAACATATTTGAATTATAACTGCTAACATATCGATTTCTATAACGCAGAAACAATCATTGACTTATAAATAAATATAAATATATGTATATATATACATATATATATATATATATATATATATATATATATGGAGAGAGAGAGAGAGAAGGATAGACAGAAGATACTATTGACTTTCATTTCTGATTCTTACACATGTTTCGCCTGTAGAAACAATCCGTGATTCACAATGGAGTAATTAATTTATTCGGCTAATTAAAGCTCTATCATATCCGCCTCCCAAATAACAGGCAGTTTAAACGGAAATTAATATTCCTTTCCTGATTTACTTCTCCCGGGGAAGCAATATCTTTTACAAAAAATGGATTTATTAACTGGAAGACCAATTGAATAATATTCAGGTTTTGAATTCTTTCGATCAATTGAAAAACAAAACAAAAAACTCGCAATTAGAGATATTAATTGACGAAAAAAAAAGAGAAGCCCTAGAGATAAAAATGCTTCTAATAATTAAGATAACATTAACAGCGTAACATCAAGTAAAATATCGCAGAAAGGATTGGATATCAAGTGTATTTTGACTATTCCAATGATCCTAGCAGCTTAAAAGAACCGGTTTAGCATGGCACAGAAGCTAATTTCTTTCTCTAAAATCTCTCCATTCTTCTTCTTCTTCTTCTTCTTCTTCTTCTTCTTCTTCTTCTTCTTCTTCTTCTTCTTCTTCTTCTTCTTCTTCTTCTTCTTCTTCTTCTTCTTCTCAATCAGTATGAGGTTCTCGGTTTTAGAATCAGGTACTCACAGGAGGGACCACGTTGAGGTTTATGAACATCCATAGTGAAAGTAGTGCTATAGATATGGCATACGTCATTGTCACGTTGGTACACCGGTTCCCGTTATATAATCGAAGTTAAGCGACGTTGAGCTTTGTCAGTACTAAAATGGTGACTATTTCGGAATACGAGGTGCTGTATGTACTCTACGCTTATCTTGGCATTGTTTCCCGTCGTCCTGGATTTCTCCTTGCCACTGGAATCAAGCAGTGCCGATTCAGGAGAAGTGTGGTTGAGGATTGCGCAACCTTTGCTTTATAATTACACGCGAATGCACACTTACAGGGGGTATCCATTGTCTCTCAAAACTGAATGGAGGCCATGAATGATAAATGAATGATGAAATCCGACAGGATTCAAAACACGGCACGCCGAGTCGTTACTTCACTCTAAATTTTAAAGAGAGAAGTGGGAGCGGCTCACAAACTAGTGGAACGGATAAAGTCTTGCCTGCATGCACTTGGTAATAACATTGAAGCAGTCAAGGCGAGTCTAAAAAGAGGATACACTTTCTTTTATTTCTTAGGTGATAACAGACTCGGCCTAATTTTACGTCGACTTCAACACATGTTTGTTATTGGTTGTAGTTGCGTTGTAGTCATGGTAACAACACAGAAGTAGTCCAGAAAGAATCGAATTTAACAATTTTGTGTTAAAATAGTTATTCATGCTTTTATTTGAGACCGGTGACAGTTACGGAAATACAAGCGGCTTAAGTGCTTGTACACTTTCGGTAACACCCTTGAAGGGAAAACCTTTCTAGACCGAGGCATTTCAAAATTATTTTTGTACCAATCCAGAGTGCCTCTTTTCGGGGAGCTTGATTTTCCCAACAATAAAAACCGACTTTGTGTCAAATTTTGCTAACGTGGGGAGGAAAGTAAATAGTAAACTAGTTTTCTTAAGTATCGGTAGAACAACTCATCTAAGAGAAGGAAAGTATCATATGTCCGTATTTTTTTTTTGATCCCAACATTGGTGTTATTTTTTTTGATCCCAACATTGGTGTTATTTTTTTTTTGATCCCAACATTGGTGTTATTTTTTTTTGATCCCAACATTGGTATTATTTTTTTTTTGATCCCAACATTGGTGTTATTTTTTTTGATCCCAACATTGGTGTTATTTTTTTGATCCCAACATTGGTGTTATTTTTTTGATCCCAACATTGGTGTTATTTTTTTTGATCCCAACATTGGTGTTATTTTTTTTTTATCCCAACATTGGTGTTATTTTTTTTTTATCCCAACATTGGTGTTATTTTTTTTTTTCCGAACATTGGTGTTATTTTTTTTGATCCCAACATTGGTGTTATTTTTTTTGATCCCAACATTGGTGTTATTTTTTTTGATCCCAACATTGGTGTTATTTTTTTTGATCCCAACATTGGTGTTATTTTTTTTTGATCCCAACATTGGTGTTATTTTTTTTGATCCCAACATTGGTGTTATTTTTTTTTTGATCCCAACATTGGTGTTATTTTTTTTGATCCCAACATTGGTGTTATTTTTTTTTTGATCCCAACATTGGTGTTATTTTTTTTTGATCCCAACATTGGTGTTATTTTTTTTTTGATCCCAACATTGGTGTTATTTTTTTTGATCCCAACATTGGTGTTATTTTTTTGATCCCAACATTGGTGTTATTTTTTTGATCCCAACATTGGTGTTATTTTTTTTTATCCCAACATTGGTGTTATTTTTTTTGATCCCAACATTGGTGTTATTTTTTTTGATCCCAACATTGGTGTTATTTTTTTTTTATCCCAACATTGGTGTTATTTTTTTTTGATCCCAACATTGGTGTTATTTTTTTTGATCCCAACATTGGTGTTATTTTTTTTGATCCCAACATTGGTGTTATTTTTTTTGATCCCAACATTGGTGTTATTTTTTTTGATCCCAACATTGGTGTTATTTTTTTTTGATCCCAACATTGGTGTTATTTTTTTTGATCCCAACATTGGTGTAATTTTTTTTTGATCCCAACATTGGTGTTATTTTTTTTGATCCCAACATTGGTGTTATTTTTTTGATCCCAACATTGGTGTTATTTTTTTTTATCCCAACATTGGTGTTATTTTTTTGATCCCAACATTGGTGTTATTTTTTTGATCCCAACATTGGTGTTATTTTTTTTGATCCCAACATTGGTGTTATTTTTTTTGATCCCAACATTGGTGTTATTTTTTTTGATCCCAACATTGGTGTTATTTTTTTTGATCCCAACATTGGTGTTATTTTTTTTGATCCCAACATTGGTTCCTGTAGTTTTAGATTTCTAAAAAGTCAGAAAATAAGTAAAACAGTGCATGTGAATATTTCTGGAGTGATTAGTCGTCTGACGGAATCATTATTGCGAGATGTTGGAAGTAGGGCGTCCCGTTTGATGCGTGACACCAGAGAGGTGAAGTGGCCTTTTTTCCAATAGTTCCGTTCGCGATTATGCGAAGAAATTATTTACATTATTCAGGTAGCAGTAATTACACGGCGGCCACACGTGCTTTTCTTTACTATTTCTGCATGCGATACACATCTCTTTAGCGAAAGAATACTTACTTACCAGAACAAGTTGCCAGAGCACGTCAAGAATATGGCTAATGTGACTTGATTAACGTTTCGATAATCAAATTACATGGACAGTATTGGGAACTTTCAGATGAGATATTAAAATAAATCTGCCACTACTTGAAGGAATTTATTTTTATATTGGCATCTCACATTCTCGAAAGACTATAGAGTTTCGCTCAATAGTGCATATCCTGGGTAAGTAAGTATGCAGAGCAAGCTGCTACCCACACAGCAGACGCCCTACTCCACGTTGCTGAAATCGTTCATTGGAAAGGCAAGTGCCTTGGATACCCCGACTCTGGATGTTTCCTCAGGGTTCACTCCCGAAGCTTTTCCTTTAAAACCATTTCATGCATGAATTTTTACAGAAACTCTACGTACCTGATCTTACTTGTTCTTGAACGACGTGCCTTCAAGTTGAGCTGACTTGTTCTTGAACGACGTGCCTTCAAGTTGAGCTAACTTGTTCTTGAACGACGTTCCTTCCAGTTGAGCGACATATTCTTGAACGACGTGCCATCAAGTTGAGCTGATATGTTCTTGAACGACGTACCTTCAAGTTAAGCTGACTTGTTCTTGAACGACGTGCCTTCAAGTTGAGCTACATGTTATTGAACGACGAGCCTTCAAGTTTAGCTGACTTGTTCTTGAACGATGTGCCTTCAAGTTGAGCTTACTTGTTATTGAACGATGTGCTTTAAAGTTGAGCTGACTTGTTCTTGAAAGACGTGCCTTCAAGTTGAGCTGACTTGTTCTTGAACGACGTGCCTTCAAGTTTAGCTTACTTGTTATTGAACGACGTGTCTTCAAGTTGAGCTAACTTGTTCTTGGACGACGTGCCTTCCAGTTAAGCTACATGTACTTGAACGACGTGCCATCAAGTTGAACTGACTTGTTCTTGAACGACGTGCCTTCAAGTTGAGCTGACTTGTTCTTGAACGACGTGCCTTCAAGTTTAGCTGACTTGTTCCTGAACGACGTGCCTTCATGTTTAGCTGACTTGTTCTTGAACGACGTGCTTTCAAGTTGAGCTGATTTGTTCTTGAACGACGTGCCTTCAAGTTGAGCTGATTTGTTCTTGAACGACGTGCCTTCAAGTTGAGCTGACTTGTTCTTGAACGACGTGCCTTCAAGTTTAGCTGACTTGTTCTTGGACGACGTGCTTTCAAGTTGAGCTGACTTGTTCTTGAACGACGTGCCTTCAAGTTGAGCTGACTTGTTCTTGAACGACGTGCCTTCAAGTTGAGCTGACTTGTTCTTGAACAACGTGCCTTCAAGTTGAGCTGACTTGTTCTTGAACGACGTGCCTTCAAGTTGAGCTGACTTGTTCTTGAACAACGTGCCTTCAAGTTGAGCTGACTTGTTTTTGAACGACGTGCCTTCAAGTTAAGCTGACTTGTTCTTGAACAACGTGCCTTCAAGTTGAGCTGACTTGTTCTTGAACAACGTGCCTTCCAGTTAAGCTACATGTACTTGAACGACGTGCCATCAAGTTGAACTGATATGTTCTTGAACGACGTGCCTTCAAGTTTAGCTGACTTGTTCCTGAACGACGTGCCTTCAAGTTTAGCTGACTTGTTCCTGAACGACGTGCTTTCAAGTTTAGCTGACTTGTTCTTGAACGACGTGCTTTCAAGTTGAGCTGATTTGTTCTTGAACGACGTGCCTTCAAGTTGAGCTTACTTGTTCTTGAACGACGTGCCTTCAAGTTGAGCTGACTTGTTCTTGAACGACGTGCCTTCAAGTTGAGCTGACTTGTTCTTGAACGACGTGCCTTCAAGTTGAGCTGACTTGTTCTTGAACGACGTGCTTTCAAGTTGAGCTGATTTGTTCTTGAACGTCGTGCCTTCAAGTTGAGCTTACTTGTTCTTGAACGACGTGCCTTCAAGTTGAGCTGACTTGTTCTTGAACGACGTGCCTTCAAGTTGAGCTTACTTGTTCTTGAACGACGTGCCTTCAAGTTGAGCTGACTTGTTCTTGAACAACGTGCCTTCCAGTTAAGCTACATGTACTTGAACGACGTGCCATCAAGTTGAACTGATATGTTCTTGAACGACGTGCCTTCAAGTTTAGCTGACTTGTTCCTGAACGACGTGCCTTCAAGTTTAGCTGACTTGTTCCTGAACGACGTGCCTTCAAGTTTAGCTGACTTGTTCTTGAACGACGTGCTTTCAAGTTGAGCTGATTTGTTCTTGAACGACGTGCCTTCAAGTTGAGCTTACTTGTTCTTGAACGACGTGCCTTCAAGTTGAGCTGACTTGTTCTTGAACGACGTGCCTTCAAGTTTAGCTGACTTGTTCTTGAACGACGTGCTTTCAAGTTGAGCTGACTTGTTCTTGAACGACGTGCCTTTAAGTTGAGCTGACTTGTTCTTGAACGACGTGCCTTCAAGTTTAGCTGACTTGTTCTTGAACGACGTGCTTTCAAGTTGAGCTGACTTGTTCTTGAACGACGTGCCTTCAAGTTGAGCTGACTTGTTCTTGAACGACGTGCCTTCAAGTTGAGCTGATTTGTTCTTGAACAACGTGCCTTCAAGTTGAGCTTACTTGTTCTTGAACGACGTGCCTTCAAGTTGAGCTGACTTGTTCTTGAACAACGTGCCTTAAAGTTGAGCTGACTTGTTCTTGAACGACGTGCCTTCAAGTTGAGCTGACTTGTTTTTGAACGACGTGCCTTCAAGTTTAGCTGACTTCCGGTGAAAATATTCCTTGATCACCCTGACACTCACAAAAACAAATATAATTGGCCGAATCAAAATTCATGACAACTTTTCTATTTGTTGTTATGGAACAACAGTATGAACGAAAGGGTAAAGTGAGTATGGCTGCAAGAAAGCAAATGTTTTTCCTTTTTTTAGATGAGTTATCTGCAACAAACTAATTAGGTTCATCAAACCGCATCACAGTTTTTCAAGCGCCATGTAACCCTCCTTCACACCTTTTCTTTTTAGTAGTAGTAGTTCTGCAGGGCTTATATCTAAGTCACACGAGCAGGCTAGGAGCTGGACTTAAATGCCATCTGAGTTAGTTGGTTGAGACGAGCACAGTGAAATTAGTTTTATAGACAATGGCAGCCTATCCACATTGCCATTCCTCAGCTATGACAACATTGGAACCGTCAGATTTTTTACCGATCTGTAGAAAAAGTTTAAAAAACTAATGCAAGTTTTTTCTTTTTTTATTTAAAAATTTGATTAAAAAAATATAAATAGTCTCTTTCTTATTACAATAAAAATAAGTGGCAAATAAATATTCTTTAAATAAATAAAACGAATCCACCTTTTTAATTAATTTACAACTAGATATCTTAAACTTAAAATCAGAGAAGCTTTTAAAAACCGTTGAAGTCGATGAGACGACAGAATTTTATTTATGGCAATTTCATTTATTCGCTTTTGTAACAATTCACTTTGATTTTTTCCTAATTTGCCTTCTTTTCGACATCAGACATTTTGTAATTACTTTTCATCTTTGGCGATCTGAAGGTACACGTGTATTATCATGCAGATACTTATATATGAAAATGTCTATGTCATTATAATTAAATCTGTGTTCGAGTCAGTTTCTTCCGTTTTAGGAGAGACAACGTATATGTTTTCCTTCTCGTAATTTTACTTTACAAATAATTTAACACTGATTACCAATTTGTAATTATAGTTTCCACTCGACGCACAAGATGTTTCAGGCGATTTGAATAGAAAGCGAGAAAAGCGAGAAACGTATATTGAATAATCCAATCTCTTCTATTTATTGTCTTATTATGTATTCCTCAACTTCTACCACTACAAAATGTCTGTAAAGTCCGTCACAAAAGTAAACAAGAAAAATCAGTTGGGATTTGTTTGTCTTCTTTCTTCCTTTTTTAATAATAAGTAGAGCTTTACAGAAAGGAGCGCGCTCCTTATTGCTGCAGCCAAGGAGCGCAGAGCTAATTTTTCATCCAGCAATGACAAGGCAAGTAAATAGGGACTTATTTGAAAAAAAATAATGTTGGAAATGTTTGGATTTTTTTAACAGTTATTTTTTAGTTGCAGATGGAGCGGGGAAAGGAGCGGCTCCCCCTTTTTTAGAATCGGGAGCGAGAGCTGCTCTAAAACTAGTGAAGCGGGTAAAGCCAAGCTAATGAGTCGCAAGTTATCAAGGTCAAAAGCCACTCGAAGATAAGGGTTAGTCAGATGGAATGGTTGTCAGTTGAGAGATGAAAAACCTTATGAGAGGATTGAAAATGATTAATGGAATGAACAAAGTTTGGTTAACTATGGGAGTGATCTATAGTAAAAATCTGTTGCCATTCAATGATACAGTGACTATGTTATAATCTGCATGGAAGCAGGTCCGTGCTAATGTGTTTCAGATGTGGAAGCCTTGTTCATGGAAATTCCGTCTGACGCTAGGAACACAGAGGAAGAAAAGAAAGTTTTTTCTGTTATGATAGTCTTCACAAAAGTAAGGCTAGAAGGTGGGGAAAAGCAGCACCTTCCATGGGGGCACTTGGGTCGGATACAAAAAATATCCGAGAACGGACCTGTTGGCAGTCCTTGGTACGGAACGCCTCAGGCGACCAGCAGTACACAAACTACTCTTCTCGAAGGAGGAGTAATGCCCGGGACTGAGTAGCTCTAGGACCGATTCGAACCGTATCTCATTCCGACAAAGAAGGTTCTGATAATCCAAGTCTGTCTCTAGGTTGCCAAGATAATGTTCAAGAAAACCAAGGCTTGTATGACAACTGGCGAATATCCAATTATCGTATGTGTCTGAACCAAGGCCTGTAAACCAACTGGCTAATAACTAATTATCCTGTGTGTGGAACTAAGGCTGATATGAATATCCAATAATCATGTGTGTTGAACTAGGGTTGGTATGACAACTGGCGAATATTCAATTATCCTGTGTGTCTAAGTAAGGCTGATATGACAACTGGCAAATATCCAATTATCCTGTGTGTCTAAGTAAGGCTGATATGACAACTGGCGAATATCCAATAATCCTGTGTGTTGAACTAAGGCTGATATAACAACTGGCGAATATCCAATTATCCTGTGAGTCTAAGTAAGGCTGATATGACAACTGGCGAATATCCAATTATCCTGTGTGTCTAAATAAGGTTGATATGACAACTGGCGAATATCCAATCATCCTGTGTGTCTAAGTAAGGCTGATATGACAACTGGCAAATATCCAATTATTCTGTGTGTCTAAGTAAGGCTGATATGACAACTGGCGAATATCCAATAATCCTGTGTGTCTAAGTAAGGCTGATATGACAACCAGTGAATATCCAATTATCATGTGTGTCTAAGTAAGGCTGATATGGCAACTGGCGAATATTCAATTATCCTGTGTGTCTAAATAAGGTTGATATGACAACTGGCGAATATCCAATCATCCTGTGTGTCTAAGTAAGGCTGATATGACAACTGGCAAATATCCAATTATTCTGTGTGTCTAAGTAAGGCTGATATGACAACTGGCGAATATACAATTATCCTGTGTGTCTAAGTAAGGCTGATATGACAACCAGTGAATATCCAATTATCATGTGTGTCTAAGTAAGGCTGATATGGCAACTGGCGAATATCCAATTATCCTGTGTGTCTAAGTAAGGCGGATATGGCAACTGGCGAATATCCAATTATCCTGTGTGTCTAAGTAAGGCTGATATGACAACTGGCGAATATCCAATTATTCTGTGTGTCTAAGTAAGGCTGGGTTGACTACTGGCGAATAACCAAGTATCCTGTGTGTCTAAGTAAGGCTGATATGACAATTGGCGAGTATCCAATTACCCTGTGTTTTGAACTAAGGCTGGTATGACAACAGGCGAATATCCAATCATCCTATGTATAGAACCAAGGCTGGTATGACAACAGGCGAATATCAGATGTGTTCAAATTTTAAGGATAAAGTGTAGGACAAAACTGACACTTTTGAACCGGTTTAAAACGTTTATTTTCTTAAGAGTAAATACTTATTAAGGCTAAGAGCCACTAGAGGATACTAGCTTATGTATTATGAGGAAAACTGTTTATTAACATTAGATTTCAATAGGACCATATTATAGCCTTCAAGTAAACAATCCAATGGCAATGTGTTCTACAGATGGGAAATTCTTGGAAAGAAACGCTGTTCATGGAAATTTCGTTTGATGTTAAGTATACGGTGATAGAAAAGAAATTTCGTTGCAGCAGTGGTAGGAAGACGAGTTCTTGTTATAAATCTTTTATAAGGAACAGCCAGAGATTTTAGCTCAGTCGAGCACTTTTTAATCGAAATAACGATAGAGTAGAGAAAGACTAGCAACCTCTCTTCTGTGAAAAAAGAATTGTAGATTCACAAGATTGCACAATCAATTTTAAACTTTTTCAAGGCAAGAAAGAGTGTATTTAGATGCACCTCCTCAGAAATGGCAACACTACTCCATCTTAGGACTATTTGACTCTTTTTATACCAAGCCTAAACGCGCTTTGAATCTTTTTCCAATGGTAATATCAGTGCATATATTAAAATGTAAATAATAATTATTTACCACATTTTAATATTTTTCCTTTTTCTTTTCTTCAATTAACCTCAAACAAGGCACACGATCACTGAGACGTAATAGCTACTGTGAATTAGGGGCCAGATTTATTTGAGCATCCAAAGTAGGGAGTCTTCAGCAAGATTCTTATTTGCATCACATTTAAACTCCAAACGGTAGTCTTTCAAATTTTTATAACCCTTATGTGTATTTATACTCAATAACTTCTAACATTCTTTTGTCCATCGGTGTCTGCAAATATGCGTTGCTTAAATCCACTTTCGAAAAAAAAAACTTACCTAAATTTAGCTTCGCGAATATTTTATACGGACTAGGTAACTGATAATGGTAATCTCTAAATGACTGGTTCAAACCCATCGAAAAGTCTGCGCATACACGAATTTCTTTATTCTTTTTCTTTACATAAAATGTCGGCGAAGCCCATTCGCTAAATTCAACCCTTGATAGTACTCCCATTTTCTTGAGTTTATTCAGTTTCATGTTGATTTTTTCTTTTGATGCGAATGGAACATTTCGCTTCTATTTGAAGATCAGTTGTATATTCAGTTTCAACTCAAATTTTGTAATTATTTTGTTACATCTACTAAGCCCACCTCCCCAAAAAAACAGGTGAAAAATTATTTTTCAATTGTTTCTTTAACTTTTCTGCCGTGGCATCTTTAGATTTTCTATTCTGGCAGAAAGAATTTTTCGGTAATTCACACAGTTGGAACTTCTCCATCCAATATGTGCAGATAGTTACTTGAATTGTTTATTTATTATTAGTTTTAGTGTTTTTCCTTTTAGCATGACTGTCGTTATCAGTTCGCCTTCGAATTTGATTTGCTCTCCGGTGATGCTTTTGGTTATTTTATTAGTTCTCAATAAAGTTGGCTTGCTGATTTTCGTCAACGTCTGCAGATTTATATTAACAAATCGGAGCCTGAATCGAGCTGCATTTTTATATTTCTATTTAATATTTTGACTTTAGCAAACTTCCTAATATTTCCAATTTCGTTACATTTGGCGATTCTGATAAATCTTTTTTTGTTTTATTTTTAAAAATTCTGCGATGTATACTGTTATGCCCTATGTGATCGCATATAAAGCATTTTTTCGTTTTATAGGAGCAATCTCTGTACCAATTCATCTGTCCGCAACTGAAACACAATTTAGGGGCAGACTACGTCTCTTTTGACTATCAAATTTCACTGGTGAAGTCAATTTTTCTTCTTACGGATTTTTCTGATACGGGACACTCCACTCTGTTCGATATCCTTTGAATTCTGACACACGCTAATAAACCGTTGGCAGTCCTCGGTTATTTGTTGAAGTGTTAAATCGTGCTCATTTTCCAGTTTGTTAAGGACTCTCTTACAAATTTCCGCATCTGTGTTCGACACCAATCCTTGTGAAAATATGAAACATTTGAAGTCATTAGTACTTCAATAACTTGAAGTCATCACAGTGCTTATTTACTACGTTTGCAAAAATCGTGTAGTCTTCATTATCCTTTTTGTAAGGTGTAAGGTTGATGCACTTCCACCTTTTCTGGAAGAGAGATGCTTTTGGACTAAATAATTTGGTCAACAATTGTATCGCTCAATTAAATTTTAGCTCGCTGGTCTTTTGAGGTAAAATGTAATTTATACATTTCGTATGTTCCACTGTCCCCAATTTCCTCAACAACAACAACAACAACAACAACAAAAAAAAAAAAAAAAAAAAAAAAAACCTTTTTGAAATCGTTCCAATGTTCACAGACTGTATTATATATGTCTTCATAACGCATGAAATGCGAAAAAAGTAACCTCGTTGTCTGGATCGTAGTTTACATTATCAATTGTGTTTCAAATCGTGTTCTGAGAGAACGTGCCATCGTCTGTACCATTTGTTGTTGTTGGGTCTAAATAAACATCTCAAATCTCTTATTTTGTGCCAACTGTAATTCCCATTTTTTTTTGCTTCCATTTTATTTTGGTATGATGCTTGTTCTTTCTGTAATTGCAGCTATTCATTTTGCTGATGCTTGAAAATGTCCAGAATTGCGTTTTTGAAATCCTTCAGTTTTATTCTATTACCTCAAATTAATGACTTTTCCGTATATATATATATATATATATATATATATATATATATATATATATATATATATATATATATATATATATATTATAATTCACACGGTTCGTAGTTTTTTTCCTACTCATAGATAAGTTCATAACCTCGCAATGAAAAGAACAAAATAAGCTCGTACAAAACTTATTTACGTTGTTTCTGATTTTCTGATTAACGAAAGAAAATCGAAAGAATATTTTGTTGGTTCATGTCGCTTTTTCTTTCGCGGTTGAATGACTTAACTTTTCAAAAAATTGTTTTCGTTCTACTGAGAAAACAACAACTTTTCCATCAATCTTTTTCGCGACGTTGAATTATTTTTCTCCAGAATTTACACACTTTGCTTGTTAAAATTCAAAGTGATTTCAACGTTTTGCCTTATTGTTAACACATAACTAGAGCATACGACTTATGTCTTTTTTCTCTAAAAAGTCCCACATTTCAATTGTAGACATAAATACGAATTTTCTTGTCGTCAAAGTTATGCGACATCAGTTCGAAGAAAAATATTGGACCGAATAAGTCTGAGTACGTTATCTCCAGTGTTGTGGTTTCGAATCTTTGTTTCCCGTCTTGTGCGACACAGGTTTGGATACTGTTTAAATAAATCTTCAACGCCAGTGTTATGAGATGTAGGTCTCGAATCCTCATCGCCAGTGTTGTGACATTGAAGAGCCGGTAATAATTAAGACTAATACAGTCGTACAATTAACAAAAGTGTATTAGCAAAAATATGTTACGAATGTATGCGTTCGATTCTGTGGCCATAACTGCAATCAATAACTGCCACGACGCTTAGTTGTAACTGTATTTATTGTGTCTGGGTAAGTTCATATATTCCCGAAATAGGTTGATAAACTTACACGATAACAGTCCGAGAGAGAGAGAGAGAGAGAGAGAGAGAGAGAGAGAGAGATTAGTGGTTAATGCACCAGCCAATATATGGCAACAATATTCCATGCACGGGTGGATGGTGGATACTGGCAGGTGTGATTTTTCTTTGCAGCAGATTTGACAGTATATTCTGTGTATTTATTCCAATTCATATTCCGTGTGAATATATACACTGAAATTAGCGTTTACAGGAGAGGTGGTGATATTTACTTTGCATAAACCTGATTAATCTAAGATTGAATAAATGCTTGCTGTGCTATCTATTTTCAAGCTCATTCTTCAAAAATATATTTATGCATAAGCAAAATTTCCGTAGGAAAATGTTTTCAAAATATCGTCGTGTTTGTCGAAGACGAACTTATTTCTGAATTCGGTACATCCAGTCATCCTTGTTACCAAATGAAAGAAACAGTGCACTAAAATTGAAAAATATCGTTAGATGTATGTGTTAGCTTTGAGCATTTAGGAGTTATCTCACTTCTACCACATCCAAGTTATCTCTCCTGAATTATTATTTGCCAACGGAGAATGAACTCTCTACTTCCGGAAACAAAAATAAATTCGACCCCACGTGGGAATTTAGAAACCGGGTCCAACCTCTGTTTGGCATTGGGATCAAAGCTAGACGGAGATGTGCGAATCAGCTGTAGGATTTTACATGGTTTTACACCGTTGACGCCGAGTTGTTAGATGTCGCTTCCGATGACAGTTTAGATAGGACTCCACAGGAAGCTAGCCATTACAGCATTGATTTTTTTGTACAGACATCACCAAAGACGTAATGTTTTACATATCCTGTACATTCTCTATAGCTTCTTTGCCCCTGGCAATACATGCATTTCGATTGTGTTCGGGAGATTTATATAGAATTACCTTTAGTAATAACGTATATTGCTTGCATGTATCATGTTCTATTATGCCTCTTACATTGCCTTTGATAACGATAGTACATCAATCTGAAATAGTATAGTAAACTGAATTGAGTATTAAAAGATAGTAATAGTATAGCTTCGGATTCAGACAGACAGATACCATATCTACATTGCTAATCGATTTGTTTTTAAGTCTCCTATCAATGACAAGCATTTTTAATATGTTGATTGTAGCATTATTCTCGAGCAGAAATTAAAACAGAAACTTGAATTAAATTAATCAAATAAGTAAAAATATAATAGTGATTAATAATAATAATAATCGTAATAAAATTTATTTAAACATTTTATTACGATTATTATTATTACTCACTAAGAGTTATTACACAGGTCATCGTCATTGATTGGTCATCGAAAACAACCGGTGGTGTACCCTAGAGTCTCAGCACTGTCCGCATTCTTCCAGTGGAGGTCTGGTTTGTGCTGTCCCTCCTTATTCTTCTCATCCTCCTTGACCGCCTACAACTATTTTGTGTGGTGTCTTCCACTTACCATTTTTTTTATTCCATTCGTCACTAATATAATTCTATATCGATAAACTGGGCAAAAACAGAAAACATTTATTTAACATTAACTGTAGTTTTCTTTCGATCAGCCATCTACTTTTCTGTAAAATAACTTTACTACATACGTATCTGACGTTTCGACACTTTTCCGCTTTTCAACATGGACCAAGAAACGAATCTCTAACTCCTAACCAAACGATTCGATTGACTAATACCAGGAGTCGGCTTCACCTGCCTTTTTCTCTGCATTTCTGCCAAGAAGGTCTTATCAATCCGGAGGCGGCACCACGTGCCTTTTTAACTATCATTTTTCCAAGGAGCTTTAATTATTTAAACACTGACCCTTATGACCTAACTATGGCAGAAATGGGAGGTCGTCTTCAATGCCCACATCAGTTGGCATTAAGACACGAAATAGATCCAATTTTTATTACCTTACTTCTTCAGACCTAACGATTCGACATCCTCTTGTGTCACGATATGTACATCCAAAGCACTCCGTACCTATGTATAACTTCTAAACTATTTTGTGCGATCATAACAGGTTTAGTGCCGATCAAGATACGGAACTCCATTTTTTTAAACACTGACCATTCCCACGTGGCCCTAACTATGATTGTAAAAGTCGGAGGTTGTTCCGAAGTCCCATAAGTACACTATTTATTTCCCACTCATCTCATACGTTTAAAGACACATCCATACGGTTTTTCTAGGGGCTTAAATATTAAAACACTATGGCCATGACACATCTTGTCTCTCATTATTTCCTAAACATCAAGGGGAAATTTGCCCCCCAAATCGCTATCTGTGACTATCTGACTGAGCGGCACAATTGCTGGCAACCGGGAACATCTCTTGGGCCAACCCAGGCCATTATCTAATAAAGACATGCGACCACATCATAAAAATACGTTGAATCCATTCATCTACTCAAAACTTAAAAAATATTATTTCGGATACCGACGACGCAAACTTTATTTTTAAAATCTTGTTAGATTAAAAGGTTTGTTTTAATTCTAACACACCTGTTTAATTGTTTCTCGTTCTTTCTCTCCTACGAGAACAAAACACACGAAAATCCGACAGGCACTGATTTCTCACCAATAAAATATTACTAAACATAGTCTTTTCCGCTTTTCTTCTTTTTATACCCCCCCAACAAAAATACTTCATTCTTTCTTTCGTTCTTATTTTTCTTTCTTTCCACACATTAATTAGATTCGAACAAAAATTACAAGACATCATTCATTTTTCTTTCAAACAATAATTGACGCCTTTCTCTAAAAAAAAAAACCCACACAAACTCAGTAATTGTCTCTCATTCGCGTCTCTTTCTCTTTTTTCTTCTCTATCGTTCATATGAAACAGAAAGAAAAAAGAAAGCGAAAAGTGAACGAAAGTGTTTTCATGTGTTGTCAAAGGAAAACGTAATGATATTTTTTCTTTTTCCCTTGAAGATTACTATTTTAACAAATCTTTGAGAGAAAAAGAAAAAAACTACAATTACGTTTTTTTTCCTTTTTCTCCCCCTTTTGCTCTTTCCTTTTCACAAAACAGCAAAACAGATTTGTTCACTTTTCCCCTACCCTGTATCTTTCTTTTTCATATGAACAACAGAAAGTTTAAAAATAAATAACCACTTTTTGATAAAAATCACAAAACAAAAACGTCATGCATCACGAAAAAATACAGAAAAAAACCCTAAAAACTTTTTTTAGTACTTTTACATTTTGTTCTTTTCCTTCTTTCCATGTCTTTTTTTCAGGCATTTTTACATTGTCTGTGCGCGCGTTAATTCTATAGTAAAAAAAAACAACTCATATTTATTTGTCCAGTTAAAAAAACTATTTCGTTTTACTGACTGTAAACACACTATAAGGAATAAAAACGATTCATTTGAATGTGTGTTACGTATGTGTTTGTTTTGTTTTTAAATGTTCGTTTTTTCTTATTGTTTCTTTTTAAAAATATATATTTGTTGTGGACCCGTTTAGGGGTACCAACAATGAAATAAAAGAACAACAGGTTTAGATAAAATAATAATGAATTGTATTGAACAGAGAAATTATACACAAGTAAGTGTTGACAGTGCTAGTGCCAAACTGTGGTACCAATGTTCTCCCGGCAAAAGCCGGTATTTATGGTAGCCGGTTGCTACTATTTAGTTATTAAAGGGTAGGTAGGTTCACCCACAACACCCCTCTTCCGAAACTCATTCCACCGGAATCTCAAGGTATATCTTTTTCCTAGGATTCACCTCGAAACTCCCGGTTAATTTACGTTTTCTTGATGAACGTCTCTGTTCCGGAGGCGTTTTTGGTGTTGGCAGCTCAAATGCGTCGTATAGATCTTCCATGATGGTCTCACTCTGATCCGATGGGCCTTCCCCTGGGTCGTCGGACATGCGACGACGCATTTGGTTAATGCGTTTTTTACAGGTGCCTCTAGGACCCTCTACAATGTACACCATCCGCCCCAATCTTTTTTGTACCTTTCCCACTTCCCACACGGTTTTGTTTCCATGGTGTTCCTGGAAGAACACCTTCTCTCCATCCTCGTAACTCTTCTTTGGTGCCGTAATGTTGGTCGGTTTCACCTGTTTTAGTAAAAGTTTGTCGAATACCGACTTCATTTTTCTTCCAAACATTACTTCTGCCGGTGGTACTTGGGCTGGTGTGTTCTCGTTGGGTGTAATTCTATACACTTGAAGGAACTGCTGGAGTGTCTTTCCTCTCGGCGTGCCCGTCGATTTTTTCAACGCTCTCTTCAAAGTATCAACAAATTTTTCTGCCTGTCCGTTTGACCTCGGATGGTAAGTCGGAGTGGTGATATGTTTAATTTGAAAGTCTTCACAAAATTCTTTGAACTCTCGTGAAGTAAATTGTGTACCGTTGTCCGATACAACAATGTCCACCACTCCGAATCGAGCAAAAAGTTCATGCAACGCACATATCGTGACATCCGTTGTTGGGTTTTTACATCTAACAACTTCTGGCCATTTGGAGTAGCTGTCGACTATAATTAAATAGTAGAAGCCTTCCAATGGCCCCGCAAAATCTATGTGAATCCGGGACCATGGTTGCTCTGCCTTTGGCCATGGACAGTACTGAATAGGTGGTGCTTTCGCTGCCGACGCGCAGCCCGCACAGGCCTTCACCTTCGTCTCTATGTCCCTGTCCATGTTTTTCCAATACACATAAGATCTTATTAGGCTCTTCATGCGTGTCGCTCCGGGATGCCCCTTATGGAAATCCTTCACGATTTTTTTTTTAGCGTAGCTGGTATTACTACTCGCTTCCGGTATAATAATGTGTCGCAACAGACTGAAAAAGCTTCTGCCGTTTGCTCATCGTCTGTTTGTAATTTATTTTTAATTTCGATAATAATATTATCTTCTCTTGCCTCTTTTTGTATATCGACAATTGTGACTGGCAGCTCTTTTTTTGTGTTACACAGTACTTTACTATAGTCATATTCAGACCGAAGGGATGCTATAACTGTATCCTCGAGCAGTTCCGTGTACTTTGGGATTAGCCGCGATAAACCATCTGCGTGTCCTAGTCTTTTTGACGGTAAAAATTCCATCTCAAAGTCATAATTTAACAGAATTATACCCCATCTCTGTAGGCGGTTTACTGTGTAGGTTGGCAAGCCTTTTTTTTATCCAAAGATGGTGATAAGTGGCTTATGATCTGTTTGTAGGATAAAATGACGGCCGTGTAGATACCTGTGAAATTTGGTCATTGCGAACACAATACACAACGCTTCTTTTTCAATCTGAGAGTAAAAAATTACAGGAAGTAAAGATCTTGAAGCGTGCGCGATGGGTTTCATCGAGCCATCCGGCATTTTATGCAAAATGCACGCCCCAATGCCGTAGGAGCTGGCGTCACTTGCAACAATAGTTTTTAGCTCTGGATTAAAATGAGTAAGAAATAATTCTGAAGTTAACTTCGTTTTTAGGTTGTCAAATGCAGATTGACAGTCGGCGGACCATTCCCATTTACTATCTTTCTTAAGTAACTCATTTAAGGGAGCTCGCCATTTGTGCATACTGGGAATGATTTTTTCGTAATAGTTTGCGAGACCCAGGAAGCTTTGTAGTTGGGTAACATTGTTCGGTTCGGGCATATTCGTGATGGCTATAGATCTTTCTGTGTCGGGACGTCTTTCATTCTTATCAATGACATGTCCCAAGTATTTGATCTCTTCTAGAAAGAATTCACACTTTGACTCCTTGAGTGTAAAACCAAAATCGCTTATCCTTTCGAATACTTTGTTTACGTGCTCACGGTGCTCCCCGACGTTCGTACTTTTCATTAAGATATCGTCAAGGTAGCCGGTCGAAAAATCGAGCCCGCTCAACATCGTGTCGATTACCTGCTGAAAAATCGACGGGGCCACTTCAATTCCAAAAGGGAGACGATTGAACTTTAGTAGTCCCCTGTGTGTCGAAATACAGAGAAGCTTAGAGCTATCTTCCTCTACAGGTATTTGCAGATAGGCTTCACTCAAGTCAATTTGTGAGAACAGTTTTCCACCGTTTAATTTTGTGAAAACCTCTTCTGGTGTCGGCAGAGGATAGTAATAATCTTTCAGCGCATCGTTCAAACCGGTTGAGAAATCGGCACACACTTTGATCTGTCCAGATTTTTTCTTCACGTAGACGGTTGGGGCCGCCCATTCCGAGTAGTCAACTGGTGTTAAAATACCTTTCTCTACCAACCGGTCTATTTCTGCATTAATTTTTTCAAGAGAGGCAAATGGTACACTTCGTTTTCTCTTAAAAACGGGATTCTTATTTTCAATTAGTTCAAAACTCGCCTTCATTTTAGTACAGCGTCCTAATTCATTAGAAAACACCTTGGGGAATGACTCTTTCAAATCCTTCTTCAATTTTTCTGCTTCAGCAGAAAAGTTCTCTATTCGTTGACAATAGGCGCTTATCGGCGAATCCCAGAGCTGGAAGTGCTGAATCCAATCTGAACCGAACAAATTTCCTGTATCTTTCATTACGAACATGCGTAATTTTAATGTCTTATTTTTTAGTGTCACTTTTGAAATGACTTCCCCTTCAAAGTTTATTTTCTCTCCGGTTACCGATCGAGCCACTTTATCTGTGCGGAGCATAGTCGGTCTGCCGATCTTTTTCCAGGTATTAATATTAATAATTGATAGGTCAGACCCTGAATCAAGCTGTAGTTTAACATCTTGATTGTTCATTTTTACCGTAACATACTTTCGTATGTTTAAGTTGCCACTATTAATTCTAGTTGTTTTTATGTAACTTTTTTTCTAGTGTTACTTCTGCAATGTGAGGCTTTGTGTCCCATTTTATGGCATTTGTCACAATTTTTTCGTTTAAAAGGACACTTCTGGTACCAATGTAGGTCCCCGCAACCCCAACAAGGGTGGTTAGGCAATTTTTCATCCGACCTTTGAGGCAAATCCTTCCTGAATTTTTCCTTCGAAGAGTATGATTTTTTTGAAAAACGACGAACATTTTTTAATATTAGAAATTGCTGCTTCCTCTATTTCTTTAGCTTCCTTTTTCTCGGAAATATGTCATTGACAGCTTTCAGCCAGTTGTTGCAATGTTAAATTTGGCTCGGTTTCAAGTTTGCTTATTGCACGTCTTCTTAACTCTGCATCGTTTTGCGAGACGAGCACTTGAACAAATATTAATACTTTGAAATTGTCCGCTGTCAAGGATGATAACTTAAAGTCGTCACAATGTTTATTGACGATCGAAGCAAACGTTGAGTAATCCTGGCTTTCTTTTCGCGTTAGGTTCATACATTTCCACCTTTTGTGGAATAAACTTGTTTTGGGACAATATAGTTCCATTAACATTTTAATGGTTTCATTGAAAGATAGTTCGCCCGTTTTCTTCGGCAGAATATAATCGACAAATTTTGTATGCTCTGCCGTACCTAGTCTACGAAGAACTAAACGAACCTTTTTCTTTTCTGACCATGTGCTACAATCAATGTCGAAAAAATCCTGATATCGACGGTACCATGATTCGAAGTTTACGTCCTCTTCAGGCACATAGTTGAAGGTTTTTATAGCTGACCATATTGCATTTTGGTTGAACGCGTCGCTGTCGTTATTCGTCGTATTTATCATTGCTTGTGCCAGCTGTTCAAATTTTCTCTCTGATTGAGTCTGTTGCTCTAATTGTAAATTTTTTATCCCAATCAATTGTTCGTCTAAAGATTTTCTATCTTCTCGCTTTTGTGCTAAATTCTTTTCCTCAAAATACTTCAACAAACACATTTGCTGCGACTGAAATTCCTTCTGTTGAGACTGAAATTCCTTTTGTAGAGCAAGATGTTTTTCATCGTTTGCCTTCTGTAGAGCAAGATGTTTTTCATCGTTTGCCTTCTGTTGTTCTGATTGAAATTAAATCTATTTCGAGAAATCTTCCATGATTAAAGAAATACTTTTTTGAAAAAAAATTAAAGCCACAAATAGTCCTTCACAATTTTTCCTTTCAAATGCTTACTGTTTAATAACAAACTCAACCCCTTCTCATCACTGCGTCATTCGGGTCTCGAATTCGACCAGCACTTGCTAATCTTTTTTTCTCTTATTTCAAAGTTCTTTGAGAAAAAAAAAACGATTTTATTAATCCGGCTTATTGGGTAATTAATTTAACAAATTATTTGTATTTTTGTTCGCATCTGGAACTGTTTTTTTCCAATAAGTCCGTTTGCCTTTCAGTGTAGGCTGAAAATGCAAAATAGCAAGTAATGCATTTATAAAAAATTGACTAGTTATTCAAGAAAGTAACTTGGTATTACTTGTCAGATTTTTTTTCGACTATACGATTTTACAGTGACAAGTCTGTTCGCAAAATACGTTTGACTATATCAGACACGAAAAAAGGTTTCATTTGTTGCACGAGGTAAAATCCCGTATTGAAATACGAAGAACACAAATAGTAAAATCTGTCTTACTTTTTTTCTTCTTCCAGTAATTGTTTAAACTGGTTATTTCTTGTAAGGCAGACTCGTCCCAAAATTGAATGTATTCGATGTTTCCAATATCTTCCCGAAAATTGTAAAGCACAAGGTGTTTTGGGTTTTTTTTTTCAAACGGGCAGAATTTTTTTTTCGAAGGTTGACCGTGTTGTAGACACTGGTTTATCACTCACAGGTTGCAAGGTCCAAGGTGTTTCTAACGAAGTCCTTTACGAATCACACGTCGCCAGTTGTTGTGGGCCCGTTTAGGGGTACCAACAATGAAATAAAAGAACAACTGGTTTAGAGAAAATAATAATGAATTGTATTGGACAGAGAAATTATACACAAGTCAGTGTTGGCAGTGCTAGTGCCAAAATGTGGTACCATTATTTATTCACATAAATAAATCATATGAAATGAGGCACAAGGCCAAAAAGGGGGCGGGGAAAGGTTCGGTCCATACTAACAAAATAAGAACTAACCTAGCTAGTTTCATTTAGGACCATCATTCACCAAAATACCACATTTATACTATACATCCTTCTTCACCAATTACCAAAAGAAATCATTCAATGAATATCCCACTTAAAACCCATATATAAAATATATGCAATGGGGGATTTGGGCACTAAAAATTTTATATACAAAAAAAAACAAAAAACAATGATACATATGTACAATGGGAAAAAAAAAATAAAAATAAAAATAAAACTAACCCAAGTTAGTAAAAAGACCCCCCACTACTAATCTGTGGCAGATATGCAGGTTTACCAGTAAAAAAACGAAACGAAAATTGATGCAGGCCCCAACGCTTTATTATTAACTCCTCCTTCGAAAATTTCGAAGGGTGACCTGCATCACTGGCAAATCACGCTATCTGTCACCTAAATAGGGAAAAAAAAAAAAAAAAAAAAAAAAAAGGGGCCGTAATGAAACTCATCCATACACTAGCTAAGTTATGGACTTGGCATAACTATTACAGGGGACATATATTAACTTATAAACGGGTCTTCAACAACGTTCGTTTTTGCAATCCAATATTCTATGCCTAAGGCACGTCTAAATACCACTCAATGCCAGCTACAGTCACTCTACAAACACGCGCCACTCTCTCCCATCTATCACCAAAATTTGCCGACGAGAGTTTCGCCCTATCAGCCCTAATGCGAATCTTCAGAAAATACTTAAAAATTCGAATAAGGCTGACAGGAGCGAAGGTCTCACCGTCGTAGACAACTTTCAAGCGTGTAGACCATATAGCTCGTCTCGCAATCGCTAGTAAGCTTAAAAAGACAAAACGTCTCTGCCTATCTGTTGTTGGAGCCAAGTTGCTACAGACATTAATTGGTTCTAGGTCGAAAGACGTTACGTTCAGAATGCGAACCATGAGACCCCCAAGAAACTTGATCAGCGGCCCAACGATGCGACAATAAAAGAATGCGTGACTCAAAGTCTCGTCTTCGTCACCGCATCGGACGCAAGTAGGCGAGTTAGTAAAGCCAGCTGCGTGAAGTCTCTTGCCGACCCAGAGGGCATTTCTTATCATCAGCCAGGCCAAAGAAGCTTCGTCATTATCGAAACATCTCAACCCAGGCGCCCATGGCCAGATTGAGCGCAGCTCCCCCTTCGTCAAACCGAGCCCCTCAATCTTATCATCTTGAACAGATCCCCGCACTATAACCCGATATAATGCCTTTCGGGACAACAGCTGGGTGTCAGAGAGGCTTTCTTTCACCCGTAAAAGTAACTTCAAGGCCCGTCGACACTCGCGATAAAAGGAGCACTCGCCTCGGGGCAACCTGTGAGCCTCCCCCTCATCCAAGTGCACACTTTTCAAAGCCGGAAAGGCTTTCTTAGTGTCTTCCTTCCAGAAGCCACCGTTTCCCTCACATTGTGTACACATCCGATCCAGGTAATATAGCCGAAGCTTATGTTGACGAATCTCAACGCTAGGCATACCCAGACCGCCCTCAGAAGGATGCAGATAACAGATCTCGCGACGAACCTTATGGGACCGGCCAAGCCATAAAAACTTGAACAGAGCCCGCTGCAATTCAAGCAGTGTATCCGACGGGAGTGGAAGCACTGATAGACGATATAGGATGAGTGGATAGATGTGAGAAACACACACTTCCGCTCTCCCCTTTAACGAAAGATTTCTACGGGTCCACAGACCAGCTGCGGCCCGAATCGCTTTCAATACTTCCGACCAATTTTTCTCCAGCTGAAGATCCGGACCAAACCAGACGCCGAGTAGCTTGCACGGCCCGTCAGTCCAGCTGAAGGGTCCCTGTAGAGATACACCCCTCCAGGCACCGATGCGCAAGCCCACCGACTTGTCGCAGTTAATTTTTGCCCCTGTTACCGTTTCATACATTCTGATTTCTCTGTCGACGACACTAATCTCGGCACTGCTCGTTACAAGCACTGTTACATCGTCGGCATAGGCGGAGTACTTTAACGTGGTGCAGGCACCTGTCAAAGCAATTCCACGTAGGACCGGATTCACCCTTAGCCTGTGAAGGAAAGGCTCCAACACAAGCACATAGAGCATCGGTGAAAGAGGACAACCCTGACGAATAGATCTGGATAACTCAAAGGGCTTAGATCTCAAACCATTCACCTCCACCAGCGAACCGAGGTTTGCATACAAGAGGCGAATCCAAGAGCGAAACTGGGGACCAAAACCGGCCGAAGACAAAACAGCCTCCAAGTAGCGATGGTCCACCCTATCAAATGCTTTGGACTGATCTAAATTGATCAGCGCGGCTTCTGAGTCGACTTTCTCAATGATCAAGCGTAACGCGTGCAAGTTATCCTGAATAGTCCTACCCTTCACAGCACAAGTCTGTTCAGGGCTAATAAGACCAGGCAGGACAACCTGCAGACGATTTGCCAAAATCTTGGCCAAAATCTTTAACTCTGTATTTAACATTGTTAAGGGCCGAAAATTACCTATTCCATCCCCACCATCTTTGCTCTTGCGTAAAAGCTTCACAATACCCCTGGTTAAGTACTGAGGTATAGACCCGTTCCTAAACCAAGAGTTAAATAAAACGGTCAGCAAGGGTACAAAAATGTGCGACAGCCTCAAATACACTTCGTAGGGCAAACCATCGATCCCCGGAGACCGATCCAGGCCGACATGACCCAAGGCTTCCTGAACTTCTACCTCTGTTATACAACCTTCGCACCTAGCCGCTTCGGTCGCCTCCAGGCGAGAAAAGTCAGCTAAATAGGGGTCGAAATGTGCTAAGGACAGACCGGGCTCCCCGGTGAAAAGATCTTGAAAATGAGACCGAAACGCCTCCAAAATACCTTCGTTTGTGGTCACGGTACGTCCATCCGGCAATGTGACACGTGCGAAATGTCGGTCCGTAGCATGTCGCCGCTCCTCTGCACGCAATTCAGGTGCCATATTTGTTGCTTCCTGAGGCATTCGTTTTAACCTAGCCCTAACTACTGAAGCCTGGTTCTCCTTGCTAGCCAAGGAGGCCAGCTTCGCCTTAAGTATAATTACGTTAGTGCTATCCCCCACCTCCACCGCCCGATCTAAGCTAGTTTCTAGTGTCGCTTTTTCTGCCCTAGATTCTAGGTTAAGTCGTCGGCTAAAGTCGGCAGAAAAGGACCTAATTACTTTCTTAAGTTTCATCCACCGCTTATTCCCAATTATAGCACCCGTCATTTCCCGCAATATTGTTAGTATTAGCTGTTCCCGATAACCCTTCACATCGAACAACGACGTGTTGAGTTTCCAGTACCCAGCCATTCTAGCTTTAGGTCTAGCTAAGTTTACACGAACCCGAATAAGTCGGTGATCCGAGTAAACTATATTATGAAAACTTGGACATTCTAATACTCCTATGTCGACTCTCCTGATTAAGAACCGGTCGATATAACTCGAAAGTTGTAACGAACCGGAGCCGCGGCAACTAGTTGTCCAAGTCCATACTACTTCCCGAGGCTTCTCATTTCGGAATTTATCGACAAGATCAAACTTATCGAGAAACTCACGAAATGCCTTAGCATCCCGGTTTTGGTTAGTACCCCTAGAAGGATTACCCAAGCGATCTAAATCGGGATCCAGGACCGCGTTCCAGTCTCCCGCTAAGATAACTGTCCGAGAAGTATTCATGAACTGCTCGAATCGTCGAAAAAAGGGAGCACGCTCACTTTGGCTATTGGGCGCATAAACCCCAATTAATCGAAATGCCTTATCATTAATGGTAACATCCAGAACGCAAAGCCTTCCTTCCGAATCCATGAAGCAAGGGACACACGACGCAGCTAAGGTGCGCTTTACTAGCCAGGAAACACCTCTCGAGCGAGAATCGAAGTACGCTGAATAGACACGAAAGTCCCTAGTCAGCGCACCCAGATAATCACTTGGAATAAAGTGGGTCTCCTGAATACAGCATATATCCACTCCAAGCTGCTGAAGGTCCTGTCGAACTCGAATTTTGCGAGAACCGTCCCTCAGCCCCCGGACATTCACACTAGCTAGATTGAGAGCCATAAAAAGGTGCTTTAGGGTTGGGTTTCAGAAACGAACATTGATGGGGTCAAGGTGCCGACGGCTTTTCCCATGGAGTAAGTGCCCATCGGAATGTCAATGAGGCCGTCCTGGGACAAGCTGCCAACATCAAGGGGGAAGATTAGTTTCGCTGCTCGATATAAGGAAGGATGTAATAAAATCGGGACCCTCCCAAAGCATGATTTTCGCAAAATCCTTAAATTTGGGTCCTTGTGACACGCTAATTGTGGCGCTATGTCAAAAGTTATATTCGCTTCCTCCACCATCCTCCAGAGTGACTTAGCATCCTCTCGAGGCCGCACTACAGTCAGCAAACGGGGGGCATCAGGGAAATTGTACGGGTCCTCGATTGATTTGCCCCCCACTTCGGTAAAGGCAAGCAACTTCTTTAGATCAGTATAATGGTATCCTTTCGCCCTGGTGATGACTTCCGACGATATTTTGCATATGTCTTCACCAGGGTAGAATAGCTGACGTTTTGTAGTCTTCCCTTTAACGGGGGCAATTGTGGATTGACAAATTTGTGGAGGTGGAGGGGGGGTGCTTCGATCGGTTTTCATTGGGGAGTGGGGGGGAGTGGGCTTTAGCGCGTTTTTGAGAATCGGGACCGGGGGAGGGAGCACTGGAGTTTTCTTAGGGGAAGCAGGTGGTGTATTCTTAGGCGTGTGTTGAGGTGAGACGAACGGGGAGGGTCTTGGGGTATTCAGCTTTGCTTTTTTAGGGGTTGGAGATAGCGGAATTAATTTATACGGTAGTTCTTTAATAGGGACTGACACTGGAGGTGGCATTTTGTGGGACAAGTTTTCTTTTCTCTGTGGGGAGACAGGCGATGTTTTAGGATCATATTTGGTCTTCGGGGCCACTTTGCTGGGCTGTATCTTGGGGGGAGAGTTCGGGCTGTCTTTTGTTTCCGCTCTCAAACGCTTGTTAAGCTCAACCGCATTTACATATGATTCTCGCCCTGGATCCTTTGACATCTTGTATTCTTCTTCCTCTTTCCTCATTTGATCCAGGGCGAGTCTTCCGGGCGTCTTTTTGCCTTCTACTATCGTCCATGGTCCACCCTCTTCCTCTTCCTCTTCCTCTGTCTGTGGAAAAACCGGGAATTCGTTCTCACTGCTTTTTCCGGTGTTTTTCGCAGGTGATTTTATGAGAAATCCAAGTCTGGGTCCCAAATGTTCCCCAACTTTATTTTTGGGGTTATTGATAGGCTTCTTCCTTTCCGGGCAGTCGATTGTAAGATGCCCAATCTCGTTACAGGTCCAACAGGCGGGTCTTCTGCCAGCGACTATCACGGGTAACTTATCATCTCCAATTTCTATATAATATGGAATTTCAGTGAACGCTTTTTTGTCTAATAAAATGTCGTAATTCCATATGGAAAGGTACTGGTCGCAAGACACAGACATTAGTTCGCCAAACTTTGCTAAAAATGCGCCAATATGAGCCCCTTCGATGTAGAACGGGACATGAAAGACCGAAATTGTTGTACGCCGTCTTCCCAAGTGTTCCATCCTCAACACATAGTCCTGGGTGATGATCTGCTTTTTTGAAAGTGTCATGCATTCATTTTCTGTAGAAAATAAAGCCGACCAGTTATTAAATCCTCTAATCTTGATTATCTTAATTGGTCTGTGACCTACCGATGCTAATAGTTTAGTTATTATATCCACCGATGCCCTGATTGATTTTTTGGTTCTACGGTCCACAAGGAACATATTGAGGGTCTTCTTTTGGATGTCTTGCAACTTTGGTAGGTCAACGATAAGTCCTTTTTCAGTAATTTGGTTCTTAAAAGATTCAATTTTAACCTTGAAATCCTCCAAGTTAATGGTCACTGTCGGGGTTTTTGCCCATCCCGACGTTCCAGGTTGGGGGGAAGGTAACGACCCCACCTCCGTTGTCAAACTTTCCTTTGGCACAGGGCATTGAGCTGCCATGGCCGACGAGGAAAACGAAATCCGTAAAAAAAAAACAACAAAAAAAACAGCACAGAAAAAAAAGGTCGAGCGTTTAAAAATAATTCGGCTCTAAAAAAGAGAGTCCGAATAACAGTAACAATAATATAACAATAATATAACAATAATCAACAGTAATAATCAACGGAGCGCAAAATAGAAATACCTGATAACAAAAGGGACAAAATGCCAAAATGTGGTACCAATGTTCTCCCGGCAAAAGCCGGTATTCATGGTAGCCGGTTGCTACCATTTAGTTATTAAAGAGTAGGTAGGTTCACCCACAACAATATTTATGAGCGCATAACTTGAAAAAAGTTTTACTTACTTCCTCCTTTTCTTCTTCTTCTTCTTCTTCTTCTTCGTTGACTGTATTTTTTCACGTTCGTTCTTTTGCTTCGTCGACTCGTAATCATCCGCCCCCTTTGCAGTTCGCTTATTAAGGCACTCGTTTTTGTGGCCTTGTGCTGCAGTCTATTTCTTGCTGAAATAGTTGGTGGGACGACGTTTATTGTCCTAGTCAGAGAAGAAGGCCAAACACTGGGTGTCTTTTAATCGTACCTGTGATGGTAACTCTGCGCTTGGCCAATAAACAAAAAAAAAAGGAGTGCAGAGTAAGACGATTCAGTCATCAAGTGGAAATATAACTGTACGGAATTTAAGTAAAATAAAAATTTTGTTAAATAATAAAAATGTTGAATTAAATATTATTTTTTATTAAACGTTACTAAATTACTTGAATCCATAAGAATAATGTGTCGAATTGTTTAATTTTATGAATGTTGTTTAATATAATTATACATTACTAACTTATCTTTTATAGAAAGAAAATTCGTAATTCTGTGTAGGTATGCCTGAGTAAAAGTAAAAAACTACGCAAGATACACTGACAAAACTTACATCAAAGTATTCAGTGTGACCCCGATAGGTTATAGTAAAATAACTACTGTGTTAACATTACTTCCGTGTCACCCAGGACCACATTTGTAATCTGTTGTTACATAATGGGAGTCGTTAGGGTTAGGGTTAGGGTTAGGGTTTAGATGTAAAAGGGTCAGAGAGCGACACCAGGCGGATGTGGAACACCACGTTATTTCCGGACGAGGATCTCTATCTTGCGCTTAGCCAGCAAGATTTCAACGAGAGAAGACGTGTCTGGCGGATCTCCCCCAAGAGGAGAGGGGGCATTTTACGCATGTGGCTAATATAGCGAGACTGGCTATCTGTCGATCTTTCTCTCTCATGCATACGAAGTAAACCTGTTTATGTGAGGGTCCTTTTAAATAAATCTTGTTAAAACTGAACAACCTCTGTCGATAAAACAAAGATTGTTGGATATTCAGAAATCATTGTGACTTTTATTTAAGATTCCATGGGTGGCATTTTTAGTCCTAATGGGTCCACCCCTCCCACACCTTGCCTCCCTCTTTGGTAAAGAGTAAGTTAATATCTAACTGCCTGAGGCGCCCAAACCGGTTAATTCCGATAGGGCTGCGCAGGCAATTTTGAAAAGTTCAGAGTATTCTAATTCTTGGCCACTGGCTTATTTTCGCTACCTTTGTGCCACATTTTCCTTCGGTGAGAAAGAAGTAAATACTGAGTGAGTTTTATCAACAAGCAAAAACAACCTGGGTTCAAAGCGACGACAGCGGCGGCGGAAACGAAGACACGCCTGCATAAATAATTTATGCACCCATCGATAAGGCAGAATACAACACTACCACAAATTAAACACAAACCTTATCGACGCAGAAAAAAGAACGGATATTTTTTAAAATACGTCCATTCAATCTACGCGTGTAGCACTGACAATTCTATTCCAAATTTAAACGTACCAGACCATCAAACATTCTATTTAAACTGTAAGCAGGAGAAGCCAACGAAAATAGCATCCTAAACCTAAGCGAAACGGAACAACAGAAATGCTATTTCAAACTCAAGTGTAAACGACCGACGTTAATGTTAATTTGATTTCAAGTATAACAGTCTAACGAAAATGCTATTTCAAATTCAAGTGTAAACGACCGACGTTGATGTTAATTTGATTTCAAGCATAACAGTCTAACGAAAATGCTATTTCAAACTTAAGTGTAAACGACCGACGTTAATGTTAATTTGATTTCAAGCATAACAGTCTAACGAAAATGCTATTTCAAATTCAAGTGTAAACGACCGACGTTAATTTTAATTTGATTTCAAGTATAACAGTCTAACGAAAATGCTATTTCAAACTCAAGTGTAAACGACCGACGTTAATTTTAATTTGATTTCAAGTATAACAGTCTAACGAAAATGCTATTTCAAACTCAAGTGTAAACGACCGACGTTAATTTTAATTTGATTTCAAGTATCACAGTCTAACGAAAATGCTATTTCAAACTCAAGTGTAAACGACCGACGTTAATGTTAATTTGATTTCAAGTATAACAGTCTAACGAAAATGCTATTTCAAACTCAAGTGTAAACGACCGACGTTAATTTTAATTTGATTTCAAGCATAACAGTCTAACGAAAATGCTATTTCAAACTTAAGTGTAAACGACCGACGTTGATGTTAATTTGATTTCAAGCATAACAGTCTAACGAAAATGCTATTTCAAACTCAAGTGTAAACGACCGACGTTAATTTTAATTTGATTTCAAGCATAACAGTCTAACGAAAATGCTATTTCAAACTTAAGTGTAAACGACCGACGTTGATGTAAATTTGATTTCAAGCATAACAGTCTAACGAAAATGCTATTTCAAACTCAAGTGTAAACGATCGACGTTAATTTTAATTTGATTTCAAGTATAACAGTCTAACGAAAATGCTATTTCAAACTTAAGTGTAAACGACCGACGTTGATGTAAATTTGATTTCAAGCATAACAGTCTAACGAAAATGCTATTTCAAACTCAAGTGTAAACAACCGACGTTAATTTTAATTTGATTTCAAGTATAACAGTCTAACGAAAATGCTATTTCAAACTCAAGTGTAAACGACCGACGTTAATTTTAATTTGATTTCAAGTATAACAGTCTAACGAAAATGCTATTTCAAACTCAAGTGTAAACGACCGACGTTAATTTTAATTTGATTTCAAGTATAACAGTCTAACGAAAATGCTATTTCAAACTCAAGTGTAAACGACCGACGTTAATTTTAATTTGATTTCAAGTATAACAGTCTAACGAAAATACTATTTCAAACTCAAGTGTAAACGACCGACGTTAATTTTAATTTGATTTCAAGTATAACAGTCTAACGAAAATGCTATTTCAAACTCAAGTGTAAACGACCGACGTTAATTTTAATTTGATTTCAAGCATAACAGTCTAACGAAAATGCTATTTCAAACTTAAGTGTAAACGACCGACGTTGATGTTAATTTGATTTCAAGCATAACAGTCTAACGAAAATGCTATTTCAAACTCAAGTGTAAACGACCGACGTTAATGTTAATTTGATTTCAAGTATAACAGTCTAACGAAAATGCTATTTCAAACTCAAGTGTAAACGACCGACGTTAATTTTAATTTGATTTCAAGTATAACAGTCTAACGAAAATGCTATTTCAAACTCAAGTGTAAACGACCGACGTTAATTTTAATTTGATTTCAAGTATAACAGTCTAACGAAAATGCTATTTCAAACTTAAGTGTAAACGACCGACGTTAATGTTAATTTGATTTCAAGTATAACAGTCTAACGAAAATGCTATTTCAAACTCAAGTGTAAACGACCGACGTTAATGTTAATTTGATTTCAAGCATAACAGTCTAACGAAAATGCTATTTCAAATTCAAGTGTAAACGACCGACGTTAATGTTAATTTGATTTCAAGCATAACAGTCTAACGAAAATGCTATTTCAAATTCAAGTGTAAACGACCGACGTTAATGTTAATTTGATTTCAAGTATAACAGTCTAACGAAAATGCTATTTCAAACTCTAGTGTAAACGACCGACGTTAATTTTAATTTGATTTCAAGTATAACAGTCTAACGAAAATGCTATTTCAAACTTAAGTGTAAACGACCGACGTTAATGTTAATTTGATTTCAAGTATAACAGTCTAACGAAAATGCTATTTCAAACTCAAGTGTAAACGACCGACGTTAATGTTAATTTGATTTCAAGTATAAGAGTCTAACGAAAATGCTATTTATAACTTAAGTGTAAACGACCGACGTTAATGTTAATTTGATTTCAAGCATAACAGTCTAACGAAAATGCTATTTCAAACTCAAGTGTAAACGACCGACGTTAATGTTAAATTGATTTCAAGTATAACAGTCTAACGAAAATGCTATTTCAAACTCAAGTGTAAACGACCGACGTTAATGTTAATTTGATTTCAAGCATAACAGTCTAACGAAAATGCTATTTCAAATTCAAGTGTAAACGACCGACGTTAATGTTAATTTGATTTCAAGCATAACAGTCTAACGAAAATGCTATTTCAAACTCAAGTGTAAACTACCGACGTTAATGTTAATTTGATTTCAAGTATAACAGTCTAACGAAAATGCTATTTCAAACTCAAGTGTAAACGACCGACGTTAATGTTAATTTGATTTCAAGTATAACAGTCTAACGAAAATGCTATTTAAAACTCAAGTGTAAACGACCGACGTTAATGTTAATTTGATTTCAAGTATAACAGTCTAACGAAAATGCTATTTCAAATTCAAGTGTAAACGACCGACGTTAATGTTAATTTGATTTCAAGCATAACAGTCTAACGAAAATGCTATTTCAAACTCAAGTGTAAACGACCGACGTTAATGTTAATTTGATTTCAAGCATAACAGTCTAACGAAAATGCTATTTCAAACTCAAGTGTAAACGACCGACGTTAATGTTAATTTGATTTCAAGTATAACAGTCTAACGAAAATGCTATTTCAAACTCAAGTGTAAACGACCGACGTTAATGTTAATTTGATTTCAAGCATAACAGCTTAACGAAAATGCTATTTCAAATTCAAGTGTAAACGACCGACGTTAATGTTAATTTGATTTCAAGCATAACAGTCTAACGAAAATGCTATTTCAAACTCAAGTGTAAACGACCGACGTTAATGTTAATTTGATTTCAAGTATAACAGTCTAACGAAAATGCTATTTCAAACTCAAGTGTAAACGACCGACGTTAATGTTAATTTGATTTCAAGTATAACAGTCTAACGAAAATGCTATTTCAAACTCAAGTGTAAACGACCGACGTTAATGTTAATTTGATTTCAAGTATAACAGTCTAACGAAAATGCTATTTCAAACTCAAGTGTAAACGACCGACGTAAATTCTAATTTGATTTCAAGTATAACAGTCTAACGAAAATGCTATTTCAAACTCAAGTGTAAACGACCGACGTTAATGTTAATTTGATTTCAAGTATAACAGTCTAACGAAAATGGTATTTCAAACTCAAGTGTAAACGACCGACGTTAATGTTAATTTGATTTCAAGTATAACAGTCTAACGAAAATGATATTTCAAACTTAAGTGTAAACGACCGACGTTAATGTTAATTTGATTTCAAGCATAACAGTCTAACGAAAATGCTATTTCAAACTCAAGTGTAAACGACCGACGTTAATGTTAATTTGATTTCAAGTATAACAGTCTAACGAAAATGCTATTTCAAACTCAAGTGTAAACGACCGACGTTAATGTTAATTTGATTTCAAGCATAACAGTCTAACGAAAATGCTATTTCAAATTCAAGTGTAAACGACCGACGTTAATGTTAATTTGATTTCAAGCATAACAGTCTAACGAAAATGCTATTTCAAACTCAAGTGTAAACGACCGACGTTAATGTTAATTTGATTTCAAGTATAACAGTCTAACGAAAATGCTATTTCAAACTCAAGTGTAAACGACCGACGTTAATGTTAATTTGATTTCAAGCATAACAGTCTAACGAAAATGCTATTTCAAACTCAAGTGTAAACGACCGACGTTAATGTTAATTTGATTTCAAGTATAACAGTCTAACGAAAATGCTATTTCAAACTCAAGTGTAAACGACCGACGTTAATGTTAATTTGATTTCAAGTATAACAGTCTAACGAAAATGCTATTTCAAACTCAAGTGTAAACGACCGACGTTAATGTTAATTTGATTTCAAGTATAACAGTCTAACGAAAATGCTATTTCAAACTCAAGTGTAAACGACCGACGTTAATGTTAATTTGATTTCAAGCATAACAGTCTAACGAAAATGCTATTTCAAATTCAAGTGTAAACGACCGACGTTAATGTTCATTTGATTTCAAGCATAACAGTCTAACGAAAATGCTATTTCAAACTCAAGTGTAAACGACCGACGTTAATGTTAATTTGATTTCAAGTATAACAGTCTAACGAAAATGCTATTTCAAACTCAAGTGTAAACGACCGACGTTAATGTTAATTTGATTTCAAGTATAACAGTCTAACGAAAATGCTATTTCAAACTCAAGTGTAAACGACCGACGTTAATGTTAATTTGATTTCAAGTATAACAGTCTAACGAAAATGCTATTTCAAACTCAAGTGTAAACGACCGACGTTAATGTTAATTTGATTTCAAGTATAACAGTTTAACGAAAATGCTATTTCAAACTCAAGTGTAAACGACCGACGTTAATGTTAATTTGATTTCAAGTATAACAGTCTAACGAAAATGCTATTTCAAATTCAAGTGTAAACGACCGACGTTAATGTTAATTTGATTTCAAGCATAACAGTCTAACGAAAATGCTATTTCAAACTCAAGTGTAAACGACCGACGTTAATGTTAATTTGATTTCAAGCATAACAGTCTAACGGAAATGCTATTTCAAACTCAAGTGTAAACGACCGACGTTAATGTTAATTTGATTTCAAGCATAACAGTCTAACGAAAATGCTATTTCAAACTCAAGTGTAAACGACCGACGTTAATGTTAATTTGACTTCAAGCATAACAGTCTAACGAAAATGCTATTTCAAACTCAAGTGTAAACGACCGACGTTAATGTTAATTTGATTTCAAGTATAACAGTCTAACGAAAATGCTATTTCAAATTCAAGTGTAAACGACCGACGTTAATGTTAATTTGATTTCAAGCATAACAGTCTAACGAAAATGCTATTTCAAACTCAAGCGTAAACGACCGACGTTAATGTTAATTTGATTTCAAGCATAACAGTCTAACGAAAATGCTGTTTCAAACTCAAGTGTAAACGACCGACGTTAATGTTAATTTGATTTCAAGTATAACAGTCTAACGAAAATGCTATTTCAAACTCAAGTGTAAACGACCGACGTTAATGTTAATTTGATTTCAAGCATAACAGTCTAACGAAAATGCTATTTCAAACTCAAGTGTAAACGACCGACGTTAATGTTAATTTGATTTCAAGTATAACAGTCTAACGAAAATGCTATTTCAAACTCAAGTGTAAACGACCGACGTTAATGTTAATTTGATTTCAAGCATAACAGTCTAACGAAAATGCTATTTCAAACTCAAGTGTAAACGACCGACGTTAATGTTAATTTGATTTCAAGTATAACAGTCTAACGAAAATGCTATTTCAAACTCAAGTGTAAACGACCGACGTTAATGTTAATTTGATTTCAAGTATAACAGTCTAACGAAAATGCTATTTCAAATTCAAGTGTAAACGACCGACGTTAATGTTAATTTGATTTCAAGCATAACAGTCTAACGAAAATGCTATTTCAAACTCAAGTGTGAACGACCGACGTTAATGTTAATTTGATTTCAAGCATAACAGTCTAACGGAAATGCTATTTCAAACTCAAGTGTAAACGACCGACGTTAATGTTAATTTGATTTCAAGCATAACAGTCTAACGAAAATGCTATTTCAAACTCAAGTGTAAACGACCGACGTTAATGTTAATTTGACTTCAAGCATAACAGTCTAACGAAAATGCTATTTCAAACTCAAGTGTAAACGACCGACGTTAATGTTAATTTGATTTCAAGTATAACAGTCTAACGAAAATGCTATTTCAAACTCAAGTGTAAACGACCGACGTTAATGTTAATTTGATTTCAAGCATAACAGTCTAACGAAAATGCTATTTCAAATTCAAGTGTAAACGACCGACGTTAATGTTCATTTGATTTCAAGCATAACAGTCTAACGAAAATGCTATTTCAAACTCAAGTGTAAACGACCGACGTTAATGTTAATTTGATTTCAAGTATAACAGTCTAACGAAAATGCTATTTCAAACTCAAGTGTAAACGACCGACGTTAATGTTAATTTGATTTCAAGCATAACAGTCTAACGAAAATGCTATTTCAAATTCAAGTGTAAACGACCGACGTTAATGTTAATTTGATTTCAAGCATAACAGTCTAACGAAAATGCTATTTCAAACTCAAGTGTAAACGACCGACGTTAATGTTAATTTGATTTCAAGTATAACAGTCTAACGAAAATGCTATTTCAAACTCAAGTGTAAACGACCGACGTTAATGTTAATTTGATTTCAAGCATAACAGTCTAACGAAAATGCTATTTCAAACTCAAGTGTAAACGACCGACGTTAATGTTAATTTGATTTCAAGTATAACAGTCTAACGAAAATGCTATTTCAAACTCAAGTGTAAACGACCGACGTTAATGTTAATTTGATTTCAAGTATAACAGTCTAACGAAAATGCTATTTCAAACTCAAGTGTAAACGACCGACGTTAATGTTAATTTGATTTCAAGTATAACAGTCTAACGAAAATGCTATTTCAAACTCAAGTGTAAACGACCGACGTTAATGTTAATTTGATTTCAAGCATAACAGTCTAACGAAAATGCTATTTCAAATTCAAGTGTAAACGACCGACGTTAATGTTCATTTGATTTCAAGCATAACAGTCTAACGAAAATGCTATTTCAAACTCAAGTGTAAACGACCGACGTTAATGTTAATTTGATTTCAAGTATAACAGTCTAACGAAAATGCTATTTCAAACTCAAGTGTAAACGACCGACGTTAATGTTAATTTGATTTCAAGTATAACAGTCTAACGAAAATGCTATTTCAAACTCAAGTGTAAACGACCGACGTTAATGTTAATTTGATTTCAAGTATAACAGTCTAACGAAAATGCTATTTCAAACTCAAGTGTAAACGACCGACGTTAATGTTAATTTGATTTCAAGTATAACAGTTTAACGAAAATGCTATTTCAAACTCAAGTGTAAACGACCGACGTTAATGTTAATTTGATTTCAAGTATAACAGTCTAACGAAAATGCTATTTCAAATTCAAGTGTAAACGACCGACGTTAATGTTAATTTGATTTCAAGCATAACAGTCTAACGAAAATGCTATTTCAAACTCAAGTGTAAACGACCGACGTTAATGTTAATTTGATTTCAAGCATAACAGTCTAACGGAAATGCTATTTCAAACTCAAGTGTAAACGACCGACGTTAATGTTAATTTGATTTCAAGCATAACAGTCTAACGAAAATGCTATTTCAAACTCAAGTGTAAACGACCGACGTTAATGTTAATTTGACTTCAAGCATAACAGTCTAACGAAAATGCTATTTCAAACTCAAGTGTAAACGACCGACGTTAATGTTAATTTGATTTCAAGTATAACAGTCTAACGAAAATGCTATTTCAAATTCAAGTGTAAACGACCGACGTTAATGTTAATTTGATTTCAAGCATAACAGTCTAACGAAAATGCTATTTCAAACTCAAGCGTAAACGACCGACGTTAATGTTAATTTGATTTCAAGCATAACAGTCTAACGAAAATGCTGTTTCAAACTCAAGTGTAAACGACCGACGTTAATGTTAATTTGATTTCAAGTATAACAGTCTAACGAAAATGCTATTTCAAACTCAAGTGTAAACGACCGACGTTAATGTTAATTTGATTTCAAGCATAACAGTCTAACGAAAATGCTATTTCAAACTCAAGTGTAAACGACCGACGTTAATGTTAATTTGATTTCAAGTATAACAGTCTAACGAAAATGCTATTTCAAACTCAAGTGTAAACGACCGACGTTAATGTTAATTTGATTTCAAGCATAACAGTCTAACGAAAATGCTATTTCAAACTCAAGTGTAAACGACCGACGTTAATGTTAATTTGATTTCAAGTATAACAGTCTAACGAAAATGCTATTTCAAACTCAAGTGTAAACGACCGACGTTAATGTTAATTTGATTTCAAGTATAACAGTCTAACGAAAATGCTATTTCAAATTCAAGTGTAAACGACCGACGTTAATGTTAATTTGATTTCAAGCATAACAGTCTAACGAAAATGCTATTTCAAACTCAAGTGTGAACGACCGACGTTAATGTTAATTTGATTTCAAGCATAACAGTCTAACGGAAATGCTATTTCAAACTCAAGTGTAAACGACCGACGTTAATGTTAATTTGATTTCAAGCATAACAGTCTAACGAAAATGCTATTTCAAACTCAAGTGTAAACGACCGACGTTAATGTTAATTTGACTTCAAGCATAACAGTCTAACGAAAATGCTATTTCAAACTCAAGTGTAAACGACCGACGTTAATGTTAATTTGATTTCAAGTATAACAGTCTAACGAAAATGCTATTTCAAACTCAAGTGTAAACGACCGACGTTAATGTTAATTTGATTTCAAGCATAACAGTCTAACGAAAATGCTATTTCAAATTCAAGTGTAAACGACCGACGTTAATGTTCATTTGATTTCAAGCATAACAGTCTAACGAAAATGCTATTTCAAACTCAAGTGTAAACGACCGACGTTAATGTTAATTTGATTTCAAGTATAACAGTCTAACGAAAATGCTATTTCAAACTCAAGTGTAAACGACCGACGTTAATGTTAATTTGATTTCAAGTATAACAGTCTAACGAAAATGCTATTTCAAACTCAAGTGTAAACGACCGACGTTAATGTTAATTTGATTTCAAGTATAACAGTCTAACGAAAATGCTATTTCAAACTCAAGTGTAAACGACCGACGTTAATGTTAATTTGATTTCAAGTATAACAGTCTAACGAAAATGCTATTTCAAACTCAAGTGTAAACGACCGACGTTAATGTTAATTTGATTTCAAGCATAACAGTCTAACGAAAATGCTATTTCAAACTCAAGTGTAAACGACCGACGTTAATGTTAATTTGATTTCAAGTATAACAGTCTAACGAAAATGCTATTTCAAACTCAAGTGTAAACGACCGACGTTAATGTTAATTTGATTTCAAGTATAACAGTCTAACGAAAATGCTATTTCAAACTCAAGTGTAAACGACCGACGTTAATGTTAATTTGATTTCAAGTATAACAGTCTAACGAAAATGCTATTTCAAACTCAAGTGTAAACGACCGACGTTAATGTTAATTTGATTTCAAGTATAACAGTCTAACGAAAATGCTATTTCAAATTCAAGTGTAAACGACCGACGTTAATGTTAATTTGATTTCAAGCATAACAGTCTAACGAAAATGCTATTTCAAACTCAAGTGTAAACGACCGACGTTAATGTTAATTTTCTTTCAAGCATAACAGTCTAACGGAAATGCTATTTCAAACTCAAGTGTAAACGACCGACGTTAATGTTAATTTGATTTCAAGTATAACAGTCTAACGAAAATGCTATTTCAAACTCAAGTGTAAACGACCGACGTTAATGTTAATTTGATTTCAAGTATAACAGTCTAACGAAAATGCTATTTCAAACTCAAGTGTAAACGACCGACGTAAATTTTAATTTGATTTCAAGTATAACAGTCTAACGAAAATGCTATTTCAAACTTAAGTGTAAACGACCGACGTTAATGTTAATTTGATTTCAAGTATAACAGTCTAACGAAAATGCTATTTCAAACTCAAGTGTAAACGACCGACGTTAATGTTAATTTGATTTCAAGTATAACAGTCTAACGAAAATGCTATTTCAAACTTAAGTGTAAACGACCGACGTTAATGTTAATTTGATTTCAAGCATAACAGTCTAACGAAAATGCTATTTCAAACTCAAGTGTAAACGACCGACGTTAATGTTAATTTGATTTCAAGTATAACAGTCTAACGAAAATGCTATTTCAAACTCAAGTGTAAACGACCGACGTTAATGTTAATTTGATTTCAAGCATAACAGTCTAACGAAAATGCTATTTCAAATTCAAGTGTAAACGACCGACGTTAATGTTAATTTGATTTCAAGCATAACAGTCTAACGAAAATGCTATTTCAAACTCAAGTGTAAACGACCGACGTTAATGTTAATTTGATTTCAAGTATAACAGTCTAACGAAAATGCTATTTCAAACTCAAGTGTAAACGACCGACGTTAATGTTAATTTGATTTCAAGTATAACAGTCTAACGAAAATGCTATTTCAAACTCAAGTGTAAACGACCGACGTTAATGTTAATTTGATTTCAAGTATAACAGTCTAACGAAAATGCTATTTCAAACTCAAGTGTAAACGACCGACGTTAATGTTAATTTGATTTCAAGTACAACAGTCTAACGAAAATGCTATTTCAAACTCAAGTGTAAACGACCGACGTTAATGTTAATTTGATTTCAAGTATAACAGTCTAACGAAAATGCTATTTCAAACTCAAGTGTAAACGACCGACGTTAATGTTAATTTGATTTCAAGCATAACAGTCTAACGAAAATGCTATTTCAAATTCAAGTGTAAACGACCGACGTTAATGTTCATTTGATTTCAAGCATAACAGTCTAACGAAAATGCTATTTCAAACTCAAGTGTAAACGACCGACGTTAATGTTAATTTGATTTCAAGTATAACAGTCTAACGAAAATGCTATTTCAAACTCAAGTGTAAACGACCGACGTTAATGTTAATTTGATTTCAAGTATAACAGTCTAACGAAAATGCTATTTCAAACTCAAGTGTAAACGACCGACGTTAATGTTAATTTGATTTCAAGTATAACAGTCTAACGAAAATGCTATTTCAAACTCAAGTGTAAACGACCGACGTTAATGTTAATTTGATTTCAAGTATAACAGTCTAACGAAAATGCTATTTCAAACTCAAGTGTAAACGACCGACGTTAATGTTAATTTGATTTCAAGCATAACAGTCTAACGAAAATGCTATTTCAAATTCAAGTGTAAACGACCGACGTTAATGTTAATTTGATTTCAAGCATAACAGTCTAACGAAAATGCTATTTCAAACTCAAGTGTAAACGACCGACGTTAATGTTAATTTGATTTCAAGTATAACAGTCTAACGAAAATGCTATTTCAAACTCAAGTGTAAACGACCGACGTTAATGTTAATTTGATTTCAAGTATAACAGTCTAACGAAAATGCTATTTCAAACTCAAGTGTAAACGACCGACGTTAATGTTAATTTGATTTCAAGTATAACAGTCTAACGAAAATGCTATTTCAAACTCAAGTGTAAACGACCGACGTTAATGTTAATTTGATTTCAAGTATAACAGTCTAACGAAAATGCTATTTCAAACTCAAGTGTAAACGACCGACGTTAATGTTAATTTGATTTCAAGTATAACAGTCTAACGAAAATGCTATTTCAAACTCAAGTGTAAACGACCGACGTTAATGTTAATTTGATTTCAAGCATAACAGTCTAACGAAAATGCTATTTCAAATTCAAGTGTAAACGACCGACGTTAATGTTCATTTGATTTCAAGCATAACAGTCTAACGAAAATGCTATTTCAAACTCAAGTGTAAACGACCGACGTTAATGTTAATTTGATTTCAAGTATAACAGTCTAACGAAAATGCTATTTCAAACTCAAGTGTAAACGACCGACGTTAATGTTAATTTGATTTCAAGTATAACAGTCTAACGAAAATGCTATTTCAAACTCAAGTGTAAACGACCGACGTTAATGTTAATTTGATTTCAAGTATAACAGTCTAACGAAAATGCTATTTCAAACTCAAGTGTAAACGACCGACGTTAATGTTAATTTGATTTCAAGTATAACAGTCTAACGAAAATGCTATTTCAAACTCAAGTGTAAACGACCGACGTTAATGTTAATTTGATTTCAAGCATAACAGTCTAACGAAAATGCTATTTCAAACTCAAGTGTAAACGACCGACGTTAATGTTAATTTGATTTCAAGTATAACAGTCTAACGAAAATGCTATTTCAAACTCAAGTGTAAACGACCGACGTTAATGTTAATTTGATTTCAAGTATAACAGTCTAACGAAAATGCTATTTCAAATTCAAGTGTAAACGACCGACGTTAATGTTAATTTGATTTCAAGCATAACAGTCTAACGAAAATGCTATTTCAAACTCAAGTGTAAACGACCGACGTTAATGTTAATTTGATTTCAAGCATAACAGTCTAACGGAAATGCTATTTCAAACTCAAGTGTAAACGACCGACGTTAATGTTAATTTGATTTCAAGCATAACAGTCTAACGAAAATGCTATTTCAAACTCAAGTGTAAACGACCGACGTTAATGTTAATTTGACTTCAAGCATAACAGTCTAACGAAAATGCTATTTCAAACTGAAGTGTAAACGACCGACGTTAATGTTAATTTGATTTCAAGTATAATAGTCTAACGAAAATGCTATTTCAAATTCAAGTGTAAACGACCGACGTTAATGTTAATTTGATTTCAAGCATAACAGTCTAACGAAAATGCTATTTCAAACTCAAGCGTAAACGACCGACGTTAATGTTAATTTGATTTCAAGCATAACAGTCTAACGAAAATGCTGTTTCAAACTCAAGTGTAAACGACCGACGTTAATGTTAATTTGATTTCAAGTATAACAGTCTAACGAAAATGCTATTTCAAACTCAAGTGTAAACGACCGACGTTAATGTTAATTTGATTTCAAGCATAACAGTCTAACGAAAATGCTATTTCAAACTCAAGTGTAAACGACCGACGTTAATGTTAATTTGATTTCAAGTATAACAGTCTAACGAAAATGCTATTTCAAACTCAAGTGTAAACGACCGACGTTAATGTTAATTTGATTTCAAGCATAACAGTCTAACGAAAATGCTATTTCAAACTCAAGTGTAAACGACCGACGTTAATGTTAATTTGATTTCAAGTATAACAGTCTAACGCAAATGCTATTTCAAACTCAAGTGTAAACGACCGACGTTAATGTTAATTTGATTTCAAGTATAACAGTCTAACGAAAATGCTATTTCAAATTCAAGTGTAAACGACCGACGTTAATGTTAATTTGATTTCAAGCATAACAGTCTAACGAAAATGCTATTTCAAACTCAAGTGTAAACGACCGACGTTAATGTTAATTTGATTTCAAGCATAACAGTCTAACGAAAATGCTATTTCAAACTCAAGTGTAAACGACCGACGTTAATGTTAATTTGATTTCAAGTATAACAGTCTAACGAAAATGCTATTTCAAACTCAAGTGTAAACGACCGACGTTAATGTTAATTTGATTTCAAGTATAACAGTCTAACGAAAATGCTATTTCAAATTCAAGTGTAAACGACCGACGTTAATGTTAATTTGATTTCAAGCATAACAGTCTAACGAAAATGCTATTTCAAACTCAAGTGTAAACGACCGACGTTAATGTTAATTTGATTTCAAGCATAACAGTCTAACGGAAATGCTATTTCAAACTCAAGTGTAAACGACCGACGTTAATGTTAATTTGATTTCAAGCATAACAGTCTAACGAAAATGCTATTTCAAACTCAAGTGTAAACGACCGACGTTAATGTTAATTTGACTTCAAGCATAACAGTCTAACGAAAATGCTATTTCAAACTCAAGTGTAAACGACCGACGTTAATGTTAATTTGATTTCAAGTATAACAGTCTAACGAAAATGCTATTTCAAATTCAAGTGTAAACGACCGACGTTAATGTTAATTTGATTTCAAGCATAACAGTCTAACGAAAATGCTATTTCAAACTCAAGCGTAAACGACCGACGTTAATGTTAATTTGATTTCAAGCATAACAGTCTAACGAAAATGCTGTTTCAAACTCAAGTGTAAACGACCGACGTTAATGTTAATTTGATTTCAAGTATAACAGTCTAACGAAAATGCTATTTCAAACTCAAGTGTAAACGACCGACGTTAATGTTAATTTGATTTCAAGCATAACAGTCTAACGAAAATGCTATTTCAAACTCAAGTGTAAACGACCGACGTTAATGTTAATTTGATTTCAAGTATAACAGTCTAACGAAAATGCTATTTTAAACTCAAGTGTAAACGACCGACGTTAATGTTAATTTGATTTCAAGCATAACAGTCTAACGAAAATGCTATTTCAAACTCAAGTGTAAACGACCGACGTTAATGTTAATTTGATTTCAAGTATAACAGTCTAACGAAAATGCTATTTCAAACTCAAGTGTAAACGACCGACGTTAATGTTAATTTGATTTCAAGTATAACAGTCTAACGAAAATGCTATTTCAAATTCAAGTGTAAACGACCGACGTTAATGTTAATTTGATTTCAAGCATAACAGTCTAACGAAAATGCTATTTCAAACTCAAGTGTAAACGACCGACGTTAATGTTAATTTGATTTCAAGCATAACAGTCTAACGGAAATGCTATTTCAAACTCAAGTGTAAACGACCGACGTTAATGTTAATTTGATTTCAAGCATAACTGTCTAACGAAAATGCTATTTCAAACTCAAGTGTAAACGACCGACGTTAATGTTAATTTGACTTCAAGCATAACAGTCTAACGAAAATGCTATTTCAAACTCAAGTGTAAACGACCGACGTTAATGTTAATTTGATTTCAAGTATAACAGTCTAACGAAAATGCTATTTCAAACTCAAGTGTAAACGACCGACGTTAATGTTAATTTGATTTCAAGCATAACAGTCTAACGAAAATGCTATTTCAAATTCAAGTGTAAACGATCGACGTTAATGTTCATTTGATTTCAAGCATAACAGTCTAACGAAAATGCTATTTCAAACTCAAGTGTAAACGACCGACGTTAATGTTAATTTGATTTCAAGTATAACAGTCTAACGAAAATGCTATTTCAAACTCAAGTGTAAACGACCGACGTTAATGTTAATTTGATTTCAAGTATAACAGTCTAACGAAAATGCTATTTCAAACTCAAGTGTAAACGACCGACGTTAATGTTAATTTGATTTCAAGTATAACAGTCTAACGAAAATGCTATTTCAAACTCAAGTGTAAACGACCGACGTTAATGTTAATTTGATTTCAAGTATAACAGTCTAACGAAAATGCTATTTCAAACTCAAGTGTAAACGACCGACGTTAATGTTAATTTGATTTCAAGCATAACAGTCTAACGAAAATGCTATTTCAAACTCAAGTGTAAACGACCGACGTTAATGTTAATTTGATTTCAAGTATAACAGTCTAACGAAAATGCTATTTCAAACTCAAGTGTAAACGACCGACGTTAATGTTAATTTGATTTCAAGTATAACAGTCTAACGAAAATGCTATTTTAAATTCAAGTGTAAACGACCGACGTTAGTGTTAATTTGATTTCAAGCATAACAGTCTAACGAAAATGCTATTTCAAACTCAAGTGTAAACGACCGACGTTAATGTTAATTTGATTTCAAGCATAACAGTCTAACGGAAATGCTATTTCAAACTCAAGTGTAAACGACCGACGTTAATGTTAATTTGATTTCAAGCATAACAGTCTAACGAAAATGCTATTTCAAACTCAAGTGTAAACGACCGACGTTAATGTTAATTTGACTTCAAGCATAACAGTCTAACGAAAATGCTATTTCAAACTCAAGTGTAAACGACCGACGTTAATGTTAATTTGATTTCAAGTATAACAGTCTAACGAAAATGCTATTTCAAATTCAAGTGTAAACGACCGACGTTAATGTTAATTTGATTTCAAGCATAACAGTCTAACGAAAATGCTATTTCAAACTCAAGCGTAAACGACCGACGTTAATGTTAATTTGATTTCAAGCATAACAGTCTAACGAAAATGCTATTTCAAACTCAAGTGTAAACGACCGACGTTAATGTTAATTTGATTTCAAGTATAACAGTCTAACGAAAATGCTATTTCAAACTCAAGTGTAAACGACCGACGTTAATGTTAATTTGATTTCAAGCATAACAGTCTAACGAAAATGCTATTTCAAACTCAAGTGTAAACGACCGACGTTAATGTTAATTTGATTTCAAGTATAACAGTCTAACGAAAATGCTATTTCAAACTCAAGTGTAAACGACCGACGTTAATGTTAATTTGATTTCAAGCATAACAGTCTAACGAAAATGCTATTTCAAACTCAAGTGTAAACGACCGACGTTAATGTTAATTTGATTTCAAGTATAACAGTCTAACGAAAATGCTATTTCAAACTCAAGTGTAAACGACCGACGTTAATGTTAATTTGATTTCAAGTATAACAGTCTAACGAAAATGCTATTTCAAATTCAAGTGTAAACGACCGACGTTAATGTTAATTTGATTTCAAGCATAACAGTCTAACGAAAATGCTATTTCAAACTCAAGTGTAAACGACCGACGTTAATGTTAATTTGATTTCAAGCATAACAGTCTAACGGAAATGCTATTTCAAACTCAAGTGTAAACGACCGACGTTAATGTTAATTTGATTTCAAGCATAACAGTCTAACGAAAATGCTATTTCAAACTCAAGTGTAAACGACCGACGTTAATGTTAATTTGACTTCAAGCATAACAGTCTAACGAAAATGCTATTTCAAACTCAAGTGTAAACGACCGACGTTAATGTTAATTTGATTTCAAGTATAACAGTCTAACGAAAATGCTATTTCAAATTCAAGTGTAAACGACCGACGTTAATGTTAATTTGATTTCAAGCATAACAGTCTAACGAAAATGCTATTTCAAACTCAAGCGTAAACGACCGACGTTAATGTTAATTTGATTTCAAGCATAACAGTCTAACGAAAATGCTATTTCAAACTCAAGTGTAAACGACCGACGTTAATGTTAATTTGATTTCAAGTATAACAGTCTAACGAAAATGCTATTTCAAACTCAAGTGTAAACGACTGACGTTAATGTTAATTTGATTTCAAGCATAACAGTCTAACGAAAATGCTATTTCAAACTCAAGTGTAAACGACCGACGTTAATGTTAATTTGATTTCAAGTATAACAGTCTAACGAAAATGCTATTTCAAACTCAAGTGTAAACGACCGACGTTAATGTTAATTTGATTTCAAGCATAACAGTCTAACGAAAATGCTATTTCAAACTCAAGTGTAAACGACCGACGTTAATGTTAATTTGATTTCAAGCATAACAGTCTAACGAAAATGCTATTTCAAACTCAAGTGTAAACGACCGACGTTAATGTTAATTTGATTTCAAGCATAACAGTCTAACGAAAATGCTATTTCAAACTCAAGTGTAAACGACCGACGTTAATGTTAATTTGATTTCAAGTATAACAGTCTAACGAAAATGCTATTTCAAACTCAAGTGTATTTTGCCCGCTTATGTTTCATCGTTTTATATATGCAGGGAAAATCAACGTGCACAATACACACAAAAATGAACGGCATTGTCAACGGTAAAAAACATCACTGTAGATTAACAATAAACACGAAGAAGGTCGGAAAGTGTATCAGCCAAACATGAATAAAACACACAATAAAAATAATGATAATTTCTCATGGTAAAACTTCAGTAAACCAATTTATATAATTAAAAACACTGAACAAACCGGTTCTTTTTTAAAAGTATTACTTTGTGAATTTTCTTCGAATGATTTTTTTTTAAGAAGTGCCGGAAATAGGCTTTTCTTTCGAACTTAATGTTGACTTTTTAAAAGCAATGATCCGACTAATTTATGGGAAATTTGAATGTTGACTTTTTAAAAGCAATTATCCGACTAATTTATGGGAAATTTTAATGTTGACTTTTTAAAAGCAATGATCCGACTAATTCATGGGAAATTTTAATGTTGACTTTTTAAAAGCAATGATCCAACTAATTCATGGGAAATTTTAATGTTGACTTTTTAAAAGCAATTATCCGACTAATTTATGGGGAATTTTAATGTTGACTTTTTAAAAGCAATGATCCGACTAATTCATGGGAAATTTTAATGTTGACTCATCAGATCAACTGGGTTGGTGGAAAGGATCGTGTTAAATAATAGTAGCCACGTTTGTAGTGCGTCTTGGAGGTCGGAGCTCATCTTTGGCGGAAGTTCAGGCGGAAGTTGACTTCCGGTGGGAACTCTCTCACCCGCTCTTAGGCGGCATGACCGAAAGATGCCAGTACATACAATACTCACAAAATATTATGCGTTGGCTTAGACAAACAACCTCTGACTGCTCTTGTTGATTGTATTTTTCGATCATCCCGGGATGATTTCGTTACGCAAATATACATAGCTATTTATTGTTGTCTATGAACTGAAGAGTTCTACAGGGTGGGCCAAAATAAGGGTCCTATCTTTAAATTTGAATAACTTGAATTTGAATAACTTCCACAAAATAAAAGTTAAACTCACCAAACTTTATGTGTGTGTAGACTGACCCTTCCGAGATTTTTTGAAATAAACAAAACAAATTTTAGCCGAAAAACACTTTTTAAAACTTACAAAAACTAAAGTATTGTTTTTTACACTGTTTTGAGTTTTTTAAGCAAAAATAATGTTTTCTAAATGAGGGTACGTTCCTTAGGGCTAATACGGCTCATGCTTGCTTCGGAAGGGGTCCTTTACTTATTCTAAAAAAAATTTTTTTTTAAAAATCAATAAATAAAAAAGTTATGAATTTTTAAAAATAGGACCCTTATTTTTGCCCACCCTGTATAAACGAAAATATTCTCTAACAGGGGACGTAACTGCCTTTTACTTATTGCAGCTCATTCGTTAGAAACTAACTATAACAAGTTAGTTGGCCAATGGGATACCTAGTCTATAAAGCAAAACAAAAAAATTACATCCGTATTTAGTAAACAAAGTATTTTTTGCGCCATGTTCTCGCTATTCACCGTATAACATTTTTAAGTTGACTGTTTTTATACCTATGTAAATTTATCAAAATATAATCTACTTTTTGTCTGAAAACGTCTACCCACACCCCTGATCTACATTTCCTTACCATCTAGGTTGTTGTTGTTGTTATTATTATTATTATTATTATTATTATTATTATTATTATTATTATTATTATTATTATTATTATAAATAAATAAAAATAAAAAATAAATAATTAAAAGAAAAATAAAATAAAATAAAATAAAATAAAATAATAATAATAATAATAATAATAATAATAATAATTTATTATTATTATTATTATTATTATTATTATTATTATTATTATTATTATTATTATTATTATTATTTTATTTTATTTTATTTTATTTTATTTTTCTTTTAATTATTTATTTTTTATTTTTATTTATTTATTTATTAAAACATTTTTTTTTTCAATTTAATTAATTTGGCAAAAAATAAAATAAGCATGTTTCAGTTGCCATGTAGGGAAACAGTGGTATAAATTTATACAGAACCGGATACAGTAGCCCAGCAGCTGTGCAAATTAACCTTGATTTGTTCCGTTTTGGGCGCATTTATTACTTCTCTTGGGAGTGTATTCCAAAGTCCAAAGACCCTAATTAAGAATGCGACTCTCCTTTGGTTCAATCGAAATCGGCGATGAAATAATTACTTGTGGTGTCCGCGTAGACCTCTTTCCGGTGCAGGAGTGAATAATAGGTCCTAAAGTATATCGTAATGACCATTGGGGAGATTGTAGACACAAAATGAGATCACTCTGGGGTAATCTCGTTACGCAAACATACATAACTATTTATTGTTGCCCATAAACTGAAGAGTTCTAACAGTGGACGTAACTACCTATTACTTATTACAATACATTTATAAGAAATAAATCTATTGCCGACTACGCCAATTCTTACACGATATTTTGCTAGAGGATGCAAGCGAAATAAAAACGGAAGAATTCAATTGCATTTCCTAAATTAGATATTGATCATTTCGAGGTGAATAATTCAGAAACTGCAAAATAAATGTTACAAATAAAAAGAAACTTTATATTTTATGCAAATGATTTCCTAAGGAAACGAAATTGTTTACAGCAAACAATTGTAAATATAGAATAATCAAATATTTCTGTTGAGCTAGAAATTATCATATTGAAGTGTAAATTAAATATACTTTTAAAATTTAGAAAAAAATATTTTAAATAAAAGTAAACATAAAAATATAAAATAAGATATAGAAATTATCATATTGAATATACTTTTAAAATTTAGAAAAAAATATTTTAAATAAAAGTAAACATAAAAATATAAAATAAGATATAGAAATTATCATATTGAAGTGTAAATTAAATATACTTTTAAAATTTAGAAAAAATATTTTAAATAAAAGTAAACATAAAAATATAAAATAAGATATAGAAATTATCATATTGAAGTGTAAATTAAATATACTTTTAAAATTTAGAAAAAAATATTTTAAATAAAAGTAAACATAAAAATATAAAATAAGATATAGAAATTATCATATTGAATATACTTTTAAAATTTAGAAAAAAATATTTTAAATAAAAGTAAACATAAAAATATAAAATAAGATATAGAAATTATCATATTGAAGTGTAAATTAAATATACTTTTAAAATTTAGAAAAAAATATTTTAAATAAAAGTAAACATAAAAATATAAAATAAGATATAGAAATTATCATATTGAAGTGTAAATTAAATATACTTTTAAAATTTAGAAAAAAATATTTTAAATTAAAGTAAACATAAAAATATAAAATAAGATATAGAAATTATCATATTGAATTGTAAATTAAATATACTTTTAAAATTTAGAAAAAATATTTTAAATAAAAGTAAACATAAAAATATAAAATAAGATATAGAAATTATCATATTGAAGTGTAAATTAAATATACTTTTAAAATTTAGAAAAAATATTTTAAATAAAAGTAAACATAAAAATATAAAATAAGATATAGAAATTATCATATTGAAGTGTAAATTAAATATACTTTTAAAAATTTAGAAAAAAATATTTTAAATCAAAGTAAACATAAAAATATAAAATAAGATATAGAAATTATCATATTGAAGTGTAAATTAAATATACTTTTGAAATTTAGAAAAAAATATTTTAAATAAAAGTAAACATAAAAATATAAAATAAGATATAGAAATTATCATATTGAAGTGTAAATTAAATATACTTTTAAAATTTAGAAAAAAATATTTTAAATCAAAGTAAACATAAAAATATAAAATAAGATATAGAAATTATCATATTGAAGTGTAAATTAAATATACTTTTAAAATTTAGAAAAAAATATTTTAAATCAAAGTAAACATAAAAATATAAAATAAGATATAGAAATTATCATATTGAAGTGTGAATTAAATATACTTTTAAAATTTAGAAAAAAATATTTTAAATAAAAGTAAACATAAAAATATAAAATAAGATATAGAAATTATCATATTGAAGTGTAAATTAAATATACTTTTGAAATTTAGAAAAAAATATTTTAAATAAAAGTAAACATAAAAATATAAAATAAGATATAGAAATTATCATATTGAAGTGTAAATTAAATATACTTTTAAAATTTAGAAAAAAATATTTTAAATCAAAGTAAACATAAAAATATAAAATAAGATATAGAAATTATCATATTGAAGTGTAAATTAAATATACTTTTAAAATTTAGAAAAAAATATTTTAAATCAAAGTAAACATAAAAATATAAAATAAGATATAGAAATTATCATATTGAAGTGTAAATTAAATATACTTTTAAAATTTAGAAAAAAATATTTTAAATAAAAGTAAACATAAAAATATAAAATAAGATATAGAAATTATCATATTGAAGTGTAAATTAAATATACTTTTAAAATTTAGAAAAAAATATTTTAAATCAAAGTAAACATAAAAATATAAAATAAGATATAGAAATTATCATATTGAAGTGTAAATTAAATATACTTTTAAAATTTAGAAAAAAATATTTTAAATAAAAGTAAACATAAAAATATAAAATAAGATATAGAAATTATCATATTGAAGTGTAAATTAAATATACTTTTAAAATTTAGAAAAAAATATTTTAAATTAAAGTAAACATAAAAATATAAAATAAGATATAGAAATTATCATATTGAATTGTAAATTAAATATACTTTTAAAATTTAGAAAAAATATTTTAAATAAAAGTAAACATAAAAATATAAAATAAGATATAGAAATTATCATATTGAAGTGTAAATTAAATATACTTTTAAAATTTAGAAAAAATATTTTAAATAAAAGTAAACATAAAAATATAAAATAAGATATAGAAATTATCATATTGAAGTGTAAATTAAATATACTTTTAAAAATTTAGAAAAAAATATTTTAAATCAAAGTAAACATAAAAATATAAAATAAGATATAGAAATTATCATATTGAAGTGTAAATTAAATATACTTTTGAAATTTAGAAAAAAATATTTTAAATAAAAGTAAACATAAAAATATAAAATAAGATATAGAAATTATCATATTGAAGTGTAAATTAAATATACTTTTAAAATTTAGAAAAAAATATTTTAAATCAAAGTAAACATAAAAATATAAAATAAGATATAGAAATTATCATATTGAAGTGTAAATTAAATATACTTTTAAAATTTAGAAAAAAATATTTTAAATAAAAGTAAACATAAAAATATAAAATAAGATATAGAAATTATCATATTGAAGTGTAAATTAAATATACTTTTGAAATTTAGAAAAAAATATTTTAAATAAAAGTAAACATAAAAATATAAAATAAGATATAGAAATTATCATATTGAAGTGTAAATTAAATATACTTTTAAAATTTAGAAAAAAATATTTTAAATCAAAGTAAACATAAAAATATAAAATAAGATATAGAAATTATCATATTGAAGTGTAAATTAAATATACTTTTGAAATTTAGAAAAAAATATTTTAAATAAAAGTAAACATAAAAATATAAAATAAGATATAGAAATTATCATATTGAAGTGTAAATTAAATATACTTTTAAAATTTAGAAAAAAATATTTTAAATAAAAGTAAACATAAAAATATAAAATAAGATATAGAAATTATCATATTGAAGTGTAAATTAAATATACTTTTAAAATTTAGAAAAAAATATTTTAAATAAAAGTAAACATAAAAATATAAAATAAGATATAGAAATTATCATATTGAAGTGTAAATTAAATATACTTTTAAAATTTAGAAAAAAATATTTTAAATCAAAGTAAACATAAAAATATAAAATAAGATATAGAAATTATCATATTGAAGTGTAAATTAAATATACTTTTGAAATTTAGAAAAAAATATTTTAAATAAAAGTAAACATAAAAATATAAAATAAGATATAGAAATTATCATATTGAAGTGTAAATTAAATATACTTTTAAAATTTAGAAAAAAATATTTTAAATAAAAGTAAACATAAAAATATAAAATAAGATATAGAAATTATCATATTGAAGTGTAAATTAAATATACTTTTAAAATTTAGAAAAAAATATTTTAAATAAAAGTAAACATAAAAATATAAAATAAGATATAGAAATTATCATATTGAAGTGTAAATTAAATATACTTTTAAAATTTAGAAAAAAATATTTTAAATAAAAGTAAACATAAAAATATAAAATAAGATATAGAAATTATCATATTGAAGTGTAAATTAAATATACTTTTGAAACTTAGAAAAAAATATTTTAAATAAAAGTAAACATAAAAATATAAAATAAGATATAGAAATTATCATATTGAAGTGTAAATTAAATATACTTTTAAAATTTAGAAAAAAATATTTTAAATAAAAGTAAACATAAAAATATAAAATAAGATATAGAAATTATCATATTGAAGTGTAAATTAAATATACTTTTGAAATTTAGAAAAAAATATTTTAAATAAAAGTAAACATAAAAATATAAAATAAGATATAGAAATTATCATATTGAAGTGTAAATTAAATATACTTTTAAAATTTAGAAAAAAATATTTTAAATAAAAGTAAACATAAAAATATAAAATAAGATATAGAAATTATCATATTGAAGTGTAAATTAAATATACTTTTGAAATTTAGAAAAAAATATTTTAAATAAAAGTAAACATAAAAATATAAAATAAGATATAGAAATTATCATATTGAAGTGTAAATTAAATATACTTTTAAAATTTAGAAAAAAATATTTTGAATCAAAGTAAACATAAAAATATAAAATAAGATATAGAAATTATCATATTGAAGTGTAAATTAAATATACTTTTAAAATTAAGAAAAAAATATTTTAAATAAAACTAAACATAAAAATATAAAATAAGATATAGAAATTATCATATTGAAGTGTAAATTAAATATACTTTTAAAATTTAGAAAAAAATATTTTAAATAAAAGTAAACATAAAAATATAAAATAAGATATAGAAATTATCATATTGAAGTGTAAATTAAATATACTTTTAAAATTTAGAAAAAAATATTTTGAATCAAAGTAAACATAAAAATATAAAATAAGATATAGAAATTATCATATTGAAGTGTAAATTAAATATACTTTTAAAATTAAGAAAAAAATATTTTAAATCAAAGTAAACATAAAAATATAAAATAAGATATAGAAATTATCATATTGAAGTGTAAATTAAATATACTTTTAAAATTTAGAAAAAAATATTTTAAATAAAAGTAAACATAAAAATATAAAATAAGATATAGAAATTATCATATTGAAGTGTAAATTAAATATACTTTTAAAATTTAGAAAAAAATATTTTAAATTAAAGTAAACATAAAAATATAAAATAAGATATAGAAATTATCATATTGAATTGTAAATTAAATATACTTTTAAAATTTAGAAAAAATATTTTAAATAAAAGTAAACATAAAAATATAAAATAAGATATAGAAATTATCATATTGAAGTGTAAATTAAATATACTTTTAAAATTTAGAAAAAATATTTTAAATAAAAGTAAACATAAAAATATAAAATAAGATATAGAAATTATCATATTGAAGTGTAAATTAAATATACTTTTAAAAATTTAGAAAAAAATATTTTAAATCAAAGTAAACATAAAAATATAAAATAAGATATAGAAATTATCATATTGAAGTGTAAATTAAATATACTTTTGAAATTTAGAAAAAAATATTTTAAATAAAAGTAAACATAAAAATATAAAATAAGATATAGAAATTATCATATTGAAGTGTAAATTAAATATACTTTTAAAATTTAGAAAAAAATATTTTAAATCAAAGTAAACATAAAAATATAAAATAAGATATAGAAATTATCATATTGAAGTGTAAATTAAATATACTTTTAAAATTTAGAAAAAAATATTTTAAATAAAAGTAAACATAAAAATATAAAATAAGATATAGAAATTATCATATTGAAGTGTAAATTAAATATACTTTTGAAATTTAGAAAAAAATATTTTAAATAAAAGTAAACATAAAAATATAAAATAAGATATAGAAATTATCATATTGAAGTGTAAATTAAATATACTTTTAAAATTTAGAAAAAAATATTTTAAATCAAAGTAAACATAAAAATATAAAATAAGATATAGAAATTATCATATTGAAGTGTAAATTAAATATACTTTTGAAATTTAGAAAAAAATATTTTAAATAAAAGTAAACATAAAAATATAAAATAAGATATAGAAATTATCATATTGAAGTGTAAATTAAATATACTTTTAAAATTTAGAAAAAAATATTTTAAATAAAAGTAAACATAAAAATATAAAATAAGATATAGAAATTATCATATTGAAGTGTAAATTAAATATACTTTTAAAATTTAGAAAAAAATATTTTAAATAAAAGTAAACATAAAAATATAAAATAAGATATAGAAATTATCATATTGAAGTGTAAATTAAATATACTTTTAAAATTTAGAAAAAAATATTTTAAATCAAAGTAAACATAAAAATATAAAATAAGATATAGAAATTATCATATTGAAGTGTAAATTAAATATACTTTTGAAATTTAGAAAAAAATATTTTAAATAAAAGTAAACATAAAAATATAAAATAAGATATAGAAATTATCATATTGAAGTGTAAATTAAATATACTTTTAAAATTTAGAAAAAAATATTTTAAATAAAAGTAAACATAAAAATATAAAATAAGATATAGAAATTATCATATTGAAGTGTAAATTAAATATACTTTTAAAATTTAGAAAAAAATATTTTAAATAAAAGTAAACATAAAAATATAAAATAAGATATAGAAATTATCATATTGAAGTGTAAATTAAATATACTTTTAAAATTTAGAAAAAAATATTTTAAATAAAAGTAAACATAAAAATATAAAATAAGATATAGAAATTATCATATTGAAGTGTAAATTAAATATACTTTTGAAACTTAGAAAAAAATATTTTAAATAAAAGTAAACATAAAAATATAAAATAAGATATAGAAATTATCATATTGAAGTGTAAATTAAATATACTTTTAAAATTTAGAAAAAAATATTTTAAATAAAAGTAAACATAAAAATATAAAATAAGATATAGAAATTATCATATTGAAGTGTAAATTAAATATACTTTTGAAATTTAGAAAAAAATATTTTAAATAAAAGTAAACATAAAAATATAAAATAAGATATAGAAATTATCATATTGAAGTGTAAATTAAATATACTTTTAAAATTTAGAAAAAAATATTTTAAATAAAAGTAAACATAAAAATATAAAATAAGATATAGAAATTATCATATTGAAGTGTAAATTAAATATACTTTTGAAATTTAGAAAAAAATATTTTAAATAAAAGTAAACATAAAAATATAAAATAAGATATAGAAATTATCATATTGAAGTGTAAATTAAATATACTTTTAAAATTTAGAAAAAAATATTTTGAATCAAAGTAAACATAAAAATATAAAATAAGATATAGAAATTATCATATTGAAGTGTAAATTAAATATACTTTTAAAATTAAGAAAAAAATATTTTAAATAAAACTAAACATAAAAATATAAAATAAGATATAGAAATTATCATATTGAAGTGTAAATTAAATATACTTTTAAAATTTAGAAAAAAATATTTTAAATAAAAGTAAACATAAAAATATAAAATAAGATATAGAAATTATCATATTGAAGTGTAAATTAAATATACTTTTAAAATTTAGAAAAAAATATTTTGAATCAAAGTAAACATAAAAATATAAAATAAGATATAGAAATTATCATATTGAAGTGTAAATTAAATATACTTTTAAAATTAAGAAAAAAATATTTTAAATAAAACTAAACATAAAAATATAAAATAAGATATAGAAATGATCATATTGAAGTGTGAATTAAATATACTTTTAAAATTCAGAAAAAAATATTTTGAATCAAAGTAAACATAAAAATATAAAATAAGATATAGAAATTATCATATTGAAGTGTGAATTAAATATACTTTTAAAATTCAGAAAAAAATATTTTAAATCAAAGTAAACATAAAAATATGAAATAAGATATAGAAATTATCATATTGAAGTGTAAATTAAATACACTTTTAAAATTTAGAAAAAAATATTTTAAATAAAAGTAAACATAAAAATATAAAATAAGATATAGAAATTATCATATTGAAGTGTAAATTAAATATACTTTTAAAATTAAGAAAAAAATATTTTGAATCAAAGTAAACATAAAAATATAAAATAAGATATAGAAATTATCATATTGAAGTGTAAATTAAATATACTTTTAAAATTCAGAAAAAAATATTTTGAATCAAAGTAAACATAAAAATATAAAATAAGATATAGAAATTATCATATTGAAGTGTAAATTAAATATACTTTTAAAATTTAGAAAAAAATATTTTAAATAAAAGTAAACATAAAAATATAAAATAAGATATAGAAATTATCATATTGAAGTGTAAATTAAATATACTTTTAAAATTTAGAAAAAAATATTTTAAATAAAAGTAAACATAAAAATATAAAATAAGATATAGAAATTATCATATTGAAGTGTAAATTAAATATACTTTTAAAATTTAGAAAAAAATATTTTAAATCAAAGTAAACATAAAAATATAAAATAAGATATAGAAATTATCATATTGAAGTGTGAATTAAATATACTTTTAAAATTCAGAAAAAAAATATTTTAAATCAAAGTAAACATAAAAATATAAAATAAGATATAGAAATTATCATATTGAAGTGTGAATTAAATATACTTTTAAAATTCAGAAAAAAATATTTTAAATCAAAGTAAACATAAAAATATAAAATAAGATATAGAAATTATCATATTGAAGTGTGAATTAAATATACTTTTAAAATTCAGAAAAAAAATATTTTAAATCAAAGTAAACATAAAAATATAAAATAAGATATAGAAATTATCATATTGAAGTGTGAATTAAATATACTTTTAAAATTCAGAAAAAAAATATTTTAAATCAAAGTAAACATAAAAATATAAAATAAGATATAGAAATTATCATATTGAAGTGTAAATTAAATATACTTTAAAATTTAGAAAAAAATATTTTAAATCAAAGTAAACATAAAAATATAAAATAAGATATATTTAAAAATCTTAAATAAGTTATATTTTAAGATCTGAAAATATAAAATCTTAAAATAAGATATAACATAAATATAACTCTAGATAAATCTTAACATATAGCATGAAATATGAAAAAGATATATGGTAACATAACATATATCTTCATATATCAATTAATATATATTAAAAAATAAATCTATTACTATATAAAATAAATATATCGTTGAAAGATTTATATCAAAAGATAAATTAAGACATGTTTTAAAATGAAATATCTTATCAATATAACATAAGATGTATCGCAGCCTCTTAAAATATATTTTAAAGACAGTGATATCTTCAAATATAAAATAAGGTATTTATTAAAGTCTTAAATGTATAAAATCTTAAAATAAGATATATCTTACACGAATAAAATCCAAATATAAATACGATATATTATACAATATGATATACGAATATATTAAAAATTTAAATTAATCTAGGAGAAGGACAACGCTGAAATAACACCAGGTTAGAATCGACTCTCAAGCCTTTAAATGACAATTAGTATAGAAGGGTTACTCCGAAACCTAGGTAGGGCAAGGGAGCGAAACTTGCGATAGAAATGAAAAGGTTTCGCTCTGTTGTTTAACCGATTTTCTCTCGATCGGTGACTTACTTCTGAAAACGTTAACCCCCGACCTACACCTCGTTATAATTTAGGTTCTAATTCATATTTACTACCCTTATTTTAGATCACCCCGGGGTAATCTCGTTTGCAAACATAAATAACTATTTATTGTTGTCTATGAACTGAAGAGTTATAGAAAACAAATATTCTCCAACAAGGGACGTAACTGCATATTACTTATTACATTTCAGTCATCAGAACTTAACTATAACTCACAAGTCATTTGCCCAATGGGATACCTAGTCTATAAAACAAACAATTCCCATCTGTATTTATCAAAATGTTCTTCTATGGAACACAATGCCACCGGGCTGTTTTCGCAGTTGACTACAGCATGATCGTTTTCAAGTCCAATGTTAGCACATTCCTGTTGAGATGTCCCATTAAGTAATCAATTTCAGCCTAGATCCAACCCTGTATACAATCCGCAACGTGTCTGTCTCACCAATCACTTGACACAAACCATTAATCCCTGTCCTCGAGTTGTGTTTGGGCCTTGATGAGCGGTGACACGTTAGTAAAAAGATTACCTGATCGTCTAGTATTTATTCATTTCTCTGTGGAGATGCATACATCTGGTTGCTTATTTATTCATTGAAATTATATCGTAGTAAAAGAAAGAGACGAAAGAATAGAGACAGCTTATGAGTTATATCGCTACATGTTTAAAAAAGGTCTTCCCAATTCTCTCTCGAAACGGAAACTGACTTAAAATCTTATCTAAGCTCGTCGATCAGCTCATATGACCCGCGTGTTTTGCTTCAGTTTCTCTGTTCCCACAAATGTCAAATTTGATATATTGAACTTTATGACACTTTAACATCATGGCGGATCCAGCCGTAGCTCGGGATTAACACATAAGAATAAATAGAAGATGACACTTAAACAATAACATTTTCCTATAAAAATAAATCGCTCGTTACCGAAAATAGTGATCTAGCTTAAAGTATTCTGAAAAAAATTAAGGCCACAAGAGAAAGAATTGTACATTTATAAAGAGAAAGGGTTACATTTGTTCACATCCAAATTTTATCAACATAACTCCAAAAAATAAATGAGATATCGCAAGTTGAAATTGAAGCAGGTAAACGGTATTCTTTTAGAAAGCGTCATTTTGTTTCACCGGCGTTAGGGTTAGGGTTAGGGTTAGGGTTAGGGTTAGGGTTAGGGTTAGGTTTAATTCCTTATTCCTTCCTTCCTGACATCTTATTTCATAAAATTTAATTTCCAAACTTCTCCTATACTTACTTTTTTTTTTTTTTTTTAAATAAGATCAACATTTTTGATGCTTCGTCATTTTTAATTATTTAATTAATATTAAAATAACAATCTATTTTAATTAAAATGTGGTTGCACCTTTACTTTAGCAATCATATATATTGATGTAACGTTTTTCTCAAGTTTTGATTTTTCACATTCTCATTTTTATAGAACCCAATCATGTTGATGTTGTCGTAATTATTGAAACGTCACTCGTGAAATGGTGGTTTGCATAAACTGCACGTTTTAAAAACTTCACTTTCAAATCTTTATTCTAGTTTCTTCGTTCGAGCGCCGGAGGATCTGGAATACCGGAAGTAACTGGATATTTGAACGGAACTTTGGTGCGGCATGTGTTTAACGTAAAAACGATGTTCGTCAAATTTATATCTTGCACATTGGCTGTTGGCGGAGGAATGCCTGTTGGTCCAGAGGGGCCAATGATACATTTAGGGTACGTTTTTCTTTCCCTTTTATTTAATATCTGTTTTTTCTTTAGTATAGAAAGGAAGATTTTTCAATATTTTACCTATTTTATTTTCTAGGCCTTTTTTAATTTCTCGTGTTATTTTCAGGTGAGCTTTCAAGCTACAAGAAATGTTTTTCGAACATTTATTTTAGCGTATTCGTATTTTTCTCCGTTTTATAACATTTAATAGTCTAGAAAAATATATTTATTAATTAATTGTTTAGTATATAAAAGTAATCCATGAACACGCGTTTCTGGTTAACATGGGCAAGGACTGAACCCTTGATGTAAATGTCTATAGTCTGACGTTTTACCATCAGGCCATGACGCCTTGCCCAAAATGTATACGATATTTTTCGCCTATTAAGTTACGTAGTTTTTTGTTATTGTTTTTACTAGCGATAGAACAGCGTTTTTTTTTAGTATTTTTCCACTTCCTAAGCGGTAAAAAATATGCAGAATCTTGCATTAAGTCGCACTTAACCGGACGTTCCATTATTTTTATTGCATATATATATATATATATATATATATATATATATATATATATATATATATATATATATATATATATATATATATATATTTATTAATTAATTTTTCATATACACAAAAGTACATGTTTTAAAATTCTGTGTACACTATACTATATGTGCAATATTACTTGATCAGATATCAATCAACTACTTGTAACCAGTCTTTCCTGAAAGAATTTCAATATATTCTTACATATTCAGCGAATCTGAAATATATAAATAACTGCGATATTATACATCGTACAATGTTATGTATTTCAAGAAATGTATTCAACATATAAGTCTTTGCATAGAAGAATATGCAGCTAAAACGACTTCAAACAATGTGATGTGTAGAGAAACTATTTGAGCAGTTTTGAATTGAGCATTCAGAAATCACTGTTACCCCGTTCTAACCTTTCATGGCCATAAAATAAAGTTTGGTTATTCAAATGCGTAATATGTTGAAATTCTTAAATTTACGAATGTATTAAGAGAAAATGAAATATTATAAAATGAATGAATTAATAAAAAGTATATGTCGAATTAATCTAATTTTCTAAATGTGTTTAATTAATTTATGTGCCATGAAAATTGATTTATCTGTCATAAAATACTAATGTGTTTAAGTAATTTATGTGCCATAACAGTTAGTTTATGTGCCATAAAATGCTAATGTGTTTAATTAATTTATGTGCCATGAAAATTAATTTATGCGCCATAAAATACTAATGGGTTTAATTAATTTATGTGCCATGAAAATTAATTTATGCGCCATAAAATACTAATGTGTTTAATTAATTTATGTGCCATGAAAATTAAGTTATGTGCCATAAAATACTAATGTGTTTAATTAATTTATGTGCCATAAAAATTAAGTTATGCGCCATAAAATACTAATGTGTTTAATTAATTTATGTGCCATAAAAATTAAGTTATGTGCCATAAAATACTAATGTGTTTAATTAATTTATGTGCCATAAAAATTAAGTTATGCGCCATAAAATACTAATGTGTTTAATTAATTTATGTGCCATAAAAATTAAGTTATGTGCCATAAAATACTAATGTGTTTAATTAATTTATGTGCCATGAAAATTAATTTATGCGCCATAAAATACTAATGGGTTTAATTAATTTATGTGCCATAAAAATTAAGTTATGTGCCATAAAATACTAATGTGTTTAATTAATTTATGTGCCATGAAAATTAATTTATGCGCCATAAAATACTAATGGGTTTAATTAATTTATGTGCCATGAAAATTAATTTATGCGCCATAAAATACTAATGTGTTTTATTAATTTATGCGCCATGAAAATTAATTTATGCGCCATAAAATACTAATGTGTTTTATTAATTTATGCGCCATGAAAATTAATTTATGTGCCATAAAATACTAATGTGTTTAATTAATTTATGTGCCATAAAAATTAATTTATGCGCCATAAAATACTAATGTGTTTTATTAATTTATACGCCATGAAAATTAATTTATGCGCCATAAAATACTAATGGGTTTAATTAATTTATGTGCCATAAAAATTAATTTATGCGGCATAAAATACTAATGTGTTTTATTAATTTATGCGCCATGAAAATTAATTTATGCGCCATAAAATACTAATGGGTTTAATTAATTTATGTGCCATAAAAATTAAGTTATGTGCCATAAAATACTAATGTGTTTTATTAATTTATGCGCCATGAAAATTAATTTATGCGCCATAAAATACTAATGTGTTTAATTAATTTATGTGCCATAAAAATTAAGTTATGTGCCATAAAATACTAATGTGTTTTATTAATTTATGCGCCATGAAAATTAATTTATGCGCCATAAAATACTAATGTGTTTTATTAATTTATGCGCCATGAAAATTAATTTATGCGCCATAAAATACTAATGTGTTTTATTAATTTATGCGCCATGAAAATTAATTTATGCGCCATAAAATACTAATGTGTTTAATTAATTTATGTGCCATAAAAATTAAGTTATGTGCCATAAAATACTAATGTGTTTTATTAATTTATGCGCCATGAAAATTAATTTATGCGCCATAAAATACTAATGTGTTTTATTAATTTATGCGCCATGAAAATTAATTTATGCGCCATAAAATACTAATGTGTTTTATTAATTTATGCGCCATGAAAATTAATTTATGCGCCATAAAATACTAATGGGTTTAATTAATTTATGTGCCATAAAAATTAAGTTATGTGCCATAAAATACTAATGTGTTTTATTAATTTATGCGCCATGAAAATTAATTTATGTGCCATAAAATACTAATGTGTTTAATTAATTTATGTGCTATAAAAATTAATTTATGCGCCATAAAATACTAATGTGTTTTATTAATTTATGCGCCATGAAAATTAATTTATGCGCCATAAAATACTAATGGGTTTAATTAATTTATGTGCCATAAAAATTAATTTATGCGCCATAAAATACTAATGTGTTTTATTAATTTATGCGCCATGAAAATTAATTTATGCGCCATAAAATACTAATGTGTTTAATTAATTTATGTGCCATAAAAATTAAGTTATGCGCCATAAAATACTAATGTGTTTAATTAATTTATGTGCCATAAAAATTAAGTTATGTGCCATAAAATACTAATGTGTTTTATTAATTTATGTGCCATAAAAATTAAGTTATGTGCCATAAAATACTAATGTGTTTAATTAATTTATGTGCCATAAAAATTAAGTTATGCGCCATAAAATACTAATGTGTTTAATTAATTTATGTGCCATAAAAATTAAGTTATGTGCCATAAAATACTAATGTGTTTAATTAATTTATGTGCCATGAAAATTAATTTATGCGCCATAAAATACTAATGGGTTTAATTAATTTATGTGCCATGAAAATTAATTTATGCGCCATAAAATACTAATGTGTTTAATTAATTTATGTGCCATGAAAATTAATTTATGCGCCATAAAATACTAATGGGTTTAATTAATTTATGTGCCATGAAAATTAATTTATGCGCCATAAAATACTAATGTGTTTAATTAATTTATGTGCCATGAAAATTAAGTTATGCGCCATAAAATACTAATGTGTTTAATTAATTTATGTGCCATAAAAATTAAGTTATGTGCCATAAAATACTAATGTGTTTAATTAATTTATGTGCCATGAAAATTAATTTATGCGCCATAAAATACTAATGGGTTTAATTAATTTATGTGCCATGAAAATTAATTTATGCGCCATAAAATACTAATGTGTTTAATTAATTTATGTGCCATGAAAATTAATTTATGCGCCATAAAATACTAATGGGTTTAATTAATTTATGTGCCATGAAAATTAATTTATGCGCCATAAAATACTAATGTGTTTAATTAATTTATGTGCCATGAAAATTAATTTATGCGCCATAAAATACTAATGGGTTTAATTAATTTATGTGCCATGAAAATTAATTTATGCGCCATAAAATACTAATGTGTTTAATTAATTTATGTGCCATGAAAATTAAGTTATGTGCCATAAAATACTAATGTGTTTAATTAATTTATGTGCCATGAAAATTAAGTTATGTGCCATAAAATACTAATGTGTTTAATTAATTTATGTGCCATAAAAATTAATTTATGCGCCATAAAATACTAATGTGTTTAATTAATTTATGTGCCATAAAAATTAAGTTATGTGCCATAAAATACTAATGTGTTTAATTAATTTATGTGCCATGAAAATTAAGTTATGTGCCATAAAATACTAATGTGTTTAATTAATTTATGTGCCATAAAAATTAAGTTATGCGCCATAAAATACTAATGTGTTTAATTAATTTATGTGCCATAAAAATTAAGTTATGTGCCATAAAATACTAATGTGTTTAATTAATTTATGTGCCATAAAAATTAAGTTATGCGCCATAAAATACTAATGTGTTTAATTAATTTATGTGCCATAAAAATTAAGTTATGTGCCATAAAATACTAATGTGTTTAATTAATTTATGTGCCATGAAAATTAAGTTATGTGCCATAAAATACTAATGTGTTTAATTAATTTATGTGCCATAAAAATTAAGTTATGCGCCATAAAATACTAATGTGTTTAATTAATTTATGTGCCATAAAAATTAAGTTATGTGCCATAAAATACTAATGTGTTTAATTAATTTATGTGCCATAAAAATTAAGTTATGCGCCATAAAATACTAATGTGTTTAATTAATTTATGTGCCATAAAAATTAAGTTATGTGCCATAAAATACTAATGTGTTTAATTAATTTATGTGCCATGAAAATTAAGTTATGTGCCATAAAATACTAATGTGTTTAATTAATTTATGTGCCATAAAAATTAAGTTATGCGCCATAAAATACTAATGTGTTTAATTACTTTATGTGCCATAAAAATTAATTTATGCGCCATAAAATACTAATGTGTTTTATTAATTTATGTGCCATAAAAATTAATTAAAATACCATAAAATACTAAATACGTTGAATTAATATGACAAATTTGTTGAATTTTTAAAAACATTAATTTACTCGAAACAAGGCGCTTTTCCACTGAGACGTAATAGGTTAGTGTTAATTTGGGGTCATACCTACAGGGGCATGCTAACTGCGGAGTTTAGCAGCGAGATGTTTGTTTACATTACATTTAAATTTCTGCATGTGTGTGCAATCAGGGAAACAGGGGGCAGTAATTTAATTCCAAAAGCTAGTAGTTCGAGGAAAGTAACGATTAGAGTGGAAAGCTTTCCGGCATCTGGGGGGACTTTTACAGTGGATGAGTTGGATTTTGCTGATTTTCGGGTCGTTTTGCGGGGTATTTACGTCGAGGGAGCTCCAGCACAGAAAGTTCGTTGAATCACATTCCGTAGAAGTACTAAATTACTAAAATGCACTTATATATGTATATATTGTGACGCACAGGTGATGAAATATGTCGTGATTACCTCTAAAAAGGTACAGGCTGGGTTGGATTTAAAGTCACCCTGAAAAAAAATTGCTTGTTAATCAGAATTAAAAAAGAAGTTCTAACATCTAAAAATGTTTACGTTTACTTATAATCTTAGTTTGGTTTAGTTTTTGTGTTTTACGGCATATCAACCCAGACATAATTATCACAATAAATATAGTCAATACCAATAATATACAAATAAACTACTTAAATCGCCCCTCTTCGCACGGCTCTCTTTCCAATAATTATCTTCATAGCACTGTTTGGTCTCCCATACTAACAGCAGAAGCAACACTATCACATTTGTTTGCGATTTCGTCGCTCTGTAAAAGCATTTTATTAATATCTGCAATTAATGGCGCTACTTACATCACACCACACCATAAGCTTACACTATTTACACGTAACGTACAACTGTTGTTCATTCCTAACACGTGTTAAAACAACTTCGCTTATGATTTATTTTATCGATTTACGAAATATCATAACTGACGAAATCGTTGCGATACAGCTCCAAATCAAATACATTATTAGGTAATTATAGTCGAAAACAATTCTTAGATTTTTTTCGGATATTAGTTTTGGGATAAACTTTTTGGTAGATATAATTTAGGAATTTTTTCTAGTATTATTTAAAAACTAATACAGTCGCTACGTTAGCACTCACTGTATATCTAGTGGAAGAGTTATGTTAACACTGACGTCTCTGTTCACATTCCGACACAGCAACCTGCCCCGGTTTTAATTTGTTTATGATTAACAAAATGTAGTGTCAAATGGGGTTCAGAGGTGAGAGCCGACGTTTCTTGGGTTCCTCAACGCCAGAACACGCGCGTCCCCGTAGCATCCCCGCCCCCCACACACCCACATATATATATATATATATATATATATATATATATATATATATATATATATATATATATATACATACCATACATTTATATTTATAAAAACACTGGTTACCTATGTGCTTACATGTTTCAGCTGCGATATCTCGGGAGAGCAAGCTTCTTCAGACCTTTAGAAAAATGAAAATCTTCATCATTTTTCATTTTTTCTAAAGTTCTGAAAAATAGTTTTCTTAAGAGATCGCAGCTGAAGCAGGTATGCACATGTGAAACCAATAATGTTTGTATATATATATATATATATATATATATATATATATATATATATATATATATATATATATATATATATATATATAAATTTAAACTAAAAACAGATCTACTTGTTATTGATCACTTTTTTAAAACACTCGAGTTTCATTGGATTAACAGCTCGGTAACAAAATAATACACGTACTACACACACACACAAACACACATACACCCACACACATATATATATAATTATCTTTGATAAAACAATATTTATTTATCACAGACATATATGTTTCATGTTCACTAACAATCATCTGTTTGGCTTATATAACAGTACTTATATATAACTGTGATTGAACCCTGTACCCGAGTAGCTCCAATCAAACATTCTTAATCACTTGGCCACGATGACAGTCATAATTTAATATGAGAGACATAAACCGTATATTTTATTTACGAACATACTAAGTTTCAGAAAGTGTTGCCTGTTTGTACTGCTGTAGTTATATATAATGTCCAGTGTTAGTTACCGCTATGTAGCCACCTGCAGTTCAAAATGTAAATGTTCGGTTCCTATGATTTATAGCAGATTTGTTTTGCCGTGTTCTTTATGTCAACGAAAGTTTCGTAGATAAATCTTCGTTTAATACCAGAAAACATGAAAAGGTTCTTTACCTGCTTTTTGAGTAAACGTACCAGCTAAAAATATAGAGTTTATAAAACACTAAACAACCCCGAGAGAGTTGGATCAGTATATATATATATATATATATATATATATATATATATATATATATATATATATATATATATATATATATATATATATATATATATATATATCTATATACTACTAAAAGTCTATGGGTCTTGTATGTTTGCAATCAGCTTTCAACTTTCCGGTTTTCAACATCCGGTTGCGCATGCGTAAATAGCATCGTCTTTCAATCTGTTAATCCAATTCCGTTGAACTCTTATTATTAACGAACGCATGAAATTTTTCATTCTGGAAATGTTTATATCGCTTTAAATATAAAACAATTACATTTAATTTCATCAAATAGTTTTTTTGTTTTCTCCACGGCTAAAAACATTCAACGGCAGGACTTTGTAAAGTTTGTCGCAGTTTCAAAAAAGCTCCTCCCTTTTAAAAAACAAAAACAAACAAACAAAACAACAACAATCATTATTAATATGAACGAAACCACCTCCCACTTTTCCTCTCACAGATTTCACCACTCCTACTCCCTCTGTTTTCGTTACGTACGCGAGACAGCCGGTTGTACCCCCTTCCTTTCTCAAATCGCCTTTATTTTTATAATCTTTTAAATGAAATTGTTAGTTGAAACTAACAATTTCATTTAAAAGATTATATATAAAAATTTGAATTTAACTATAATAAGTATTATGGTACCTGTTCAGTGCATATTTACCTATAAGTATGGCCAACCACTTATAATTCAGTAACTATAATTTAAAAAAAAAACAATTATAATAAACAGAACGACGCATAGAAATCTATCTATTCTTTTTTCAACAATTACATTTAATTTCATCAAATAGTTTTTTTGTTTTCTCCATGTTATATTACTGTAAGCATATGGTGACAAGCAAAAATGAACGAACAACACAGGATTAAAATTGGGAAAATATTATGGTTTATTTTCCAGAACAATTTAACGGGAAGACATTTTCGATAAGGGATTTCGGAATTGGAGTGGATGTCGCAACAGTCGAGAAGCCTTGGTGGGTAGTAGTAAATTGTTGACAATGTCCTGTAGGCGAGCAGTGGTAGAAGCAGTAATAGTTGCGTTATACGATGTCGGCGTCGGATGACGCGGTGTAGCAGTAGCGCCAATAGTTGTGTTGTTGTTGTTCAGCGTCGCTGATTCAATGGCGTTTGGCCGACGAAATTGTCGTGATACGTTGTTGAATTGTTTAATTTTTGTACTTGAAGTTGCTGGTTTTTTTTGTCGTTGTTTGAGGAGGACCGAACGTCGCTATTCTTGTGTTCTTGGCTGATTCCAGATTTCTTTCCTGTCGTCTGCTTGGGCCAGCTGGTTTTATGGAAAAGCCTGCGGACGTAGGTGTAGACATACGACCGATAACACGGAGATGAAAATCTGACGGCCGGCGTCAACAAACTGTGTTTGAATTTCTATTTTCGCCACAATAATCCTGATACATGATCAGTCAGCCCGTAATTTCGTGGTAGTAAACATGATTATGTTTACCGACTTTTGTGCCACTGTGGCGATCACAGAACGCCTCCCAGTGCCTGGGATTCCACTTTTGAGCAGTCGGGAATCGCCCAAACAAGACACATCGAGGTGGCGGTCGCCATGACAACAACACTCCAGCTGGCATGACAAGCGTCGTCAAATCAAAACGAGATCTAAAAATCATAACATCCACAAGTGTCACGCACATACATGAATTCCATAGCTAATATAACAAACTGACCCAACGGGTCACGGGTGGTCTAGTATAATACTAAAAGTCTATTGTTCTTGTATGTTTGCAATCAGCTTTCAGCTTTCCGGTTTTCAACATCCGGTTGCGCATGCGTAAATAGCACCGTCTTCAATCTGTTATTCCAATTCCGTTATTCTCTATTATGATTAACGAACGCATGAAATTTTTCATTCTGGAAATTTTTAAACAATTTCATTTAATTTCATCAAATAGTTTATTTGTTTTCTTCACGGCTAAAAACATTCAACGGGAGGACTTCGTAAAGTCTGTCGCAGTTTCAAAAAAACTCCTCCCTTTTAAAAAACAAAAACAAACAAACAAAAAAACAACACTCATTATTAATATCAGCCATACTAGCGGTCGGTGAACGAAACCACCTCCCACTTTCCCTCTCATAGATTTCACCACTCCTACTCCCTCTGTTTTCGTTACGTACGCGAGAAAGCCTGCTGTCTCTCGGTGGCCACGGCTGTACCCCCTTCCTTTCTCAAATCGCCCTAACCAACCACTTATAATTCAGTAACTGTAATTAAAAAAAAAACAATTATAATAAACAGAACGACTCATAGAAATCTATCTATATTCTTTTTTCATTTTAATATACTTTCATAGAAATGCTTCTGTTATGTAAAAAAAACTATTTTCTTTATGCCACAAGTGTCACGCTCATACATGAATTCCATAGCTAATATAACAAACTGACCCAACGGGTCACGGGTGGTTTAGTATATATATATATCAAATATTGGTTGTTCTTTTTTTTAAGCATTGAATGATAAGTATTAAAATGACAATAAAAGCCCCTTAAAAAAAATGTGTCTTGCATTGTAAAGGGCTTTTATTGTCATTTTAATGCTTATCATTCAATGCTTAAAAAAAAAAGAACGACCAATATTTAAAAATGAACTCCCAGCACACCCGGCACTTCCGTTCTACTAATGAACCGCGAATTCCATCACAGCGGACAATACGTCATATAAACACAAGGACGTTTTCTCGATAAACAAAACTAAAAGTTTGTTTATTTTTATATAAAAAAAGAGAAAAATATCTCTGATGATGGAGAATGTCTCCGAAATATATGAGATAAAAGTAAAAAAAAAAGAAATAAATTTGTCTTGCATTGTAAAGGGCTTTTATTGTCATTTTAATATATATATATATATATATATATATATATATATATAATTTCTTTCTAAACTTTTACATTGGTTGCTAATGATGTTTTTAAAGGTTTACACAGTCAACATATATTGTGATTATGACTCTCCCCTTGCCCTCTTCAGTCTTTTACTTACCTCCCCTTTTTTATAATGTCATAATATATATATATATATATATATATATATATATATATATATATATATATATATATAAGAGAGAGAGAGAGAGAAAGGGAGATAATTAATAATTCAAGTTAAAATATGTTGATAAAATTAATTTAAACATATATTTTTTTCAAAAGTGCTTAATGCAAATAAATGTTGAAACATAAAATCAGCCTGCACTAATTAATTCGTGTTCTTGTGCCAAACGAACATCATTAAAAGCTGGCTGCCTCGACAATAACTAAATTGCCCAAAAGAAAAGTATAGAAATTCAGACTCGCAAAATTAACGACATTCTTTCCAAAGTTATGACTACTTGTGTGGTGGTGGGGACGAATACTTTTATGCGCGTCAGATATTATCATCAATTAATTAAATTTAAGTCGCCTCTTCTCCTACACATTCATGCATTGGAGAATTGTAGATGTTACTAACACAGATGCGTAACAAGAAAATATGTACACATACCAGTCATGATACACCCGCATATTGGCGCACACATTTCTTATCAATTATACATACACACGCTAGAAGTATACTCAAATACGTAAGTGTTTACACAGTAACAAGAAATCACAGCCCTCTCTCTCTTTCTCGTATATTGCATATTTACATGTACAGTTTACAGGAGACAACAAATTACAATAGCACACACACAAACTTACTCATTTTACTCGCAATAATACTTCTTAACTAACAAGTAATTAATCTAATAATAATATAATTACAAAAAAAAAATAACCATTCTTATTTAAAATTGTACAATATTAATTTATAGTCAAACCAGTTAATTAGAAAGTTCAACCGGGAATTACAAAACCTATCAATTTAATACTTATTATTAAGCCCAGCCAATAAACCGAGAAATATATCTTTAATATCCAAAACTGTATAGTTTTCTAAATCATCTATTCACTCAATTAGAATTATCTCTCTATTGGGAACTGTTTGAAGTGTCTACAGTTAATGCTTATTTCACCTCTTTGATTCAGTAGTTTATTTCTATAGAGGAACGCAATAATGGCTAATTTTTCATAAGTACAAATGGAACAGGTGAGGTTGTGTAGTGTAGGAGTTGAAGCTTTCTTCAAGACGCACCATTTCAGTACAGATGCTTTATTGATTTCCTTTAGAGACCACATGTATTTGGATAATGAGGTGTCTCCTTTCTTATAAAGGTTACTGAAAGATAATTTATGGTTTCTGTATCTAGCTTGATTCAGTGCTTGTTCCACCGATGTACAACTTTTCAGACTTGGATTATCATCTGGGAACACGGTTCCCAAATAAACTCTCTGTTACACATTTTTCTGGTAGCGGATATTTACTTTTATCTCTACAGTTACATTCATTATTAATATTATCTTTATTGTTGATTTTATTATTTTTTTTATTTCTAATCATTGGGAGTTCTTACACAGGTGATCATCAGAGATTACTTACTGATAATAAATAGGGGAGTTATAACATGGAGTCTGGGTGATAACAAGTCTTCCCAGATTTTCAGTCCTCTTCATCTCTTTCGATAACCTTTGCAAATGACTTTGTGTTATCACAACAGGCGCTTACCATTGATTTCTCGCTGGCAACGATCATTGGCTTTCACTAATGTAGAGGTCTGATTAGTGCTCCCCTTCATCGGTCTTTCCATCCTCCTTGACCTGTAACAGCTATTTTGTGTGGTATCAGGCGAACCTGATGCCTTCTTTGATGGGGGACAGTTTATAAGATTTATTGCAGTTTCAGTTCTTTCGGGTTCATGTGGTGTTCCTTCCATCTTTTTTATTTTACTTCTGTTAAAGTGGCTGGTTAGTGTTCGTAGTTTATGTGGATTGGTTTTCGCATTCGAGGATTTTCTTTAAGATTTCAGCTGTTTCATCATTGTTGTTCGTTGTATAGTCTCAGTCTCTCCTTTAATTTCAATTTCTCCTAGTATTTTCCAGTTTTTTCCGGGACTGTTCCGAGTGCTCCTACAATTACTTGTATTATATTGGCTTTCTTCATGTTCCATACTCCTTTCAGTTCTCTGGTAATCTCCGTGTATTTGCTTCTTTTTCTGTCTCTTTGATCTTTACACTGTTGTCTGCTGAGACGGAAAAATCTACAATTTGGCAGTTTTTTCCTTCTTGTTGACTATTATGACGTCAGGTCTCCTTGCTTGGATTTTTTTGTACATCTGTGTCACAGAGGATTTTGTGGTTTTCGTTTTTCGGTTTGTGTCTGTACTATTTATTTACATGTTCACAATTCAGTCGTTTGCATAGTTACCAGTGTATTGCTTTTCCCACGCAGTCATGTAAGTTTTTGTGTTCTTTTCGAGTTAGTTGTTGCATTCACTTATTATGTGATTTACCGTTTCGCTTTTTAGTCCACAGAGTCTACATTTACTGTTTTCTTGGGGTTTATCTATTTTAGCTTTACTGTAGTTAGTTATAATAGCATTGTTCTGTGCAGCTGCCCGTTTCACTGTTCAAGAGTCCTTTTATTAGATATATCCAAGTGTTTTCTGTGATTCTCCTCTTTTGTCAGTCTTATGAATCGTCCATGTAGCTGTTTTCCTTCCAACTTTCCTTTTCTTGTCTTTTTTGTTTCTGGTTCAGCTGTATTGTTCATTTTGACAGTGTCTCTTGCTGCGGTGATCAGTGTTTCTGTGTTCTGAATTATGTATTTTCCAGATCTTTTTTGTGTTATCCATCCAGTTTTCTTTGCTTAGCAGTCCTTTTCTCTCTTCGTTGCTTTTCTCGTAGAATCGGTCAGTATCTTATTTCGAATGCAGTGCATTGTGCATAGACATTAGTTTCCTCGTCTTCTGATCAAGATGCCTAAGTCCTTCTTTGGTGCAGCCTATGAATGGTCCAGAGCATCTTATTAGTGACACTGTACAGGTGTTTTTACTACTATATAGTTTGGTTTCCAAGAGTTTCCTTGTTCTTCTCAGGTACTCTTTCCCAATCTTCTCTTTAATTTCTGCAGATTTGATGGTGTCTGGCCCCGCAACTCACAAATATTTGTAGGTATCATCTTCGCCAAGCGTCGTCATCTCCCTTTGGTTGGGCAGTTACATGCCGTCCGATGTCTCCAGTTTCCTTCTTTTCATCTCTAGCCGTGCACACTTTTCGATTCCGAATTCCATTTGAATTTTCTGGCTAAATATTCTGGTCGTCATTATCAGCTTTTCTAGTTCTTTTTTCTTTTTGCAAACAGGTTCAGGTCGTCCATATACATGAGGTGGTTTATTATTTTTTCTGTTTATCTAATCTTGTATCTGGCATCACATCTCTTAAGTACGTTTTTGAGTGGCATCATAGCTATGATAAACACTAGTCTCCTTGGAAGTGTCTCCTTGGAAGTGTCTCCTTGGAAGTGTCTCCTTGGAAGTGTCTCCTTGGAAGATTCCTCTGTATTATTATCTCAGCCAGGTGTTGTTCTTCAGCTGTTAATTCTAGTCTCCATGTTTTCCTTGCTTTCTTAATTATATTAACAATATTGTCGGATATCTTGTCCATCTTTAATCATAAAATTATAGATGCTTGAAGGATTCTATCGTGGGCTTTCTTGTAGTCAATCCATGTCATGTTTATGTTCTGTTTATTCTTTCCACCTCCTTCGGGATATTTTGATCTATGTACAACAGGTCGTACGTTCCTCTTTTCCGGCATCCTGTTTATTTCTGGGGAAGTAGTCAATGATTGTTCAGGGAGTGGTAGATCTGTTCTCTCAGATTTTCCACATAGATGGTATACAGGTTATTGGTCTATAGTTGCTTGGAATCACTCCCTTTCGGCATCTGTTTTGTGGATAGATCCTTTTAGTTTTTGCGTTAGTTTTTCATATAGAGTTGTGAACTTTTAAAACAAGTATGCATGCATTCCATCATGACCATGCGTCTTCCAGTTTGCCATTTTCCTTAGGGTTGTCTTGAGTGTTTCGTCATTAGTTTCTGTTTCTCCTTTTCTCAATTTCTCGAATTTCTTCTTTCATGGTTTTCAACCATTTGACATTTCTGTTGTTGTCTTGAAGCTGTCTCCAGATGTGTTTTCTTTCTATCGGGTCCAGTTGTTCGGGTCTTGTTCTTCCCCTGTTTACGTTTTGATGAAACTGTCTTTCATTGTTTTCACTGTTCCGATTTGTATCTGTATCGTCTCAATCTTCTTTCTTTTGCTGTTATCTTCATGTTTCTTATTTAATCTTTTCTTATGAGTCAGATTTCCCCTTCCATCGTTTTATCTTTCTTTCATCCTTTTTACTGTTATAGCTTCTTTCCGAAATTGTGTAATCTGGGTTTCCAGTCTGATTTCTCACCGAGGCTTCGTCGGTCGATTCTTTTGGCCAGTTTTTGTTTCTATTTTTATTTTCATGCTTACTGATTTTGCCCCTGTATATATTAAATTGTTTACGTCTCTGATAGTATCTGGTGAGATCTATGGGAGGAGTCAGTTTACCTTTTCTGTTCCTAATTTTAATTTCTTCATATCTCCGTACCTTAGAGATGGGATTTTTGTTTTTCCACGTTCATAAATCGTTTGATGTTGTAAACTTTTCCTGCTTCATTCTCAGTGAGTTCTGTGATTTCGTTGTCTCCAGTCTTAATCTTTTCTATGTCGTCTACCTGTTAGTCTTCACTAAGGAGTGTTTTTTCATCTGTTAGTCTTCACTAAGGAGTGTTTTTTCATCTGTTAGTCTTCACTAAGGAGTGTTTTTTTATCTGTTAGTCTTCACTAAGGAGTGTTTTTTTATCTGTTAGTCTTCACTAGAGAGTGTTTTTTATCTGTTAGTCTTCACTAAGGAGTGTTTTTCATCTGTTAGTCTTCACTAAGGAGTGTTTTTCATCTGTTAGTCTTCACTAAGGAGTGTTTTTTTTATCTGTTAGTCTTCACTAGAGAGTGTTTTTTATCTGTTAGTCTTCACTAAGGATTCTTTTTTTATCTGTTAGTCTTCACTAAGGAGTGTTTTTTTTATCTGTTAGTCTTCACTAGAGAGTGTTTTTTATCTGTTAGTCTTCACTAAGGAGTGTTTTTTATCTGTTAGTCTTCACTAAGGAGTGTTTTTCATCTGTTAGTCTTCACTAAGGAGTGTTTTTTTTATCTGTTAGTCTTCACTAAGGAGTGTTTTTTATCTGTTAGTCTTCACTAAGGAGTGTTTTTTTTATCTGTTAGTCTTCACTAAGGAGTGTTTTTTATCTGTTAGTCTTCACTAAGGAGTGTTTTTTTATCTGTTAGTCTTCACTAAGGAGTGTTTTTTCATCTGTTAGTCTTCACTAAGGAGTGCTTTTTTTATATGTTAGTCTTAACTAAGGATTCTTTTTAATCTGTTAGTCTTCACTAAGGAGTGTTTTTTTATCTGTTAGTATTCACTAAGGAGTGTTTTTTCATCTGTTAGTATTCACTAAGGAGTGTTTTTTTTATCTGTTAGTCTTCACTAAGGAGTGTTTTTTATCTGTTAGTCTTCACTAAGGAGTGTTTTTTTTATCTGTTAGTCTTCACTAAGAAGTGTTTTTTATCTGTTAGTCTTCACTAAGGATTCTTTTTTTATCTGTTAGTCTTCACTAAGGGGTGTTTTTTATCTGTTAGTCTTCACTAAGGAGTGTTTTTTATCTGTTAGTCTTCACTAAAGAGTGTTTTTCATCTGTTAGTCTTCACTAAGGAGTGTTTTTCATCTGTTAGTCTTCACTAAGGAGTGTTTTTTATCTGTTAGTCTTCACTAAAGAGTGTTTTTTATCTGTTAGTCTTCACTAAGGAGTGTTTTTTTATCTGTTAGTCTTCACTAAGGAGTGTTTTTTTATCTGTTAGTCTTCACTAAGGATTGTTTTTCATCTGTTAGTCTTCACTAAGGAGTGTTTTTCATCTGTTAGTCTTCACTAAGGAGTGTTTTTTATCTGTTAGTCTTCACTAAAGAGTGTTTTTTATCTGTTAGTCTTCACTAAGGAGTGTTTTTTTATCTGTTAGTCTTCACTAAGGAGTGTTTTTTCATCTGTTAGTCTTCACTAAGGAGTGTTTATTTATCTGTTAGTCTTCACTAATGAGTGTTTTTTTTATCTGTTAGTCTTCACTAAGGAGTGTTTTTTCATCTGTTAGTCTTCACTAAGGAGTGTTTTTTTCATCTGTTAGTCTTCACTAAGGAGTGTTTTTTCATCTGTTAGTCTTCACTAAGGAGTGTTTTTTTTATCTGTTAGTCTTCACTAAGGAGTGTTTTTTTATTTGTTAGTCTTCACTAAGGAGTGTTTTTTTCATCTGTTAGTCTTCACTAAGGAGTGTTTTTTTATCTGTTAGTCTTCACTAAGGAGTGTTTTTTCATCTGTTAGTCTTCACTAAGGATTGTTTTTCATCTGTTAGTCTTCACTAAGGAGTGTTTTTCATCTGTTAGTCTTCACTAAGGAGTGTTTTTTATCTGTTAGTCTTCACTAAAGAGTGTTTTTTATCTGTTAGTCTTCACTAAGGAGTGTTTTTTTATCTGTTAGTCTTCACTAAGGAGTGTTTTTTCATCTGTTAGTCTTCACTAAGGAGTGTTTATTTATCTGTTAGTCTTCACTAATGAGTGTTTTTTTTATCTGTTAGTCTTCACTAAGGAGTGTTTTTCATCTGTTAGTCTTCACTAAGGAGTGTTTTTTTCATCTGTTAGTCTTCACTAAAGAGTGTTTTTTATCTGTTAGTCTTCACTAAGGAGTGTTTTTTTATCTGTTAGTCTTCACTAAGAAGTGTTTTTTATCTGTTAGTCTTCACTAAGGAGTGTTTTTTCATCTGTTAGTCTTCACTAAGGAGTGTTTATTTATCTGTTAGTCTTCACTAAGGAGTGTTTTTTCATCTGTTAGTATTCACTAAGGAGTGTTTTTTATCTGTTAGTCTTCACTAAGGAGTGTTTTTTTATCTGTTAGTCTTCACTAAGGAGTGTTTTTTCATCTGTTAGTATTCACTAAGGAGTGTTTTTTTTATCTGTTGGTCTTCACTAAGGAGTGTTTTTTTATCTGTTAGTCTTCACTAAGGAGTGTTTTTTTATCTGTTAGTCTTCACTAAGGAGTGTTTTTATTATCTGTTAGTCTTCACTAAGGAGTGTTTTTTATCTGTTAGTCTTCACTAAGGAGTGTTTTTTTATCTGTTAGTCTTCACTAAGGAGTGTTTTTTTATCCGTTAGTCTTCACTAAGGAGTGTTTTTCCATCTGTTAGTCTTCACTAAGGAGTGTTTTTTCATCTGTTAGTCTTCACTAAGGAGTGTTTTTTCATCTGTTAGTCTTCACTAAGGAGTGTTTTTTCATCTGTTAGTCTTCACTAAGGAGTGTTTTTTCATGTGTTAGTCTTCACTAAGGATTCTTTTTTTATCTGTTAGTCTTCACTAAGGATTCTTTTTTTATATGTTAGTCTTCACTAAGGAGTGTTTTTCATCTGTTAGTCTTCACTAAGGAGTGTTTCTTCATCTGTTAGTCTTCACTAAGGAGTGTTTTTTCATGTGTTAGTCTTCACTAAGGAGTGTTTTTCATCTGTTAGTCTTCACTAAGGAGTGTTTTTCATCTGTTAGTCTTCACTAAGGATTCTTTTTTTATCTGTTAGTCTTCACTAAGGATACTTTTTTTATATGTTAGTCTTCACTAAGGATTGTTTTTCATCTGTTAGTCTTCACTAAGGAGTGTTTTTCATCTGTTAGTCTTCACTAAGGAGTGTTTTTTCATCTGTTAGTCTTCACTAAGGAGTGTTTTTTTATCTGTTTGTCTTCACTAAGGAGTGTTTTTCATCTGTTAGTCTTCACTAAGGAGTGTTTATTTTATCTGTTAGTCCATCTATGTTTTTAGTTTGATTTCCATTAGTTATAGCTCTGAGAAACACTCTTTTTAAAAGATCTGTCTTGCTTGGTCTAAACCCCTCTGTTCAGTAGTCTGGTAGTAAGTAGACATGTCCCATAAATTTTTCTATTCGCTCCCGGAAGCCCTTTTCTTTGTATTTGGCTTCTGTAGTAGCATTTCATTTCTTATTCTCCGTTCTTTCTATGTTTTTTTATCGTTCTTTTCATTCCTGCTGTCTTATGATTGATCTGTGTTATTGTTCTTCCTGTAATTAGAGAGGTTACTTACCTGTTTTTGGTCTGTGATCTTGCTCCTAAGATTAGATGAGCCAACATTCGCAGGATTTCGATCGTGGCCCTTCTGTTAGCAAACGAGGGAGCACTTACAGATAATTACTCTCAGAACAGTATGGCTTTCATTTAGGTTTATAGAAATTTTCTTAGTTTGGTGTTTGTTGTAACACCAGGTTCAGCGTTATTTTACCTGTGATCCTGTCACAGGAATAGTGTTTATCTCATTTTAATGAGAGACAAGGTGCACTATCACACAACATAAAGGGACAGTTTTTGTACAGCTATAGCTTAGTTTAACATTATTTTTATTGAATATTTTATGTAGAGGGTTATTTGCAGGAAAATGTCTATGTAAAAAGATAAGAAACATGTCCGATTTTTGATTTAACCAGCAAATTGAACGGGGAACGAGGTATACAAAATAATTTCCCAATTTCTACTTTTTCTTCTAATGTTTCTGTTTATTCTACTACTATACTCAATTTTAGTGTTAACATAACCCTTGTTCTGTAAGGCATCGTTGTATGTACAACTATTGTTATTACACATTTCTTCAGTAGAATAATTAGACTAATCGATATTCGGATATGTTTAATGATAGAAGGCGGTGATTTGACTTAATATTAGCATATATTGGTTTATATGTGTACTGGATGAGATTAATGTAACATCTAAGAAATTAGTAATCTTATTCCCTGCTGCGATCTCAACTTTAAATCCTAAACTTTTTATAGTTTTGTATATACATTTTTTGATTATTTCAGCTTTGGAAATAATAGTATCTTACACTACAGCTAACCCATCATCTCTATATAGTCCTATATCCTTCATTTTAATAACACTAGATTCATTTATAAAGCTCTACTGAATGATGTGCGCTCGCCACAGAAACACAAATTCATTAGTGTCGGCCGATTTAACGTTTTTACACATTATATATATATATATATATATATATATATATATATATATATATATGTGTGTGTGTGTGTGTGTGTGTCTATGTGTGTGTGTACTGTAATAGTTAAATATAATGTCCAGTGTTACTTAACGCTATATCACCACCTGCGATTGAAAAGATACGATCTGCAATGTTCAGTATCTTTGAGTTATAGCTAATAGCAGGTTCTTTTTGTCATGTTCTTTATGCCAGGCAAAGTTTCGTAGATAAATCTTAGTTTAATCCCGAAAAGCATTACCGATGAAAAAGTTATTCATCTGTTTTTGGAGTAAACACACCACCTTAAAATGTGAAGTTTATAAAACACTAAAAAACCCGTACAGCAAAATAACGTTGACACACCAGTTCCCGTCAGATCACCGAAGTTAAGCAACGCTGAGCCTGGTCAGTACTAAATCGGTGACCATTTGGGAATACCAGGTGCTGTATGTGCTCTCCGCTTATTGTTTCCAGTCGTCCTGTACTCATCCTGGCCACTGAAATCAAGCAGTACTGATTCGAAAGAGGCGTGGTTTGAGATTACGTAACCCTTGCTTCACAATTACATGCGCAGCCATACTTACCGGAGTATCCATTGTTACTCAAAACTGAACCGACGTTATGTTAAACAACCTGTAAACCGTTGGATAAGTAATTGTTACAGATATTATTAAAAATATACTACTTTAACTTTGCCATTAGTTGATAATCATGTTTTCCAAGGATTAAAACATTTTATGAAGTGAAAATACATTGTGATCTCATAATAAACCCTATATCGTTACCTTCTATCGTCTTTCCTTTATCGCCCCTCTTTTGTGGTGTCATAATACACCACTCTCTCTTCCCCTCTATCTCCTTTTCTTCTCTCTGTGCTCTTTCTCATTATCCTAATATACCCTTTCGCATCCCCCTCTTTGATATGCTCCCCTCTCTTCCCTTCTTTTCTAATTTTTCTCTCTTTCTCTCTTACTTATTTACTTCACTCCATTTCTTTCACCACTTAAGGTAAAGTGTGCAGGGTGACAAGCATGTAACATGGTTAGCATGTGATGCTTATGGACATCATGTCAACCTGATAGCAACCACAACGCGACACCGGTGTGCTTTGCCTACATAAAAGAGGGGCTTAATAAACTTCGCAAAAAGGCGTTTTAGCAATCGAAGGGCTAAGATCACTGAGCGCGAGGGACATGTATTGAAAACGGTTTTGTTGGATAACAGTCTACTATGTGATAAAGATCTAGTGGCGAACACGTCGTTGTATTGAATACGGTATATTCTGAGAAGAGTATACTACGTAATAGAGTTCAAGCACGTTGTTTTCATTCAACAGAGACTATCTTTCTCTCTTTTTTCTTTATTTTATTCCTTTAAAGACAACCCACGTTTACCGTAATGAATGACCCCTATTTGCTGATGTTCCCATCTTGAACACAATATTATCATTTTTATAATGAAATGTAATTGGCAAGTTTTATTTTTTCTTCTTTATTGACGTCATTTGTTTATTTACGTCATTCTTTTGTTCCCTATGTTCTTTTAAATTTCTTCGTTATTTATGTTATTTATTTATATTCATGTCACTTTCTTACTCTCTTTTATTGACGTCATTTGTTTATTTACGTCATTTGTTTATTGACGTCATTTGTTTATTTACGTCATTTGTTTATTGACGTCATTTGTTTATTTACGTCATTTGTTTATTGACGTCATTTGTTTATTTACGTCATTTGTTTATTTACGCCATCCTCTTGTTCCCTCTCTTCTTTTGAATTTCTTCGTTATTTATGTTATTTATTTATATTTATGTCACTTTCTTACTCTCTTCTTACACTACTACTACTACTACTACTACTACTACTACTACTACTACTACTACTACTACTACTACTACTACTCCTCCTTTTATTCACTTTCACCCAACATCATTCCAATACTCCCACCACTTAATTTCTCATTCTACCCTCTTCCCACCCCCGAAACATTCATTATGCAAACATAGAAGCAAACTTATCGGAGTTTTATTAGTATATAGATTAAAAAAAAAAGATGCATTAGCGATCATTCTAACAATAATTAAAACATAATTACATTTGATAAATTTCTTCTTGAAAACAGAACATAAACTGCTCCGGGTTATCTTAACTTAAAAAAAATAGGGATTCTAATTCACAACGCGAATAGATTACAACGATGACCCACTGTATTATTAAATTACTAGTTGAAAATTGAATATCCGCCCTCGAGAAAAATGGGACATGCTGATAGTTAAAACAATTAAATAATCGATAACAATCGAAATGTTCAAGAAACACCTCGAAGATGAAAACAAACTGTTGTAATAAACCTACAAATAGAAAACAAACAATCTTTGAAACGGAATAAGAGAAAGAGGAGTTAGACGAAAAACTATGTTGCATTTTAAAATGGTGAACATATTTAAACAAAAATGGATACTATTTTTCGGAATTTTTCTGATGACGATTGATGAATTAGATTATTTGTATTATTTAGACTATTATACTCACAACGTTTCGGCCGATATAACCTCCGATATTTTTCAGTTGCGTCTTGCATAAGTAGATAATCTTTATGTCGAATACGTGAATCTCGAACGGAATCACTTATTTAATCCATGTGAGTAGCTGGCTTTCGTTCCGTCAGACATGATCGGGTAGAAGTTTCAAGTAACTCGTAAGTTTATTCTTAGTATTGGCCGTACTGAGGGTTGAACCTTCACCCCCTAGAAGACTATCACTTAGAACTGATAATACTTAGCTCTTTTATCCGTTGTGCCACGGGTCCTTTGTATCCCCGTAGATTAAATAGAAGGTTCTGTTCAAAATTCAGCACATATTTCCTCGTTCGAGATAAAGATTCCCGAATTCGACAAGACACAACTGAAGAAGGTCGAAAATTACATCGGCTGAAACGTTGTGAGAATAACATCTGAGATAAGAACAGTAGTCCGTATAATCAAAATAACACATCATAGATATGCTGTTTCGGAATTTTTGCGATGAGGATTGATTATTTATATTATTTGAATTATTCGGACTACTATTATCTTAGTAGAATAGTAGTCCGAATAATCCAAATTATACAAATTACCAATCGTAAAAAATCGGCAAATATTTAAATCGAGGCAAAGTTAGAGGAGGGCAGTGGCGTGCATGAAAAGTGCTGCCGGTTAAAATAAATTTAGTATTACTATACGTAATACTAAATTTATTTTAACCGACAGCACTGTTCAAACGGAAAACACTTTTTAAATGAGTAAATATGCTAGTGTTATCGGCTTATTTCCTAGATGACGACATGTATCATTGGACCAGGTTCGATGAAAATAAGTAAAGTCTGTCAGTGATTTATGTAAAATTAATTAAAATAAAAATCTGTATAAATAAAAGTATTTGTTTAAAATATAATTCTTGTGTAACACAAGTTTATTTAAGGAAACATTGGAAACATTTTAAAGTCTTGAATAAGGTTTCGTATTTCTTTCACATTTCAATATTCTAGAAATCTGAGTATCCAATTTTATGAAACAAATAATTTTATAAATACTTTAATTTTTTAAGTAAAATATTTGTATAACTCACTAAAAGACTTTTAACTCAAAATCTAATATATGACGACAGTGTTATTTCCTAGTTTAGTCACAGAGATATTGTCACCGTAAAATGCCAAAGAGATTACTGAAAATGAAAAAAACAACAAATAAGCGGAAACAAACTACGACCTATTTGCGTTAATAAAACATACGCAATCTCTGTTCTGATACTACACGTCATCTGCTCTGTCAGGGAAGGAGAAATAAATATTAGAGTATCAATTCTGAATAAAAAATCAGAAAATAATCTATACGTTTGTAAATGAGTTAATAAAAGTGACTTGTCTTAATTTAGGTAAAAATAGTACCCTTCGCCGGCGGTATTTAAAAATAAGTAGTTATAATTAAGTATTTATTGTTTGCAAGCAAATAAAATAGAGAACTTATAGTAAGAAAAGTAACTGTAATAAAAATGGAATACTCGAAAAAGCTTACCGATGCAGACGTCTAAAGTCTTTGTAGACATTTGTTGTTTTTAAGAAATGCGAATGTGAAGTTTTCGTAAATACTTGTAATCTGCTTTTCTCGAATAAAATCTGTATTAGTTTAATTTCTCTGGAGATATTGATATTATTTTGTTATTATATAAATCATATGATGTATAAAATGAACGTAAAAAGCAGTAAATATGTATAAGCAGTAATAATAAAGAGAGTATGTTAGTATTCTGGAATAAACGGCGTTCGCGTCATTGTTATATAATTAACTATTAGTACCCAGTGATTCTGTTGAAAAAAAGGGTATATAATAAGATGTAAGTAAAAATGACAGTCCAGTTCACTATAGAAGTCGTATTTGGGAGAAGCAGATAATCCGGATAAAATGCACTAATATTTAAAAAAAGACGAAATGAAAACATAATTTCTGGAAACACGCATAAGAGGTTAGGCTAATTTGATAGCGGAACAGATTAGCATATGAAGGCTTTGGTTATTAAGCTATTATATCTGAATGCAGCGGGAAAATCGATATATAGATATATTAAAAGGTTATGGTGTTTATTTTCGAGTTTGCCTGTTTATACGCAAACAGAAACACAACCAAGACCAAGATGAGAATAGTTGTCTGAATAATTCGATATAATCTTATGTGATCTTCACGTTTAGCGATCACAATTATATTCCAATCTTTGAGTGTACGGACATGCAACAATTTAAATGTAATGTGAACGAGCATCTTACTGTACATTTCCCCACTTGCGATGCCCCTATAGATCTGGCCTGAAATTCACAGTATCCCCTTACGTATCAGTGGTAGTGCACCTTTTTTGAGGTAAACTTAAGGAAAAAAGAATAGCGAAAATGTTTTTCCATCTTAAGCGCAACAGGCCGCTTGATGGACAGAGTCTCTTATAGAGATTTATGGACGCATTTAAAAAAAGATGCGTCCATCACATCTGCGCGTTTAAATAAGCCAATCCTATTTTAGACTGACGAGTGACACAGCATAGAAATGCTATTTCAAATTTCTAACAGAAACCTGACAAACCGCTGAAGTGACCAACATGACTGACACGCTGAGTCGCATCTAAAAATAACTTTAAAATGTTTGATCGTAAAAAAAATAAATTATAAAGAATGTACATAAATTCTTGATACATAAGTGAAAAACAAGTTTTCATTCAAATATCTTTTATATGATTTCCATTATTGACGAGTCAAATATTTATGCGTTTCACAAAACGTTTAAAAAATAATGACCTATGTCAGAAGCATACATTTATTCATGACATTTTTTTCACCTTTCCAATACTCTTTAAATGATGTGAAACTGCTGCAGTGCTGACAGCAAGTGTCTGATCTTTGATACGTTGACGTGGGTTTTGCTCTACAAGTGCTTGCAATTATTCATTGTCAAGATTACACGGCCGTCCTCTACCTTCTACGTCTTCAATGCTCTCATCTCTATTACGGAATTTCTGGAACCACCTTCGTACTGTCCGATCGCTTGTGGAACCATCTCCTCATGCTCTATTTATGTTAGCAGCAGTTTCGGAGGAATTGTGCCCAAGTTTGAACTCATGCAACATAAGAAAGGGAAAGGTACTTTCTATTTGAAAAAAATAATAAATTATTATTGAGAACAAATTATTATAATGTATGTTTCAATTTACCAGAAATGAATTACAAATTCTGTGTTAAAATTATCTTTAAAATCCAGCACGCCAGGCGGCCATTATTTTTGTAACGACCTAATAATAAATTCCAATTGCCTTCAATTTGAGCACATTAATTCCATATTCGTTTAGTCTTTATTTATTTGCCTCATGGTGAGGACAGAGTTAGACAAAATTCGGTTTTTAATATGGGGAACATCCAGCTCCCCCAAAAAGGGGCGTTTTGGATTGGGACAAATATAAAATTGTTTGTTTTAAATGTTTTCTTACAACATAACTTACTGTAAGATTAAGACGGAGACAGTTATGTTGCAGTATCTCCACTGCGACTATGTCTGCGGCGTGTGACAAAAAATAGAAAAAGAAGGGAGTTTGAAAGAGGGAGGGAGAAGGAGAGAGAGGAGGAGAGAGAGGAGGGGTGAAGAGTGAGAGAGGAAGAGAGAGGAAGAGAGAGAGAGAGAGAAAGAGAGAGAGAGAGAGAGAGAGAGAGAGGGAGAGAGAAACATACGTCGCAACTGATTGAGCCGAATACCTACAAATCAGCAACAATATTCGAGCTGTTTCCGCCAGCAGACTATCACGATCAATCTGTTGAATTCGAAATAATTGCCCACGTAACGTTTTAAACGGCTTATTAGTGTCACGTTACGTGACGGGTGTTACAACCAAAGAGATTGTTCCTATTTACCTGCTTCCTCTGGATTGGATCAAAAATAAAAATTACCTCAGTGTAGAAGGAATAAATCTTTACTTACCAAGAACAGAAAAGATGAAGTGTAGTATCGGAACAGATACTGCACTTTGAACCTAGCCAAAAGCCTATGCCAGCATATTTGATTATTCATTAGAGAGAAAGAGAGAGAGAGAGAGAGAGAGAAAGAGAGAGAGAGAGAGAGAGAAACAGACGTCGCAACTGATTGAGCCGAATACCTACAACATGCCAACAACATTCTAGCTCCTTCCGCTAACGAAACGGCGACGATCAATCTGTTGACTTCTTAAGACTTATCCACGTAATGTTGAAAACGGCTTAATAGTGCTACGTAACGTTATGGAAGTTACACACGCAAGAAATAGTACCTATTTACTTGCCTTTCCTGGATTAGATAAAAATAAAAATTACATCAGTGTAGAAGGAATATATCTTTACTTACCAAGGACAGAAAAGATGAAGTGTAGTATCGGAACAGATACTACACTTTGCACCTAGCCAAAAGCCTATGCCAGCATATTTGATTATTCATTAAGTCAAATGTATCGGATCTTTAATTTTTATTGATTGCTCTTTCTTTTTAAGCATACCTCAGAAATAGAAATCGAGAGGTCTTAGGTCTTGTGAACGAAGAGACCAATCGACATGACCACGTCTTCCAATCCAATCAGTTAAAAATATTGATGTTTTAAGATTTCATTTAATTAAATGAAAAATATCCAATTATCCTATGAGTCCAGAAAATTTATAACAGAATGTGATTCTTTATCCAAATTGCGATGCCTGTTTGATTGATGTACGTAATAGATCCCACACCGTGTACCAAGCTCTAATCCCTGTCCCATGGCCGCAATGTTGCATTTTTATTCTAGTTTTACAAGTTTTCCTAATGAAATGGGCTGCAATGAACTTGCTGCACTTATGCACTCCCGACTAAAATACTCCCAACCAACCCGACACTCAGCAAAAGTTTACCTTTCACTTTAGAAGTTCCTAGATGCCGAAAAGCTTTCTACTTTAATAGCTTCTTTCATCAAAATGCTGGCCTTTCGAATTCCCTCACCGCACTTTGTTTCCCTGATCGCACCAACATGCAAAAATTTAAATGTAATGTTAACAAAATCTCCCTGCACAACTCACACTTCGGTCACCATTATAAATCTGATCCCTAATTTACATCAGCCCTTTACGTATCAGTTTGAATTCTGGCGACACTGCAGAGATAAAAAGACCAGCACGCACTCTCGGCTGTGCCCCAGATTTTATTAAAAGCCTTGTGTACTTCTGTTCCCTGCCCTGATCCCCTATATTGTTATTTCTAATTTCTATATTATTTTCAAATTAATTGGCTCAGGGGAATCACTTTAAAACTATTTATAGTTATTTATCTTCATTTGTTGAATAAAAGTACTTTTTTGTTTACCAAAACCTGTCCGAGGTGATACTAGAACAGAATATATTTGGTCTGTTGTATATCCTTGGTAATGTCGGAGTTTAAGCGAGCTACACAAATAGACAACTGTCTTTTATACAATAGAATAGCTGAGATACTCGGCGTTGCCCGAGTGCATGGATATCAAAATGAAAGAATTTAAAAAGCTCGTGTAACATTTAAAAAAAAAAACTTCTCTCTCCCCAAACAAATCCTCAGTCACGTTACGTTTTAACTCGTAACTCCCGCTTATCCTCTCCTTTTTCCTGTTTGGCAACTGATTCAATATAACAGAAAAAAAGAAAAAAACTAAAAGGAAAGAAAGAGAGACAAAGGAAAGAGTCATCAGCAGCTGAGAATTCAAGAAAGTATATTCTTAGTGACCCATATCATTCAATAAATTGGTCTCTGGTTATCCAAACCGGATAAATACTACAGTATTGTTTTTAACTTTACCATAACTAACTCGGGGTGATACAATAATCCGATGATGTAATGTTTGTAAGTTTATTTTTTGGTCGTTACTGCCTTTTAGCTGGACTTACACAAAATACGGCTTTGCCTATACACGTATACTAGCGTAGCCGGGGAGTTTCTATTTACTTTCATTTGTGTATACTATGTCTTTTTTTTAGCTAAATGATGATATATTTTAGTAGGCGTGTTTTCAAATAGTATTTTAAAAGTTAAATTTAATTATTACGATATCGTTTGGTTATTGAGTTATTGGATTAAATAGTCATCAAACTATGACTAATTTTGGTAATATTTGAATGTATATTTAAAAATTTATTGGATTAAATAGTTATCAAACTATGACTAATTTTGGTAATATTTGAATGTATATTTAAAAATTTATTGGATTAAATAGTTATCAAACTATGACTAATTTTGGTAATATTTGAATGTATATTTAAAAATTTATTGGATTAAATAGTCATCAAACTATGACTAATTTTGGTAATATTTGAATGTATATTTAAAAATTTATTGGATTAAATAGTTATCAAACTATGACTAATTTTGGTAATATTTGAATGTATATTTAAAAATTTATTGGATTAAATAGTCATCAAACTATGACTAATTTTGGTAATATTTGAATGTATATTTAAAAATTTATTGGATTAAATAGTTATCAAACTATGACTAATTTTGGTAATATTTGAATGTATATTTAAAAATTTATTGGATTAAATAGTCATCAAACTATGACTAATTTTGGTAATATTTGAATGTATATTTAAAAATTTATTGGATTAAATAGTTATCAAACTATGACTAATTTTGGTAATATTTGAATGTATATTTAAAAATTTATTGGATTAAATAGTCATCAAACTATGACTAATTTTGGTAATATTTGAATGTATATTTAAAAATTTATTGGATTAAATAGTTATCAAACTATGACTAATTTTGGTAATATTTGAATGTATATTTAAAAATTTATTGGATTAAATAGTCATCAAACTATGACTAATTTTGGTAATATTTGAATGTATACTTAAAAATTTATTGGATTAAATAGTTATCAAACTATGACTAATTTTGGTAATATTTGAATGTATATTTAAAAATTTATTGGATTAAATAGTTATCAAACTATGACTAATTTTGGTAATATTTGAATGTATATTTAAAAATTTATTGGATTAAATAGTTATCAAACTATGACTAATTTTGGTAATATTTGAATGTATATTTAAAAATTTATTGGATTAAATAGTTATCAAACTATGACTAATTTTGGTAATATTTGAATGTATATTTAAAAATTTATTGGATTAAATAGTTATCAAACTATGACTAATTTTGGTAATATTTGAATGTATATTTAAAAATTTATTGGATTAAATAGTTATCAAACTATGACTAATTTTGGTAATATTTGAATGTATATTTAAAAATTTATTGGATTAAATAGTTATCAAACTATGACTAATTTTGGTAATATTTGAATGTATATTTAAAAATTTATTGGATTAAATAGTTATCAAACTATGACTAATTTTGGTAATATTTGAATGTATATTTAAAAATTTATTGGATTAAATAGTTATCAAACTATGACTAATTTTGGTAATATTTGAATGTATATTTAAAAATTTATTGGATTAAATAGTTATCAAACTATGACTAATTTTGGTAATATTTGAATGTATATTTAAAAATTTATTGGATTAAATAGTTATCAAACTATGACTAATTTTGGTAATATTTGAATGTATATTTAAAAATTTATTGGATTAAATAGTTATCAAACTATGACTAATTTTGGTAATATTTGAATGTATATTTAAAAATTTATTGGATTAAATAGTTATCAAACTATGACTAATTTTGGTAATATTTGAATGTATATTTAAAAATTTATTGGATTAAATAGTTATCAAACTATGACTAATTTAGGTAATATTTGAATGTATATTTAAAAATTTATTGGATTAAATAGTTATCAAACTATGACTAATTTAGGTAATATTTGAATGTATATTTAAAAATTTATTGGATTAAATAGTTATCAAACTATGACTAATTTAGGTAATATTTGAATGTATATTTAAAAATTTATTGGATTAAATAGTTATCAAACTATGACTAATTTTGGTAATATTTGAATGTATATTTAAAAATTTATTGGATTAAATAGTTATCAAACTATGACTAATTTTGGTAATATTTGAATGTATATTTAAAAATTTATTGGATTAAATAGTCATCAAACTATGAATAATTTTGGTAATATTTGAATGTATATTTAAAAATTTATTGGATTAAATAACTTATGAAACGTTTAATCTTTTAATTTATGAAGATTTTAATACGGGCGGATTTGCTGAGAAGTTTAAAACAAAAAATAACTTTCTATCATGCAGTTTAAATTCTTCCAAATTTCTTTCAAATTGAATTAAAATTATCAATATAGGATTAAATGGCTGATTTGTTAACGAATGCACCGAAATTTTATTTTTTTTGTAAATTTCAAGTAAATAAATTAATGTTGTCCACTCGCATCTAACCCTGATCTTAAGTCTAACCCTAACATATCCCCCTGCAAAGAAATAGTAAATAAATTTCATGTATGCAAATCTAAAGCAATAAAAAAGTATTTTAAAGAGAGTTACTAGAGTAGAAAAGAAACCATAAATGATCACGAAAAATACACTAAATTATGGTTCGCAAGAGAACAAGTCGCTTTTCGTATCAACGAAATTGTTATAAGTAGAATATAACAATCTATTAAAATGCTTAATTACTTTTTATGTATTCACAGCTGCAGAAAACTTTAGAAGAGGTCACACAATTTTATGAATATAGAAAATTAAATTTACAATTCCTGTTTCAAGCAACATTGAAATATAAATTAATAACGATGTATCTACAAACATACTTTTTTTTTTAAACTAAAATCGCCCGGTTGTTAATCAGTGGTTAGAGGAGTACATCTTTTTTCGGGGAGAATTCTTTCCCACCTCCTTTGAATATTTACTAAGAAAAAATAAAATGTCAAATCAGATTAAGTATGTTTTCGATAAAATTGATCGAAATAAATATATAAAAACATGGCTTCATGTTCGCCATAAATAGCTGGCGAAACAGAATTGGATATTAATCTTGTATGAGAAAAGCTATTAAGCGTCTACATATGACTAATTTGGCTGACTTTACTTTATATATTAGACAGTTGAAGTTTTGTATGATAAGCTGCGTGCAAACATGGACGCAAAGGTGTTCGTCTCCTTGCAAGCTACAGGAAATGATATCTCGGCGAAGGTGGCCATCGTGACGCTTTTTCATACATTTACTTGCAATAGCTTCTAAATGACACTACTAGTTTTTAATTTTGTGCATTGAATCTAGTAATTAATTAATAGATTAATGTATTACTTTGTTTTCTCACAGTGCCTTGGTTGGTGCCGGTCTGAGTCAACTTCGCTCGGAGACGCTGAGGATCGACCTTCCATTTTTTAATCGCTTCCGCAATACCGAAGACAGGTGAGAGTCTTTAACTTTACTTTCAAAGCAAAAATTATAAACATGTCGAGACTTGAATATCCGACCAGCAATATATCCCCGTACGGGCAACGCTCGGTGAATACCGCCAGGTTCAAATAAAGCCTATACACATTTCATTGTGAACGACGGGAAAAAGGGTTGAAGGATACGGAGCGATTATTGCTCGAACAAAGAAACACATGAAAGGTTAGCGAAAAAATAATTTGAAATATGCATCTCGTCAGCGGAGGCTCAAGAGGTGTACACGTTGGTCCTCGCCACATGATCACCTCAAAACGATGATAAAAAGTACTCCGAAAGAGGAGGTATTGCCTTGGAGGAGCCCCCTGAAGCCGAACTGGCAGTAATTACTGAAAGTATCAACCAAAGAATATCCAGACATAAGTTGTCTCTTATATTCAACAACACTGCCTGCAAGAAAAGATGCTGCCTATATATATATATATATATATATATATATATATATATATATATATATATATATATATATATATATATAATATTTTGATAAATATTTACGTCTATACAAGCGGACATATTTTAGTAGGCTGTCATAACGGTGTTCAACGATCCAGACAGACGGAACTTTGCATTACGTATTTAATTGATAGACTATTATTAATTCTCTTAAAGTATCCAGCCTGAAGCAAGGCACGTGAGATCTTGTTAGTTCTTATTCTTTGTATATGAAAAACAGACGATTCTATTCTCCTTATTTAGGTAGTACAGGGTGATCCATATTAAATGCCAGCCACCTACAATCCAACTATATTTGGTACAAATACACTTCAGTGTATGCTTGACTTGTTCGTCAAGTTTCAGTCATGAATGTTCAGCAGTCTTCGTTTCATCGTCGTTCAATGATAAACACATCTGGATACAACGCGTAAAATTGTCAATAACTCCGACACACTCCTCTTTTGGCAGTGTCCTGATTTGGCCTGTGATGGCCTCTTCAAAGCAGGAATTATCTGGGAATTGTTTTGGTAGGCATTGTCCTTGAGATAATTCCACAGATAAAATCGGAGAGGCCAGTAAGGTTTCATATTATGAAAGTCTTCCCGTATATAATTAAACTAGCGGGGCTACCCGGCGTTGCTCGGGGTCATAAAAACATATATTTGAAGAAAGATCGTGTGTGTAACATCTTTATATTCAAACTTCTATGTCCGCCCCCTCTCTCTATAGCCGTCTCTTTATCTGCTACCTTTCTCTTCCCTGGTCGCCCCATTTCGCCGCTACTTTCTAATTTTGCCTTTTGCAAAAGCTGTTTCTTCCCCACCATTTCTCCTATTGCCCAGGGTAATAGTATGACATATTTCTATAAAAAGTAACACCTCTATCTGCGCCTTCTATATAGGTACTTATCTCCACCCCGGTGTTCATAATATATACGTATCTATCATCACCCCGGTGCGCATACTATATACGTACCTATTGCCGCCCCAGTGCACATACTATATACGTACCTATTGCCGCCCCGGTGCAGATACTATTTAAGTACCTATCGCCGCCCCGTTGCGAATGCTAAATAGTACCTATCGTTGCCCCGGTGTGAATGCTAAATACATACCTATTGCGCCCCGGTGTGCATGCTACATAAGTACCTATCGCTGCCCTAGTGCGAATACTAAAGACATACCAATTGCGCCCCGGTGTGCATGCTACATAAGTACCTATCGCTGCCCTAGTGCGAATAATTAATATGTACATATTGCCGCTTTGGTGTGAATGCTAAATACGTACCTATCGCCGGCCCAGTGCGAATGCTAAATACGTACCTATAGCCGCCCTGGTGCGAATGCTAAATACGTACCTATAGCCGCCCCGGTGCGAATGCTAAATACGTACCTATTACCACCACGGTGCGAATGCGAAATACATACCTTTCGCCGCCCCGGTGCGCGTGCTATATATGTACTGATCGCCGCCGCAGAGCGCATGCTATGTACGTACTTATTGCTGCCCATGTGTACATGCTATATACGTAGCTATCGCCACCCCTGAATTCTGAATACGTATCAACTGCCGCCCTGGTGTGGAAGCTAAATACGTACATATCGCCGCCCCGGTGCGAATGCTAAATACATACCTATCGCCGCCCCGGTGTGAATTCTAAATACGTACCTATCGCCGCCCCGGTGTGAATTCTAAATACGTACCTATCGCCGCCCCGGTGTGAATTCTAAATACGTACCTATCGCCGCCTCGGTGCGGAAGCTAAATACGTACATATCGCCACCCCGGTGCGAATGCTAAATACATACCTATCGCTGCCCCGGTGTGAATGCTAAATACATACCTATCGCCGCCCCGGTGTGAATGCTAAATACGTACCTATCGCCGCCCCGGTGTGACTTTTAAATATGTACCTTTCGCCGCCCCGGTGTGAATTTTAAATATGTACCCTTCGCCGCCCCTGTGCGCGTGCTATATACGTACCTATCGCCGCCCCGGTGCGCGTGCTATATATGAACCGATCGCTGCCTCAGTGCGCATGCTAAATACATACTTATCACTGCCCCGGTGCGCATACTATATACATACTTATTACTGCCCATGTGCACATGCTATATAAGTACCTATCACCACTGCTGAATGCTAAATAAGTACCTATCGCCGCCCCGGTGTGGAAGCTAAATACGTACATATCGCCGCCCCTAAATTTGGCCTGACCCCTAAAATTTTCCCCGACCCCCTAATCTCTCCAGCCCCCTAATTTTTCACTCTCCCCCAACCATAAGAAATATTTTGACTTCAAAACAAAAAAAAACAAAAAAATTTAGCCTGACCCCTAAAAAGTTCCGCCTGGCTCCTAAAATTTTCCCCGACCCCTCAATCTCTCCAGCCCCCTAATTTTTCACTCTCCCCCAACCCTGAGAAATATTTTGACTTCAAAACCAAAAAAAAGAAAAAAATTTAGCCTGACCCCTTAAAAGTTCGTCCTGACCCCTAAAATTTTCCCCGACCCCTCAATCTCTCCAGCCCCCTAATTTTTCACTCTCCCCCAACCATGAGAAATATTTTGACTTCAAAACAAAAAAAAGAAAAACATTGTGCCTGACCCCTAAAAAGTTCGTCCTGACCCCTAAAATTTTCCCCGACCCCTAAATCTCTCCAGCCCCCTAATTTTTCACTCTCCTCGAACCATGAGATATATTTTGACTTCAAAACAAAAAAAAACAAAAAAATTTGGCCTGACCCCTAAAAAGTTCGTCCTGACCCCTAAAGTTTTCCCCGACCCCTAAATCTCTCCAGCCCCCTAATTGTTCACTCTCCTCCAACCCTGAGACATATTTTGATATCAAAACAAAAAAAAACAAATAAATTTAGCCTGACCCCTAAAAAGTTCGTCCTGACCCCTAAAATTTTCCCCGACCCCTAAATCTCTCTAGCCCCCTAAGTTTTCACTCTCCCCCAACCCTGAGAAATATTTTGACTTCAAAACAAAAAAAAACAAAAAAAACAAAAAAATTTGGCCTGACCCCTAAAAAGTTCGTCCTGACCCCTAAAATTTTCCCCGACCCATAAATCTCTCTAGCCCCCTAAGTTTTCACTCTCCCCCAACCCTGAGAAATATTTTGACTTCAAAACAAAAAAAAACAAAAAAAACAAAAAAATTTGGCCTGACCCCTAAAAAGTTCGTCCTGACCCCTAAAATTGTCCCCGACCCCTAAATCTCTCCAGCCCCCTAATTTTTCACTCTCCCCCAACCATGAGATATATTTTGACTTCAAAACAAAAAAAAACAAAAAAATTTGGCCTGACCCCTAAAAAGTGCGTCCTGACCCCTAAAATTTTCCCCGACCCCTAAATCTCTCTAGCCCCCTAATTTTTCACTATCCCCCAACCATGAGAAATCATTTGACTTCAAAACAAAAAAAAAACAAAAAAATTTGGCCTGACCCCTAAAAAGTTCGTCCTGACGCCTAAAATTTTCCCCGACCCCTCAATCTCTCCAGCCCCCTTATTGTTCACTCTCCCCAACCCTGAGAAATATTTTGAGTTCAAAACCAAAAAAAGAAAAAAATTTGGCCTAACCCCTAAAAAGTTCGTCCTGACCCCTAAAATTTTCCCCGACCCCTAAATCTCTCCAGTCCCGTAATTTTTCACTCTCCCCCAACCCTGAGAAATATTTTGACTTCAAAACAAAAAAAAACAAAAAAAAACAAAAAAATTTGGCCTGACCCCTAAAAAGTTCGTCCTGACCCCTAAAATTTTCCCCGACCCCTAAATCTCTCTAGCCCCCTAATTTTTCACTCTCCCCCAACCATGAGAAATATTTTGACTTCAAAAAAAAAAAAAAAAAAAAAATTTGGCCTGACCCCTAAAAAGTTCGTCCTGACCCCTAAAATTTTCCCCGACCCCTAAATCTCTTCAGCCCCCTAATTTTTCACTCTCCTCGAACCATGAGATATATTTTGACTTCAAAACAAAAAAAAACAAAAAAATTTGGCCTGACCCCTAAAAAGTTCGTCCTGACCCCTAAAGTTTTCCCCGACCCCTAAATCTCTCCAGCCCCCTAATTGCTCACTCTCCTCCAACCCTGAGAAATATTTTGACATCAAAACAAAAAAAAACAAAAAAATTTGGCCTGACCCCTAAAAAGTTCGTCATGACCCCTAAAATTTTCCCCGACCCCTAAATCTCTCTAACCCCCTAAGTTTTCACTCTCCCCCAACCCTGAGAAATATTTTGACTTCAAAACAAAAAAAAACAAAAAAAACAAAAAAATTTGGCCTGACCCCTAAAAAGTTCGTCCTGACCCTTAAATTGTCCCCGACCCCTAAATCTCTCCAGCCCCCTAATTTTTCACTCTCCCCCAACGATGAGAAATAATTTGACTTCAAAACAAAAAAAAACAAAAAAATTTGGTCTGACCCCTAAAAAGTGCGTCCTGACCCCTAAAATTTTCCCCGACCCCTAAATCTCTCCAGCCCCCTAATTTTTCACTCTCCTTCAACGATGAGAAATAATTTGACTTCAAAACAAAAAAAAACAAAAAAATTTGGCCTGACCCCTAAAAAGTTCGTCCTGACCCCTAAAATTTTCCCCGACCCCTAAATCTCGCCAGCCCCCTAATTTTTCACTCCCCCCCTAACCCTGAGAAATATTTTGACTTCAAAACAAAAAAAAAACAAAAAAAAACAAAAAATTTGGCCTGACCCCTAAAAAGTTCGTCCTGACCCCTAAAATTTCCCCCGACCCCTAAATCTCTCTAGCCCCCTAATTTTTCACTCTCCCCCAACCATGAGAAATATTTTGACTTCAAAACAAAAAAAAAACAAAAAAATTTGGCCTGACCCCTAAAAAGTTCGTCCTGACCCCTAAAGTTTTCCCCGACCCCTTAATCTATCCAGCCCCCTAATTTTTCACTCTCCTCGAACCATGAGATATATTTTGACTTCAAAACAAAAAAAAAGAAAAAAATTTGGCCTGACCCCTAAAAAGTTCGTCCTGACCCCTAAAGTTTTCCCCGACCCCTAAATCTCTCCAGCCCCCTAATTTTTCACTCTCCTCCAACCCTGAGAAATATTTTGACTTCAAAACAAAAAAAAACAAAAAAATTTGGCCTGACCCCTAAAAAGTGCGTCCTGACCCCTAAAATTTTCCCCGACCCCTAAATCTCTCCAGCCCCCTAATTTTTCACTCTCCCCCAACCCTGAGAAATATTTTGACTTCAAAACAAAAAAAAACAAAAAAAAACAAAAAAATTTGGCCTGACCCCTAAAAAGTTCGTCCTGACCCCTAAAATTTTCCCCGACCCCTAAATCTCTCCAGCCCCCTAATTTTTCACTCTCCCCCAACCCTGAGAAATATTTTGACTTCAAAACAAAAAAAAAACAAAAAAAAACAAAAAAATTTGGCCTGACCCCTAAAAAGTTCGTCCTGACCCCTAAAATTTTCCCCGACCCCTAAATCTCTCCAGCCCCCTAATTTTTCACTCTCCCCCAACCCTGAGAAATATTTTGACTTCAAAACAAAAAAAAACAAAAAAAAACAAAAAAATTTGGCCTGACCCCTAAAAAGTTCGTCCTGACCCCTAAAATTTCCCCCGACCCCTAAATCTCTCCAGCCCCCTAATTTTTCACTCTCCCCCAACCATGAGAAATATTTTGACTTCAAAACAAAAAAAAAACAAAAAAATTTGGCCTGACCCCTAAAAAGTTCGTCCTGACCCCTAAAGTTTTCCCCGACCCCTTAATCTATCCAGCCCCCTAATTTTTCACTCTCCTCGAACCATGAGATATATTTTGACTTCAAAACAAAAAAAAAGAAAAAAATTTGGCCTGACCCCTAAAAAGTTCGTCCTGACCCCTAAAGTTTTCCCCGACCCCTAAATCTCTCCAGCCCCCTAATTTTTCACTCTCCTCCAACCCTGAGAAATATTTTTACTTCAAAACAAAAAAAAACAAAAAAATTTGGCCTGACCCCTAAAAAGTTCGTCCTGACCCCTAAAATTTTCCCCGACCCCTAAATCTCTCCAGCCCCCTAATTTTTCACTCTCCCCCAACCCTGAGAAATATTTTGACTTCAAAACAAAAAAAAAACAAAAAAAAACAAAAAAATTTGGCCTGACCCCTAAAAAGTTCGTCCTGACCCCTAAAATTTTCCCCGACCCCTAAATCTCTCCAGCCCCCTAATTTTTCACTCTCCCCCAACCCTGAGAAATATTTTGACTTCAAAACAAAAAAAAAACAAAAAAAAACAAAAAAATTTGGCCTGACCCCTAAAAAGTTCGTCTTGACCCCTAAAATTTTCCCCGACCCCTAAATCTCTCCAGCCCCCTAATTTTTCACTCTCCCCCAACCCTGAGAAATATTTTGACTTCAAAACAAAAAAAAACAAAAAAAAACAAAAAAATTTGGCCTGACCCCTAAAAAGTTCGTCCTGACCCCTAAAATTTTCCCCGACCCCTAAATCTCTCCAGCCCCCTAATTTTTCACTCTCCCCCAACCATGAGAAATATTTTCAGTTCAAAACCAAAAAAAAGAAAAAAAATTTTCCCTGACCCCTAAAAAGTTCGTCCTGACCCCTAAAATTTTCCCGATACGACCCTACCTCTACACTTCTCAAAAAAGGAGGAGATAATGCATGGGATGAGTGCATCATGACAACGGACCCGATACGACCCTACCTCAACACTTCTCAAAAAAGGAGGAGATAATGCATGGGAATAGTGCATCATGACAACGTAACCGATACGACCCTTCCTCAACAGTTCTAAAAAAAGGAGGAGATAATGCATGGGATGAGTGCATCATGACAACGGACCCGATACGACCCTACCTCAACACTTCTCAAAAAAGGAGGAGATAATGCATGGGAATAGTGCATCATGACAACGGAACCGATACGACCCTTCCTCAACAGTTCTAAAAAAAGGAGGAGATAATGCATGGGATGAGTGCATCATGACAACGGAACCGATACGACCCTACCTCTACACTTCTCAAAAAAGGAGGAGATAATGCATGGGATGAGGGCACTATGACAACGAAACCGATACTACCTCAACACTTCTCAAAAAAGGAGGAGATAATGCATGGGATGAGGGCACTATGACAACGAAACCGATACTACCTCAACACTTCTCAAAAAAGGAGGAGATAATGCATGGGATGAGTGCATCATGACAACGGAACCGATACGACCCTACCTCAACACTTCTCAAAAAATGAGGAGATAATGCATGGGATGAGTGCATCATGACAACGGAACCGATACGACCCTACCTCAACACTTCTCAAAAAAGGAGGAGATAATGCATGGGATGAGTGCATCATGACAACGGAACCGATACGACCCTACCTCAACACTTCTCAAAAAAGGAGGAGATAATGCATGGGATGAGTGCATCATGACAACGGAACCGATACGACCCTACCTCAACACTTCTCAAAAAAGGAGGAGATAATGCATGGGAATAGTGCATCATGACAACGGAACCGATACGACCCTACCTCAACACTTCTAAAAAAAGGAGATAATGCATGGGATGAGTGCATCATGACAACGGAACCGATACGACCCTACCTCAACATTTCTCAAAAAAGGAGGAGATAATGCATGGGATGAGTGCATCATGACAACGGAACCGATACTACCCTACCTCAACACTTCTCAAGAAAGGAGGAGGTAATGCTCACACCGGCGAATACCGTAACCCCCCCCCCCAATTTGGCCTGAAAGGAGGAGGTAATTCCTATCATGATAACAGAACGGCCACAGGGAGGGAGGGGGGGGGGAATATTAGCGTCTATTAATAATTATGAAAGAAAGTGTGTGAGGGAAAAAAAACTGCCACTCTCTGACGTCATGATGACCTGATATAACCGGACACAATTTAGAGCAAGACCGGGTACATCCGGCAAGGGATTATGGGACAGGTGCGGATGTGATTGAGCAACCCTTGTTTCACTATACACTCTTACCGTAGGATTCCTATGTTGTTATTGATGCAACCGGACAGAAGTTAATGGATGATCTGATACAACCGGACACAATTTAGGGCAAGACCGGGTACATCCGGCAAGGGATTATGGGATGTTTACAGTGACTCGGCATTTTTATCGGATTAGTACATAAATACATTAGATTATTTCGAATTTACTACATATTAACGTTGAAATTTCGTGAAAAATACGAAAAAAACTGCTACCTTTTGTCGGAAAGTGGTCCGGTTGACTGTCAGCGAGTGAATCGTTTGTCGCGATTTTTCGATATTATGATTACGGGATATGTACGGTGCTAAAGATATCAACTTTTTGACATGTTGCCGCGTAGTTTTTGAGGAGATACTGGACATACAAACAAACAGACATACAGACAACTGCCCTTTATATAATAGACTAGCGGGGCTACCCGGCGTTGCTCGGGGTCATAAAAATATATATTTGAAGAAAGATCGTGTGTGTAACATCTTTATATTCAAACTTCTATGTCCGCCCCCTCTCTCTATAGACGTCTCTTTTTCTGCTACCTTTCTCTTTCCTGGTCGCCCCATTTTGCCGCTACTTTCTAATTTTGCCTTTTGCAAAAGCTGTTTCTTCCCCACCATTTCTCCTATTGCCCAGGGTAATAGTATGACATATTTCTATAAAAAGTAACACCTCTATCTGCGCCTTCTATATAGGTACTTATCTCCACCCCGGTGTTCATACTATATACGTATCTATCATCACCCCGGTGCGCATACTAAATACGTACCTATCGCCGCCCCAGTGCACATACTATATACGTATCTATCGCCGCCCCGGTGCAGATACTATTTAAGTACCTATCGCCGCCCAGTTGCGAATGCTAAATAGTACCTATCGTTGCCCCGGTGTGAATGCTAAATACATACCTATTGCGCCCCGGTGTGCATGCTACATAAGTACCTATCGCTGCCCTAGTGCGAATACTAAAGACATACCAATTGCGCCCCGGTGTGCATGCTACATAAGTACCTATCGCGGCCCTAGTGCGAATAATTAATATGTACATATTGCCGCTTTGGTGTGAATGCTAAATACGTACCTATCGCCGGCCCAGTGCGAATGCTAAATACGTACCTATAGCCGCCCTGGTGCGAATGCTAAATACGTACCTATAGCCGCCTCAGTGCGAATGCTAAATACATACCTATCACCACTACGGTGCGAATGCGAAATACATACCTTTCGCCGCCCCGGTGCGCATGCAATATATGTACTGATCGCCGCCGCAGAGCGCATGCTATGTACGTACTTATTGCTGCCCATGTGTACATGCTATATACGTAGCTATCGCCTCCCCTGAATTCTGAATACGTACCTATTGCCGCCCCGGTGTGAATTCTAAATACGTACCTATTGCCGCCCCGGTGTGAATTCTAAATACGTACCTATCGCCACCCCGGTGCGGAAGCTAAATACGTACATATCGCTGCCCCGGTGCAGATGCTAAATACATACCTATCGCTGCCCCGGTGTGAATGCTAAATACATACCTATCGCCGCCCCGGTGTGAATGCTAAATACTTACCTATCGCCCCCCGGTGTGAATTTTAAATATGTACCTTTCGCCGCCCGGTGTGAATTTTGAATATGTACCTTTCGCCGCCCCTGTGCGCGTGCTATATACGTACCTATCGCCGCCCCGGTGCGCGTGCTATATATGAACCGATCGCTGCCTCAGAGCGCATGCTAAATACATACCTATCACTGCCCAGGTGTGCATACTATATACGTACTTATTACCGCCCATGTGCACATGCTATATAAGTACCTATCACCACCGCTGAATGCTAAATAAGTACCTATCGCCGCCCCGGTGTGGAAGCTAAATACGTACATATCGCCGCCCCTAAATTTGAGCAGACCCCTAAAAAATTTGACCTGACCCCTAAAATGTTCCCCGTCCCCTAAATCTTTCCAGGCTCTAATTTTTCACTCTCCCCCAACCATGAGAAATATTTTGACTTTACAACAAAAAAAAACAAAAAAATTTGGCCTGACCCCTTAAAAGTTCGTCCTGACCCCTAAAATTTTCCCCGACCCCTAAATCTCTCCAGCCCCCTAATTTTTCACTCTCCCCCAACCCTGAGAAATATTTTGACTTCAAAACAAAAAAAAAAAAAAAAAAAAAAAATTTGGCCTGACCCCTAAAAAGTTCGTCCTGACCCCTAAAATTTTCCCCGACCCCTAAATCTCTCCAGCCCCCTAATTTTTCACTCTCCTCCAACCATGAGAAATACTTTGACTTTAAAACAAAAAAAAACATAAAAAATTTGGCCTGACCCCTAAAAAGTTCGTCCTGAACCCTAAAATTTTCCCGACCCTAAATGTCTCCAGCCCCCTAATTTTTCACTCTCCCCCAACCCTGAGAAATATTTTGACTTCAAAACAAAAAAAAACAAAAAAATTTGGCCTGACCCCTAAAAAGTTCGTCCTGACCCCTAAAATTTTCCCCGACCCCTCAATCTCTCCAGCCCCCTAATTGTTCACTCTCCCCCAACCCTGAGAAATATTTTGAGTTCAAAACCAAAAAAAACAAAAAAATTTGGCCTGACCCCTAAAAAGTTCCACCTGACCCCTAAAATTTTCCCCGACCCCTAAATCTCTCCAGCCCCCTAATTTTTCACTCTCCCCTCAACACTGAGAAATATATTTACTTCAAAACAAAAAAAAACAAAAATAAAACAAAAAAATTTGGCCTGACCCCTAAAAAGTTCGTCCTGACCCCTAAAATTTTACCCGACCCCTAAATCTCTCCAGCCCCCTAATTTTTCACTCTCTTACAACCATTAGATATATTTTGACTTCAAAACAAAAAAAAACAAAAAAATTTTGCCTGACCCCTAAAAAGTTCATCCTGACCCCTAAAATTTTCCCCGACCCCTAAATCTCTCCAGCCCCCTAATTTTTCACTCTCTTACAACCATTAGATATATTTTGACTTCAAAACAAAAAAAAACAAAAAAATTTTGCCTGACCCCTAAAAAGTTCGTCCTGACCCCTAAAATTTTCCCCGACCCCTAAATCTCTCCAGCCCCCTAATTTTTCACTCTCCCTCAACCCTGAGAAATATTTTGACTTCAAAACAAAAAAAAACAAAAAAATTTGGCCTGACCCCTAAAAAGTTCGTCCTGACCCCTAAAATTTTCCCCGACCCCTCAATCTCTCCAGCCCCCTAATTGTTCACTCTCCCCCTAACCCTGAGAAATATTTTGAGTTCAAAACCAAAAACAACAAAAAAATTTGGCCTGACCCCTAAATAGTTCCACCTGACCCCTAAAATTTTCCCCGACCCCTAAATCTCTCCAGCCCCCTAATTTTTCACTCTCCCCTCAACCCTGAGAAATATTTTTACTTCAAAACAAAAAAAAACAAAAATAAAACAAAAAATTTTTGCCTGACCCCTAAAAAGTTCGTCCTGACCCCTAAAATTTTCCCCGACCCCTAAATCTCTCCAGCTCCCTAATTTTTCACTCTCCTCCAACCATGAGAAATACTTTGACTTTAAAACAAAAAAAAACAAAAAAATTTGGCCTGACCCCTAAAAAGTTCGTCCTGACCCCTAAAATTTTCCCCGACCCCTAAATCTCTCCACCCCCCTAATTTTTCACTCTCCTCCAACCATGAAAAATATTTTGACTTCAAAACAAAAAAAAACAAAAAAATTTGGCCTGACCCCTAAAAAGTTCGTCCTGACACCTAAAATTTTCCCCGACCCCTAAATCTCTCCAGCCCCCTAATTTTTCACTCTCCCTCAACCCTGAGAAATATTTTGACTTCAAAACAAAAAAAAACAAAAAAATTTGGCCTGACCCCTAAAAAGTTCGTCCTGACCCCTAAAATTTTACCCGACCCCTAAATCTCTCCAGCCCCCTAATTTTTCAATCTCCCCCAACCATGAGATATATTTTGACTTCAAAACAAAAAAAAACAAAAAAATTTGGCCTGACCCCTAAAAAGTTCGTCCTGACCCCTAAAATTTTCCCCGACCCCTCAATCTCTCCAGCCCCCTAATTGTTCACTCTCCCCCTAACCCTGAGAAATATTTTGAGTTCAAAACCAAAAAAAACAAAAAAATTTGGCCTCACCTCTAAAAAGTTCCACCTGACCCCTAAAATTTTCCCCGACCCCTAAATCTCTCCAGCCCCCTAATTTTTCACTCTCCCCTCAACCCTGAGAAATATTTTTACTTCAAAACAAAAAAAACAAAAATAAAACAAAAAATTTTTGCCTGACCCCTAAAAAGTTCGTCCTGACCCCTAAAATTTTCCCCGACCCCTAAATCTCTCCAGCTCCCTAATTTTTCACTCTCCTCCAACCATGAGAAATACTTTGACTTTAAAACAAAAAAAAACAAAAAAATTTGGCCTGACCCCTAAAAAGTTCGTCCTGACCCCTAAAATTTTCCCCGACCCCTAAATCTCTCCGGCCCCCTAATTTTTCACTCTCCTCCAACCATGAAAAATATTTTGACTTCAAAACAAAAAAAAACAAAAAAATTTGGCCTGACCCCTAAAAAGTTCGTCCTGACCCCTAAAATTTTCCCCGACCCCTAAATCTCTCCAGCCCCCTAATTTTTCACTCTCCCTCAACCCTGAGAAATATTTTGACTTCAAAACAAAAAAAAACAAAAAAATTTGGCCTGACCCCTAAAAAGTTCGTCCTGACCCCTAAAATTTTCCCCGACCCCTCAATCTCTCCAGCCCCCTAATTGTTCACTCTCCCCCAACCATGAGAAATATTTTCAGTTCAAAACCAAAAAAAACAAAAAAATTTGGCCTGACCCCTAAAAAGTTCCGCCTGACCCCTAAAATTTTCCCCGACCCCTAAATCTCTCCAGCCCCCTAATTTATCACTCTCCCCCAACCATGAGAAATATTTTGACTTCAAAACAAAAAAAACAAAAAAATTTGGCCTGACCCCTAAAAAGTTCCGCCTGACCCCTTAAATTTTCCCCGATCCCATAATCTTTCCAGCCCCTAATTTTTCACTCTCCCCCAACGATGAGAAATATTTTGAGTTCAAAACCAAAAAAAAGAAAAAAATTTGCCTTGACTCCTAAAAAGTTCCGCCTGACCACTAAAATTTTCCCCGACCCATCAATCTCTCCAGCTTCCTAATTGTTCACTCTCCCCCAACCCTGAGAAATATTTTCAGTTCAAAACCAGAAAAAAGGAAAAAATTTGGCCTGAACCCTTAAAAGTTCGTCCTGACCCCTAAAATGCCTAGGAGGGTGGTATCATAACAACAGAACGGGCGTAGGGGAGGAAAGGAAGGTAGAAGGGGTGGGAGTGAGAGGGAAAGAAGAGTTTTAGTGTGAGGGATTTTCTTCCCTACACTCTTTTCCTCTGACGTCATTTCCTGTTAAAAGCATGACGGTGCATTATTTCTCAAATTCTACATGATGTCATTGTTTTTTTCTCAAATTAGTACTAAACAACGTTGAAAATCGAGGAAAAAGGCAGTCGACCCTCGAAGAGTCCATTTTTTTTCCGGTTCTGAGATAGTATACGTCCCGGGGCTGGCCGGTCATAACGACGTCAACCGTGTGACTGTTTGTTGGGTACTCTCGGAGGAGTATCTGGACATACAAACAGACAGACATACAGACAACTGGCCTTTATATAATAGAAGATACAAATAAATGCACATTGGCCTTTATTATAGATACAAATAAATGCACATTGGTCTTTATTATAGATTTGCTTAATACCCCCCCCCCCAAGAAAAGATTTGGCCTGATGCGCTCACACCGGCGAATGCTGACACTCTCTCCTCGCAACAGATACTACACTGTCTCCACCCTCTCAAAAAGGTGTGAGCGCCGGCGAATGCCGACACTCCCCCTCCCCAAATTTGGCCTGAGGGACTCACACCGGCGAATGCCGTCACCCCCCCCCCAATTTGACATGAAAGGAGGAGGTAATGCCTATCATGATAACGGAAGGGAGGGGGAGGAATATTAGCGTCTATTAAAAGGTTGTAGTGTGAGTGAATTTCTTCCCGCCACTTTGCATTATTTTTCAAATTATCTGCCACTCTCTGACGTCATGATATAACCGGACACAATTTAGAGCAAGACCGGGTACATCCGGCAAGGGATTATGGGACAGGTGCGGATGTGATTGAGCAACCCTTGTTTCACTACACACTCTTAACGTAGGATTACTATGTTGTTATTGATGCATCCGGACAGAAGTTATTGGATGATCTGATACAACCGGACACAATTTAGGACAAGACCGGGTACATCCGGCAAGGGATTATGGGATGTTTACAGTGACTCTGCATTTTTATCGGATTAGTACATAAATACATTAGATTATTTCGAATTTACTATCGAATTTGACCTCCTAGAACTGCACAGGACAAACCCATAGACCGACGGAATGAAGCCCCGAAGGCCAAGACGATACCAGTCTATGGGGTGCAGTATCCATCGAAACAGATACTACACTTTGATGTTAGCCAAAAGAAGTGAATTAATGTCATTTTCGGTAATGGCGTATGAAAGCTATGTTGAATTAGAGAAAAACGGCCTAGGGGAGTCTAAAATTCATTGTTGATATTCCAAACTTATATAAGAATTTGTTAAATAGTAGTATACAATGTTTTTTGAAAGAAAATCCTAGTTATTATTACTTGTTAATTTAATAATGTAATTTAAACAGTGTCTAGTGGATAGACCGCTGTTCAGGTGTAGATTGGTTATAAATACCCCAGTAAAACCTCAGAATTTTAATTTCGGATCTTTACTTGGTCTTTTGGCTAAGATCAAAGTGTAGTATCTGTTCTCGGCATTTTTGCCTTGAGATAAAGTGTATTATCTAGTCCTATCCTATAGGTGTCGATCTTACACTCTCGAATCAAAAATCAGATTATCATTTTATTTTTGAATCCCTTTTCCTTTTGTTCACTTCCTCTCCCCTAAAGTACGGGCGTCACTCCTCCAAAGTTCGCCTTAGGTGCTGCCCTCCCCAAATTTTGCCTGAGGCGCACCACCGCCTAATGCCGACTGACTCTCCCCATATTTGACCTGAGGCGCTCACACCGGCTAATGCCGCAACTCCCCCTCCCCCAAATTCAGCCTCCCCATGCCGACACTACTCCCCAAATTCGGCCTGAGGACCTTCTCCCCGAATTTCGCCTGAGGCGCACCACCGCCGAATGCCGACACTCACCCTTCCCATATTTGCCCTGAGGCGCTCACACCGGCGAATGCCGCAACTCCCCCTCCACCAAATTCGGCCTTCCCAAATTTCGCCTGAGGCGCTCATACTGGCGAATGCCGATACTCCTTCCCAAATTCTGCGCCCCACCGGCGAATGCTGACACTCCTCTTCCCCAAATTTCGCCTGAGGCGCTAATGCCGGCGAATGCCGACATTCCCCCTCCCCAAATTTGGCCTGAGGCGCCCCACCGCCGAATGCCGACCCTCCCCTCAAATTTCGCCTGAGCCGCTAACACCGGCGAATGCCGACACCCTCCACACCCACCCCAATTTTTAAATATGTATACAAAAAGGAGGAGGTAATACCTAGGAGGATGTTATCATGTCAACAGAAAAAAACTCATGTTAAAAAAAGTGCCGTTATTGATTAAACAACACTTGCGTCACTATAAACGCATGTATCAAAAAGTGCCAAATTCGACCTGAGGCGCTCATACTGACGAATGCCGACACTCCTCCCCAAATTTCGCCTGAGGCGACCATACTTGCGTAACTCCTCCCCGAATTTTGCCTGAGGCGCCCCACCGGCAAATGCTGACCCTCCCCCAAATTTCGCCTGATGCGCCCCACCGGCGAATGCCGACACCCCCACACCCACCCCAATTTTTCAATATGTATACAATATGTATAGAAATATTAGTGAAAACAATGGGGGAGCATACAAATATTAGTGAAAACAGTGGGGAGCATAATTATTTATTACTTTAATTTTACTGATACTACACTAACTTCACACCTCTCAAAAAGGAGGAGGTAATACCTAGGAGGATGTTATCATGTCAACAGAAAAAATGTGGTTTGGATTAAGCAACCCTTGCTTCACTATGAACTCATGTTAAAAAAAGTGCCGTTATTGATTAAACAACACTTGCGTCACTTTAAACGCATGTATCAAAAAGTGCCGTTAAGAGTTACGCAACCCTTGCATCACTATGGACTCATGTTCAAAAAAGTGCCGCTAGTAAGTAAGCAACCCATGCTTGACTATGGACTCGTGTTCAAAAAAAGTGCCGTTTGTGATTAAGCAACACTTGCTTCACTATAAACTCATGTTCAAAAAAGAGCCGTTAGGGATTTCCTCTGACGTCATTTCCTGTTAAAATCATGACGGTGCATTATTTCATTGTTTTTTTCTTAAATTAGTACTAAACAACGTTGAAAATCGAGGAAAAAGGCACCCTCCCATTGGAGAAAAGTGCTCAGTCGAACCCCGAAGAGTCCATTTTTTTTTCCGGTTCTGAGATATTATACGACCCGGGGCTGGCCGGTCATAATGACGTCAACCGTGTGACTGTTTGTTGGGTCCTCTCGGAGGAGTTTCTGGACATACAGACAAACAGACAAACAGACATACAGACAACTGCCCTTTATATAATAGACTAGCGGGGCTACCCGGCGTTGCTCGGGGTCATAAAAACATATATTTGAAGAAAGATCGTGTGTGTAACTTCTTTATATTCAAACTTCTATGTACGCCCCCTCTCTCTATAGCCGTCTCTTTATCTGCTACCTTTCTCTTTCCTGGTCGCCCCATTTCGCCGCTACTTTCTAATTTTGCCTTTTGCAGAAGCTGTTTCTTCCCAACCATTTCTCCTATTGCCCAGGGTAATAGTATGACATATTTCTATAAAAAGTAACACCTCTATCTGCGCCTTCTATATAGGTACTTATCTCCACCCCGGTGTTCATACTATATACGTATCTATCATCACCCCGGTGCGCATACTATATACGTACCTATCGCCGCCCCAGTGCACATACTATATACGTACCTATCGCCGCCCCGTTGCGAATGCAAAATAGTACCTATCGTTGCCCCGGTGTGAATGCTAAATACATACCTATTGCGCCCCGGTGTGCATGCTACATAAGTACCTATCGCTGCCCTAGTGCGAATACTAAAGACATACCAATTGCGCCCCGGTGTGCATGCTACATAAGTACCTATCACTGCCCTAGTGCGAATAATTAATATGTACATATTGCCGCTTTGGTGTGAATGCTAAATACGTACCTATCGCCAGCCCAGTGCGAATGCTAAATACGTACCTATAGCCGCCCTGGTGCGAATGCTAAATACGTACCTATAGACGCCCCAGTGCGAATGCTAAATACGTACCTATCACCACTACGGTGCGAATGCGAAATACATACCTTTCGCCGCCCCGGTACGCATGCAATATATGTACTGATCGCCGCCGCAGAGCGCATGCTATGTACGTACTTATTGCTGCCCGTGTGTACATGCTATATACGTAGTGTTACGGCCGCCCCCGAGTCGGGATCACAAGAGGGGATTGCGCAACAAATTATAAAAAAAAGTAAAAAAAGTTTTGTCCAGGAACGGCTCGTTTTCCTCCCGGGGCAATGTTACAAGTGAACCGTGCGTGGGAAGGGGAAATTCTCCAATTTCAGACCAGATAGAGAGAGGGGCCGAAGCTCGGCAAGAGAACAACACAAACGCCCAGGTAAAGTATACAAACAATGTTTATTTACAGGATAACGAAAAGAGGGTAGAGGTATAAACTAGATAACATAAAAACAAAATACTAGCAGTAAAAGGGGGGGGGGGTATTTAACGTATCTATTGACGAGCAAAGAAATGACATTCAATCATGAAATAACAACAGGGAGAGGTAAACAGTTAAACTTACACGACGTCGGTAATACAGAAATATGACTACGAACAATGTTGGGTGAAGGGAAAGATGAGTTCAATTCAAGTCTGGCAGAAGGAGATGAGTGAGTTCTGTGAGAGTTTGGGTTAGCGCTATGCGGCGAATACGTCGTTTCCCAGCGTATCCTTGAATGCAGAGTTGGTCGAAGCAGGCGTTCGTTTATTCCTTTTCAGTCACGACTTCGTCGGGCTTGAAGTCTGGTGGGTCTTCCTTAAACAGATAATCAATTAAGATGTGGGAGTTTCGGCATTTCTCCTCTCTGTATCTCATCGGCATTTCTTCTTTTTCTTCTTCTTTTTCGTTTTCATGGACAGAGACAATAAAACGACCTGGCAGCAGTTACGGTCGGCGGAAAGACTGCTTGTGTCAACTTCCACTTCCAGTCCGAAGCTAAAGGGTTCGGGTAGGGCGATCTCCCTTCTCCCCTGATGGGCTAAATTTAGCTTTGACGAAATCGCAAAGCGGGTGTGAGCCTCCCACCTCACCCACCTACCCGGCAGGCTGCCGGTCCCAAAACAAAATGATGACATATGTCTCTTTCAGAACCGTCTCTCGAAAATAAGAATGATGAAATGTGTTTTTCTCTGCTCGTCCACTGGCAAATAAAATATAACTAATTTCTAGGACTAGTTCTGCCATATGCAACAGTAGCTATCGCCACCCCTGAATTCTGAATACGTACCTATCGCCGCCCTGGTGTGGAAGCTAAATACGTACATATCGCCGCCCCGGTGCGAATGCTAAATACGTACCTATCGCCGCCCCGGTGTGAATTTTAAATATGTACCTTTCGCCGCCGGGTGTGAATTTTAAATATGTACCTTTCGCCGCCCCTGTGCGCGTGCTATATACGTACCTATCGCCGCCCCGGTGCGTGTGCTATATATGAACTGATCGCTTCCTCAGTGCGCATGCTAAATACATACCTATCACTGCCCCGGTGTGCATACTATATACGTACTTATAACCGCCCATGTGCACATGCTATATAAGTACCTATCACCACTGCTGAATGCTAAATAAGTACCTATCGCCGCCCCGGTGTGGAAGCTAAATACAGACATATCGCCGCCCCTAAATTTGGGCTGACCCTAAAAAATTTGGCCTGACCCCTAAAATTTTCCCCGCCCCCTAAATCTCTCCAGCCTCTAATTTTTCACTCTCCCCCAACCATGAGAAATATTTTGACTTCAAAACAAAAAAAAAACAAAAAAAAAGAAAAAAATTTGGCCTGACCCCTAAAAAGTTCCGCCTGACCCCTAAAATTTTCCCCGACCCCTAAATCTCTCCAGCCCCCTAATTTTTCACTCTCCCCCAACCATGAGATATATTTTGACTTCAAAAACCAAAAAACACAAAAAAATTTGGCCTGACCCCTAAAAAGTTCGTCCTGACCCCTAAAATTTTCCCCGACCCCTAAATCTCTCCAGCCCCTAATTTTTCACTCTCCTCCAAACATGAAAAATATTTTGACTTCAAAACAAAAAAAAAGAAAAAAATTTGGCCTGACCCCTAAAAAGTTCGTCCTGACCCCTAAAATTTTCCCCGACCCCTAAATCTCTCCAGCCCCCTAATTTTTCACTCTCTTACAACCATTAGATATATTTTGACTTCAAAACAAAAAAAAACAAAAAAATTTGGCCTGACCCCTACAAAGTTCGTCCTGACCCCTAAAAATTTCCCCGACCCCTAAATCTCTCCAGCCCCCTAATTTTTCACTCTCCCCCAACCCTGAGAAATATTTTGACTTCAAAACACAAAAAAACAAAAAAATTTCGCCTGACCCCTAAAAAGTTCGTCCTGACCCCTAAAATTTTCCCCGACCCCTAAATCTCTCCAGCCCCCTAATTGTTCACTCTCCCCCATCCTGAGAAATATTTTGAGTTCAAAACCAAAAAAAAAGAAAAAGATTCGGCCTTAACCCTACAAAGTTCGTCCTGACCCCTAAAATTTTCCCCGACTCCTGAATCTCTCCAGCCACCTAATTTTTCACTCTCCCCCAACCATGAGAAATATTTTGACTTCAAAACAAAAAAAAACAAAAAAATTTGGCCTGACCCCTAAAAAGTTCCGCCTGACCCCTAAAATTTTCCCCGACCCCTAAATCTCTCCAGCCCCCTAATTTTTCACTCTCCCCCAACCATGAGATATATTTTGACTTCAAAACAAAAAAAAACAAAAAAAAAGAAAAAAATTTGGCCTGACCCCTAAAAAGTTCGTCCTGACCCCTAAAATTTTCCCCGACCCCTAAATCTCTCCAGCCCCCTAATTTTTCACTCTCCCCCAACCATGAGATATATTTTGACTTCAAAACAAAAAAAAAGAAAAAAATTTGGCCTGACCCCTAAAAAGTTCGTCCTGACCCCTAAAATTTTCCCCGACCCCTCAATCTCTCCAGCCTCCTAATTTTTCATTCTCCCCCAACCATGAGATATATTTTGACTTCAAAACAAAAAAAAACAAAAAAATTTCGCCTGACCCCTAAAAAGTTCGTCCTGACCCCTAAAATTTTCCCCGACCCCTAAATCTCTCCAGCCCCCTAATTTTTCACTCTCCTCCAACCATGAGAAATATTTTGACTTCAAAACAAAAAAAAACAAAAAAATTTGGCCTGACCCCTAAAAAGTTCGTCCTGACCCCTAAAATTTTCCCCGACCCCTAAATCTCTCCAGCCCCCTAATTTTTCACTCTCCCCAAACCCTGAGATATATTTTGACTTCAAAACAAAAAAAAACAAAAAAATTTGGCCTGACCCCTAAAAAGTTCGTCATGACCCCTAAAATTTTCCCCGACCCCTAAATCTCTCCAGCCCCCTAATTTTTCACTCTCTTAGAACAATTTGATATATTTTGACTTCAAAACAAAAAAAAAAGAAAAAAATTTGGCCTGACCCCTAAAAAGTTCGTCCTGACCCCTAAAATTTTCCCCGACCCCTCAATCTCTCCAGCCTCCTAATTTTTCATTCTCCCCCAACCATGAGATATATTTTGACTTCAAAACAAAAAAAAACAAAAAAATTTCGCCTGACCCCTAAAAAGTTCGTCCTGACCCCTAAAATTTTCCCCGACCCCTAAATCTCTCCAGCCCCCTAATTTTTCACTCTCCCCCAACCCTGAGAAATATTTTGACTTCAAAACAAAAAAAAACAAAAAAAAAAACAAAAAAATTTGGCCTGACCCCTAAAAAGTTCGTCATGACCCCTAAAATTTTCCCCGACCCCTAAATCTCTCCAGCCCCCTAATTTTTCACTCTCTTAGAACCATTTGATATATTTTGACTTCAAAACAAAAAAAAAACAAAAAAATTTGGCCTGACCCCTAAAAAGTTCCGCCTGACCCCTAAAATTTTCCCCGACCTCTAAATCTCTCCTGCCCCCTAATTTTTCACTCTCCCCCAACCCTGAGAAATATTTTGACTTCAAAACAAAAAAAAACAAAAAAAACAAAAAAATTTGGCCTGACCCCTAAAAAGTTCGTCCTGACCCCTAAAATTTTCCCCGACCCCTAAATCTCTCCAGCCCCCTAATTTTTCACTCTCCATCAACCCTGAGAAATATTTTGACTTCAAAACAAAACAAAAACAAAAAAATTTGGCCTGACCCCTAAAAAGTTCGTCCTGACCCCTAAAATTTTCCCCGACCCCTAAATCTCTCCAGCCCCCTAATTTTTCACTCTCTTACAACCATTAGATATATTTTGACTTCAAAACAAAAAAAAACAAAAAAATTTGGCCTGACCCCTAAAAAGTTCGTCCTGACCCCTAAAATTTTCCCCGACCCCTAAATCTCTCCAGCTCCCTAATTTTTCACTCTCTTACAACCATTAGATATATTTTGACTTCAAAACAAAAAAAAACAAAAAAATTTGGCCTGACCCCTAAAAAGTTCGTCCTGACCCCTAAAATTTTCTCCGACCCCTAAATCTCTCCAGCCCCCTAATTTTTCACTCTCCCCCAACCCTGAGAAATATTTTGACTTCAAAACAAAAAAAAAACAAAAAAATTTGGCCTGACCCCTAAAAAGTTCGTCCTGACCCCTAAAATTTTCCCCGACCCCTCAATCTCTCCAGCCCCCTAATTGTTCACTCTCCCCCAACCCTGAGAAATATTTTGAGTTCAAAACCAAAAAAAACAAAAAAATTTGGCCTGACCCCTAAAAAGTTCCGCTTGACCCCTAAAATTTTCCCCGACCCCTAAATCTCTCCAGCCCCCTAATTTTTCACTCTCCCCCAACCATGAGATATATTTTGACTTCAAAACAAAAAAAAAACAAAAAAAAAGAAAAAAATTTGGCCTGACCCCTAAAAAGTTCGTCCTGACCCCTAAAATTTTCCCCGACCCCTAAATCTCTCCAGCCCCCTAATTTTTCACTCTCCCCCAACCATGAGATATATTTTGACTTCAAAACAAAAAAAAAGAAAAAAAATTGGCCTGACCCCTAAAAAGTTCGTCCTGACCCCTAAAATTTTCCCCGACCCCTAAATCTCTCCAGCCTCCTAATTTTTCACTCTCCCCCAACCATGAGATATATTTTGACTTCAAAACAAAAAAAAACAAAAAAATTTGGTCTGACCCCTAAAAAGTTAGTCCTGACCCCTAAAATTTTCCCCGACCCCTAAATCTCTCCAGCCCCCTAATTTTTCACTCTCCCCCAACCCTGAGAAATATTTTGACTTCAAAACAAAAAAAAACAAAAAAAAACAAAACAATTTGGCCTGACCCCTAAAAAGTTCGTCATGACCCCTAAAATTTTCCCCGACCCCTAAATCTCTCCAGCCCCCTAATTTTTCACTCTCTTAGAACCATTTGATATATTTTGACTTCAAAACAAAAAAAAAACAAAAAAATTTGGCCTGACCCCTAAAAAGTTCCGCCTGACCCCTAAAATTTTCCCCGACCTCTAAATCTCTCCTGCCCCCTAATTTTTCACTCTCCCCCAACCCTGAGAAATATTTTGACTTCAAAACAAAAAAAAACAAAAAAAACAAAAAAATTTGGCCTGACCCCTAAAAAGTTCGTCCTGACCCCTAAAATTTTCCCCGACCCCTAAATCTCTCCAGCCCCCTAATTTTTCACTCTCCCCCAACCCTGAGAAATATTTTGACTTCAAAACAAAACAAAAACAAAAAAATTTGGCCTGACCCCTAAAATTTTCCCCGACCCCTAAATCTCTCCAGCCCCCTAATTTTTCACTCTCTTACAACCATTAGATATATTTTGACTTCAAAACAAAAAAAAACAAAAAAATTTGGCCTGACCCCTAAAAAGTTCGTCCTGACCCCTAAAATTTTCCCCGACCCCTAAATCTCTCCAGCTCCCTAATTTTTCACTCTCTTACAACCATTAGATATATTTTGACTTCAAAACAAAAAAAAACAAAAAAATTTGGCCTGACCCCTAAAAAGTTCGTCCTGACCCCTAAAATTTTCTCCGACCCCTAAATCTCTCCAGCCCCCTAGTTTTTCACTCTCCCCCAACCCTGAGAAATATTTTGACTTCAAAACAAAAAAAAACAAAAAAATTTGGCCTGACCCCTAAAAAGTTCGTCCTGACCCCTAAAATTTTCCCCGACCCCTCAATCTCTCCAGCCCCCTAATTGTTCACTCTCCCCCAACCCTGAGAAATATTTTGAGTTCAAAACCAAAAAAAACAAAAAAATTTGGCCTGACCCCTAAAAAGTTCCGCCTGACCCCTAAAATTTTCCCCGACCCCTAAATCTCTCCAGCCCCCTAATTTTTCACTCTCCCCCAACCATGAGATATATTTTGACTTCAAAACAAAAAAAAAACAAAAAAAAAGAAAAAAATTTGGCCTGACCCCTAAAAAGTTCGTCCTGACCCCTAAAATTTTCCCCGACCCCTAAATCTCTCCAGCCCCCTAATTTTTCACTCTCCCCCAACCATGAGATATATTTTGACTTCAAAACAAAAAAAAAGAAAAAAAATTGGCCTGACCCCTAAAAAGTTCGTCCTGACCCCTAAAATTTTCCCCGACCCCTAAATCTCTCCAGCCTCCTAATTTTTCACTCTCCCCCAACCATGAGATATATTTTGACTTCAAAACAAAAAAAAACAAAAAAATTTGGTCTGACCCCTAAAAAGTTAGTCCTGACCCCTAAAATTTTCCCCGACCCCTAAATCTCTCCAGCCCCCTAATTTTTCACTCTCCCCCAACCCTGAGAAATATTTTGACTTCAAAACAAAAAAAAACAAAAAAAAACAAAACAATTTGGCCTGACCCCTAAAAAGTTCGTCATGACCCCTAAAATTTTCCCCGACCCCTAAATCTCTCCAGCCCCCTAATTTTTCACTCTCTTAGAACCATTTGATATATTTTGACTTCAAAACAAAAAAAAACAAAAAAATTTGGCCTGACCCCTAAAAAGTTCGTCCTGACCCCTAAAATTTTCCCCGACCCCTAAATCTCTCCAGCCCCCTAATTTTTCACTCTCCCCCAACCCTGAGAAATATTTTGACTTCAAAACAAAAAAAAACAAAAAAAAACAAAAAAATTTGGCCTGACCCCTAAAAAGTTCGTCCTGACCCCTAAAATTTTCCCCGACCCCTAAATCTCTCCAGCCCCCTAATTTTTCACTCTCCCCCAACCATGAGATATATTTTGACTTCAAAACAAAAAAAAACAAAAAAATTTGGCCTGACCCCTAAAAAGTTCGTCCTGACCCCTAAAATTTTCCCCGACCCCTAAATCTCTCCAGCCCCCTAATTTTTCACTCTCCCCCAACCATGAGAAATATTTTCAGTTCAAAACCAAAAAAAGAAAGAAATTTTGCCTAACCCCTAAAAAGTTCGTCCTGACCCCTAAAATTTTCCTGACCCCTAAATCTCTCCAGCCCCCTAATTTTTCACTCTCCCCCAACCATGAGAAATATTTTGAATTTAAAACAAAAAAAAAGAAAAAAATTTGGCCTGACCCCTAAAAAGTTCGTCCTGTTCCCTAAAATTTTCCCCGACCCCTAAATCTCTCCAGCCCCCTAATTTTTCACTCTCCCCCAACCATGAGAAATATTTTGAGTTCAAAACCAAAAAAAAGTAAAAAATTTGGCCTGACCCCTAAAAAGTTCCGCCTGACCCCTAAAATTTTCCCCGACCCTTCAATCTCTCCAGCCCCCTAATTTTTCACTCTCCCCCAACCATGAGATATATTTTGACTTCAAAACAAAAAAAAAGAAAAAAAATTGGCCTGACCCCTAAAAAGTTCGTCCTGACCCCTAAAATTTTCCCCGACCCCTAAATCTCTCCAGCCTCCTAATTTTTCACTCTCCCCCAACCATGAGATATATTTTGACTTCAAAACAAAAAAAAACAAAAAAATTTGGTCTGACCCCTAAAAAGTTAGTCCTGACCCCTAAAATTTTCCCCGACCCCTAAATCTCTCCAGCCCCCTAATTTTTCACTCTCCCCCAACCCTGAGAAATATTTTGACTTCAAAACAAAAAAAAACAAAAAAAAACAAAACAATTTGGCCTGACCCCTAAAAAGTTCGTCATGACCCCTAAAATTTTCCCCGACCCCTAAATCTCTCCAGCCCCCTAATTTTTCACTCTCTTAGAACCATTTGATATATTTTGACTTCAAAACAAAAAAAAACAAAAAAATTTGGCCTGACCCCTAAAAAGTTCGTCCTGACCCCTAAAATTTTCCCCGACCCCTAAATCTCTCCAGCCCCCTAATTTTTCACTCTCCCCCAACCCTGAGAAATATTTTGACTTCAAAACAAAAAAAAACAAAAAAAAACAAAAAAATTTGGCCTGACCCCTAAAAAGTTCGTCCTGACCCCTAAAATTTTCCCCGACCCCTAAATCTCTCCAGCCCCCTAATTTTTCACTCTCCCCCAACCATGAGATATATTTTGACTTCAAAACAAAAAAAAACAAAAAAATTTGGCCTGACCCCTAAAAAGTTCGTCCTGACCCCTAAAATTTTCCCCGACCCCTAAATCTCTCCAGCCCCCTAATTTTTCACTCTCCCCCAACCATGAGAAATATTTTGAATTTAAAACAAAAAAAAAAGAAAAAAATTTGGCCTGACCCCTAAAAAGTTCGTCCTGTTCCCTAAAATTTTCCCCGACCCCTAAATCTCTCCAGCCCCCTAATTTTTCACTCTCCCCCAACCATGAGAAATATTTTGAGTTCAAAACCAAAAAAAAGTAAAAAATTTGGCCTGACCCCTAAAAAGTTCCGCCTGACCCCTAAAATTTTCCCCGACCCTTCAATCTCTCCAGCCCCCTAATTGTTCACTCTCCCCCAACCCTGAGAAATATTTTTAGTTCAAAACCAAAAAAAAAAGAAAAAAATTTGGCCTGACCCTTACAAAGTTCGTCCTGACCCCTAAAATTTTCCCCGACCCCTAAATCTCTCCAGCCCCCTAATTTTTCACTCTCCCCCAACCCTGAGAAATATTTTGAGTTCAAAACCAAAAAAAAAAAAAAAAATTTGGCATGGCCTCTAAAACGTCTGGCCTGACCCCTAAAATTTTCCCCGACCCCTTATTCTCTCCAGCCTCCCATCCCAACTTATTTTTCACTCTCCTTCAACCCTGAGAAATATTTTGAGTTCAAAACAAAAAAAACAAAAAGATTTGGCCTGACTCCTAAAAAGTTCGGCTTGACCTCTCAATCTCTCCAGCCCCTAATTTTTCACTCTCCCCCAACCCTGAGAAATATTTTGAGTTCTAAAAAAAAAGCATAATGGAGCATAATTATTTTTCTTCTTACTTTACTTATTGAGACGTTATTTAACATGTATACACATATTAGTGAAAACAATGGCGGAGCATAATTATTTTTCTTCTTACTTTACTTATTGAGACGTTATTTAATATGTATACAAATATTAGTGAAAACAATGGCGGAGCATAATTATTTCTCTTACTTTATATATTGAGACGTTATTTAACATGTATACACATATCAATGAACACAATGGTGGAGCATAATTATTTCTCTACTTACTTTACTTATTGACACGTTATTTTACATGTATACAAATATAAGTGAAAACAATGGTGGAGCATAATTATTTTTCTTCTTACTTTACTTATTGACACGTTATTTAACATGTATACAAATATCAGTGAAAACAGTGGTGGAGCATAATTATTTCTCTGCTTACTTTACTTATTGACACGTTATTTAACATGTATACAAATATTAGTGAAAACAGTGGTGGAGCATAATTATTTCTCTTCTTACTTTACTTATTGACACGTTATTTAACATGTATACAAATATTAGTGAAAACAGTGGTGGAGCATAATTTTTCTCTTCTTACTTTACTTATTGACACGTTATTTAACATGTATACAAATATTAGTGAAAACAGTGGTGGAGCATAATTTTTCTCTTCTTACTTTACTTATTGACACGTTATTTAACATGTATACAAATATTAGTGAAAACAGTGGTGGAGCATAATTATTTCTCTTCTTACTTTACTTATTGACACGTTATTTAACATGTATACAAATATAAGTGAAAACAATGGTGGAGCATAATTATTTCTCTTCTTTCTTTACTTATTGACACGTTATTTAACATGTATGCAAATATTAGTGAAAACAATGGCGGAGCATAATTTTGCTATTCTTACTTTACTTATTGACACGTTATTTAACATGTATACAAATATTAGTGAAAACAATGGCGGAGCATAATTTTTCTGTTCTTACTTATTGACACGTTATTTAACATGTATACAAATATTAGTGAAAACAATGGCGGAGCATAATTTTTCTCTTCTTACTTTACTTATTGACACGTTATTTAACATGTATACAAATATTAGTGAAAACAATGGCGGAGCATAATTTTTCTCTTCTTACTTTACTTATTGACACGTTATTTAACATGTATACAAATATTAGTGAAAACAATGGCGGAGCATAATTTTTCTGTTCTTACTTACTTATTGACACGTTAGTTAACATGTATACAAATATTAGTGAAAACAATGACGGAGCATAATTTTTCTCTTCTTATTTTACTTATTCAGACGTTATCTAATATGTATACAAATATTAGTGAAAACAATGGTGGTGCATAATTATTTATTACTTTAATTTCACTGATAATACACTAACTTCACACCTCTCAAAAAGGAGGAGGTAATACCTGGGAGGATGGTATCATGTCAACAGAAGAAATGCGGTTAGTATAAGCAACTCTTGCTTCACTATAAACTCATGTTCAAAAAAGTGCCGTTATTGATTAAACAACCCTTGCGTCACTATAAACGCATGTTTCAAAAAATGCCGTTAGTAGTTAAGCAACCCTTGCTTCACTATAAACCAATGTTCAAAAAAGTGCCGTTAGGGATTTCCTCTGACGTCATTTCCTGTTAAAAGCGTGACGATGATAGCATTGTTTTTTTCTCAAATTAGTACTAAACAACGTTGAAAAGTGATGGAGAAAGCCCCCCCCCCCCACAAGAGTCAATTTTTTTTTCCGACACTCCCCCCTCCCATAATTCCGCCTGACGCGCCGCTCCCCCAAATTTGGCGAATGCCGACACTCCCCACCCCTAATTTGACCTGAAGCAGTCACATCGCCGCACTATCTCCACAACTCTCAAAAAGGAGGAGGTAATGCCTAGGAGGGTGGTATCATAACAACAGAACGGGCGTAGGGGAGGAAGGGAAGGTAGAAAGGGTGGGAGTGAGAGGGAAAGAAGAGTTTTAGTGTGAGGGATTTTCTTCCCTACACTCTTTTCCTCTGACGTCATTTCCTGTTAAATAAAAGCGTGACTTTGCATATTTCTAAAATTATACATGATAGCATTGTTTTTTCTCAAATTAGTACTAAACAACGTTGAAAATGGAGGAAAAAAGCACACCCCCATTGGAGAAAAGTGCTCAGTCGACCCCCAAAGAGTCAATTTCTATTTCCGGTTCTGAGATATTACACGTCCCGGGGCTGGCCGGTCATGATGATGTCAACCGTGTGACTGTTTGTTGGGTCCTCTCGGAGGAGTATCTGGACATACAAACAGACAGACAGACAGACAGACAGACATACAGACAACTGCCCTTTATATAGGAGACTAGCGGGGCTACCCGGCGTTGCTCGGGGTCATAAAAACATATATTTGAAGAAAGATCGTGTGTGTAACATCTTTATATTCAAACTTCTATGTCCGCCCGCTCTCTCTATAGCCGTCTCTTTATCTGCTACCTTTCTCTTTCCTGGTCGCCCCATTTCGCCGCTACTTTCTAATTTTGCCTTTTGCAAAAGCTGTTTCTTCCCCACCATTTCTCCTATTGCCCAGGGTAATAGTATGACATATTTCTATAAAAAGTAACACCTCTATCTGCGCCTTCTATATAGGTACTTATCTCCACCCCGCTGTTCATACTATATACGTATCTATCATCACCCTGGTGCGCATACTATATACGTACCTATCGCCGCCCCAGTGCACATACTATATACGTACCTATCGCCGCCCCGGTGCAGATACTATTTAAGTACCTATCGCCGCCCCGTTGCGAATGCTAAATAGTACCTATCGTTGCCCCGGTGTGAATGCTAAATACATACCTATTGCGCCCCGGTGTGCATGCTACATAAGTACCTATTGCTGCCCTAGTGCGAATACTAAAGACATACCAATTGCGCTCCGGTGTGCATGCTACATAAGTACCTATCACTGCCCTAGTGCGAATAATTAATATGTACATATTGCCGCTTTGGAGTGAATGCTAAATACGTACCTATCGCCGGCCCAGTGCGAATGCTAAATACGTACCTATAGCCGCCCTGGTGCGAATGCTAAATACGTACCTATAGCCGCCCCAGTGCGAATGCTAAATACGTACCTATCACCACTACGGTGCGAATGCGAAATACATACCTTTCGCCGCCCCGGTACGCATGCAATATATGTACTGATCGCCGCCGCAGAGCGCATGCTATGTACGTACTTAATTCTGAATACGTACCTATCGCCGCCCTGGTGTGGAAGCTAAATACGTACATATCGCCGCCCCGGTGCGAATGCTAAATACATACCTATCGCCGCCCCGGTGTGAATTCAAAATACGTACCTATTGCCGCCCCGGTGTGAATTCTAAATACTTACCTATCGCCGCCCCGGTGTGAATTTGAAATATGTACCTTTCGCTGCCCGGTGTGAATTTTAAATATGTACCTTTCGCCGCCCCTGTCCGCGTGCTATATACGTACCTATCGCCGCCCCGGTGCGCGTGCTATATATGAACCGATTGCTTCCTCAGTGCGCATGCTAAATACATACCTATCACTGCCCCGGTGTGCATACTATATACGTACTTATTACTGCCCATGTGCACATGCTATATAAGTACCTATCACCACTGCTGAATGCTAAATAAGTACCTATCGCCGCCCCGGTGTGGAAGCTAAATACAGACATATCGCCGCCCCTAAATTTGGGCAGACCCTAAAAAATTTGGCCTGACCCCTAAAATTTTCCCCGTCCCCTAAATCTCTCCAGCCTGTAATTTTTCACTCTCCCCCAACCATGAGAAATATTTTGACTTCAAAACAAAAAAAAAACAAAAAAATTTGGCCTGACCCCTAAAAAGTTCCGCCTGACCCCTAAAATTTTCCCGACCCTAAATGTCTCCAACCCCCTAATTTTTCACTCTCCCCCAACCATGAGAAATATTTTGACTTCGAAGCAAAAATAAACAAAAAAATTTGGCCTGACCCCTAAAAAGTTCCGCCTGACCCCTAAAATTTTCCCCGACCCCTAAATCTGTCCAGCCCCCTAATTGTTCACTCTCCCCCAACCCTGAGAAATATTTTGACTTCAAAACAAAAAAAAAAGAAAAAAATTGGCCTGACCCCTAAAAAGTTCGTCATGACCCCTAAAATTTTCCCCGACCCCTCAATCTCTCCAGCCCCCTAATTTTTCACTCTCCCCAACCATGAGATATCTTTTGACTTCAAAACAAAAAAAAACAAACACATTTGGCCTGACCCCTAAAAAGTTCGTCCTGACCCCTAAAATTTTCCCCGACCCCTACATCTCTCCAGCCCCCTAATTTTTCACTCTCCCCCAACCCTGAGAAATATTTTGAGTTCAAAACCAAAAAAAAGAAAATAATTTGGCCTGACCCCTAAAAAGTTCGTCCTGACCCCTAAAATTTTCCCCGACCCCTAAATCTCTCCAGCCCCCTAATTTTTCACTCTCCCCCAACCATGAGAAATATTTTGAGTTCAAAACCAAAAAAAAGAAAAAAATTTGGCCTGACCCCTAAAAAGTTCCGCCTGACCCCTAAAATTTTCCCCGACCCCTAAATCTCTCCAGCCCCCTAATTTTTCACTCTCCACCAACCATGAGAAATATTTTGAGTTCAAAACCAAAAAAAAGAAAAAAATTTGGCCTGAGCCCTAAAAAGTTCGTCCTGACCCCTAAAATTTTCCCGACCCTAAATCTCTCCAGCCCCCTTATTTTTCACTCTCCCCCAACCATGAGAAATATTTTGAGTTCAAAACCAAAAAAAACAAAAAAATTTGGCCTGACCCCTAAAAAGTTCGTCCTGACCCCTAAAATTTTCCCCAACCCCTAAATCTCTCCAGCCCCCTAATTTTTCACTCTCCCCAACCATGAGATATATTTTGACTTCAAAACAAAAAAAAAACAAAAAAATTTGGCCTGACCCCTAAAAAGTTCGTCCTGACCCCTAAAATTTTCCCCGACCCCTACATCTCTCCAGCCCCCTAATTTTTCACTCTCCCCCAACCCTGAGAAATATTTTGAGTTCAAAACCAAAAAAAAGAAAAAAATTTGGCCTGACCCCTAAAAAGTTCGTCCTGACCCCTAAAATTTTCCCGACCCTAAATCTCTCCAGCCCCCTAATTTTTCACTCTCCCCCAACCATGAGAAATATTTTGACTTCAAAACAAAAAAAAACAAAAAAATTTGGCCTGACCCCTAAAAAGTTCGTCCTGACCCCTAAAATTTTCCCCGACCCCTAAATCTCTCCAGCCCCCTAATTTTTCACTCTCCCCCAACCATGAGAAATATTTTCAGTTCAAAACCAAAAAAAGAAAGAAATTTTGCCTAACCCCTAAAAAGTTCGTCCTGACCCCTAAAATTTTCCTGACCCCTAAATCTCTCCAGCCCCCTAATTTTTCACTCTCCCCCAACCATGAGAAATATTTTGAATTTAAAACAAAAAAAAAAGAAAAAAATTTGGCCTGACCCCTAAAAAGTTCGTCCTGTTCCCTAAAATTTTCCCCGACCCCTAAATCTCTCCAGCCCCCTAATTTTTCACTCTCCCCCAACCATGAGAAATATTTTGAGTTCAAAACCAAAAAAAAGTAAAAAATTTGGCCTGACCCCTAAAAAGTTCCGCCTGACCCCTAAAATTTTCCCCGACCCTTCAATCTCTCCAGCCCCCTAATTGTTCACTCTCCCCCAACCCTGAGAAATATTTTTAGTTCAAAACCAAAAAAAAAAGAAAAAAATTTGGCCTGACCCTTACAAAGTTCGTCCTGACCCCTAAAATTTTCCCCGACCCCTAAATCTCTCCAGCCCCCTAATTTTTCACTCTCCCCCAACCCTGAGAAATATTTTGAGTTCAAAACCAAAAAAAAAAAAAAAAATTTGGCATGGCCTCTAAAACGTCTGGCCTGACCCCTAAAATTTTCCCCGACCCCTTATTCTCTCCAGCCTCCCATCCCAACTTATTTTTCACTCTCCTTCAACCCTGAGAAATATTTTGAGTTCAAAACAAAAAAAACAAAAAGATTTGGCCTGACTCCTAAAAAGTTCGGCTTGACCTCTCAATCTCTCCAGCCCCTAATTTTTCACTCTCCCCCAACCCTGAGAAATATTTTGAGTTCTAAAAAAAAAGCATAATGGAGCATAATTATTTTTCTTCTTACTTTACTTATTGAGACGTTATTTAACATGTATACACATATTAGTGAAAACAATGGCGGAGCATAATTATTTTTCTTCTTACTTTACTTATTGAGACGTTATTTAATATGTATACAAATATTAGTGAAAACAATGGCGGAGCATAATTATTTCTCTTACTTTATATATTGAGACGTTATTTAACATGTATACACATATCAATGAACACAATGGTGGAGCATAATTATTTCTCTACTTACTTTACTTATTGACACGTTATTTTACATGTATACAAATATAAGTGAAAACAATGGTGGAGCATAATTATTTTTCTTCTTACTTTACTTATTGACACGTTATTTAACATGTATACAAATATCAGTGAAAACAGTGGTGGAGCATAATTATTTCTCTGCTTACTTTACTTATTGACACGTTATTTAACATGTATACAAATATTAGTGAAAACAGTGGTGGAGCATAATTATTTCTTTTCTTACTTTACTTATTGACACGTTATTTAACATGTATACAAATATTAGTGAAAACAGTGGTGGAGCATAATTTTTCTCTTCTTACTTTACTTATTGACACGTTATTTAACATGTATACAAATATTAGTGAAAACAGTGGTGGAGCATAATTTTTCTCTTCTTACTTTACTTATTGACACGTTATTTAACATGTATACAAATATTAGTGAAAACAGTGGTGGAGCATAATTATTTCTCTTCTTACTTTACTTATTGACACGTTATTTAACATGTATACAAATATAAGTGAAAACAATGGTGGAGCATAATTATTTCTCTTCTTTCTTTACTTATTGACACGTTATTTAACATGTATGCAAATATTAGTGAAAACAATGGCGGAGCATAATTTTGCTATTCTTACTTTACTTATTGACACGTTATTTAACATGTATACAAATATTAGTGAAAACAATGGCGGAGCATAATTTTTCTGTTCTTACTTATTGACACGTTATTTAACATGTATACAAATATTAGTGAAAACAATGGCGGAGCATAATTTTTCTCTTCTTACTTTACTTATTGACACGTTATTTAACATGTATACAAATATTAGTGAAAACAATGGCGGAGCATAATTTTTCTCTTCTTACTTTACTTATTGACACGTTATTTAACATGTATACAAATATTAGTGAAAACAATGGCGGAGCATAATTTTTCTGTTCTTACTTACTTATTGACACGTTAGTTAACATGTATACAAATATTAGTGAAAACAATGACGGAGCATAATTTTTCTCTTCTTATTTTACTTATTCAGACGTTATCTAATATGTATACAAATATTAGTGAAAACAATGGTGGTGCATAATTATTTATTACTTTAATTTCACTGATAATACACTAACTTCACACCTCTCAAAAAGGAGGAGGTAATACCTGGGAGGATGGTATCATGTCAACAGAAGAAATGCGGTTAGTATAAGCAACTCTTGCTTCACTATAAACTCATGTTCAAAAAAGTGCCGTTATTGATTAAACAACCCTTGCGTCACTATAAACGCATGTTTCAAAAAATGCCGTTAGTAGTTAAGCAACCCTTGCTTCACTATAAACCAATGTTCAAAAAAGTGCCGTTAGGGATTTCCTCTGACGTCATTTCCTGTTAAAAGCGTGACGATGATAGCATTGTTTTTTTCTCAAATTAGTACTAAACAACGTTGAAAAGTGATGGAGAAAGCCCCCCCCCCCCACAAGAGTCAATTTTTTTTTCCGACACTCCCCCCTCCCATAATTCCGCCTGACGCGCCGCTCCCCCAAATTTGGCGAATGCCGACACTCCCCACCCCTAATTTGACCTGAAGCAGTCACATCGCCGCACTATCTCCACAACTCTCAAAAAGGAGGAGGTAATGCCTAGGAGGGTGGTATCATAACAACAGAACGGGCGTAGGGGAGGAAGGGAAGGTAGAAAGGGTGGGAGTGAGAGGGAAAGAAGAGTTTTAGTGTGAGGGATTTTCTTCCCTACACTCTTTTCCTCTGACGTCATTTCCTGTTAAATAAAAGCGTGACTTTGCATATTTCTAAAATTATACATGATAGCATTGTTTTTTCTCAAATTAGTACTAAACAACGTTGAAAATGGAGGAAAAAAGCACACCCCCATTGGAGAAAAGTGCTCAGTCGACCCCCAAAGAGTCAATTTCTATTTCCGGTTCTGAGATATTACACGTCCCGGGGCTGGCCGGTCATGATGATGTCAACCGTGTGACTGTTTGTTGGGTCCTCTCGGAGGAGTATCTGGACATACAAACAGACAGACAGACAGACAGACAGACATACAGACAACTGCCCTTTATATAGGAGACTAGCGGGGCTACCCGGCGTTGCTCGGGGTCATAAAAACATATATTTGAAGAAAGATCGTGTGTGTAACATCTTTATATTCAAACTTCTATGTCCGCCCGCTCTCTCTATAGCCGTCTCTTTATCTGCTACCTTTCTCTTTCCTGGTCGCCCCATTTCGCCGCTACTTTCTAATTTTGCCTTTTGCAAAAGCTGTTTCTTCCCCACCATTTCTCCTATTGCCCAGGGTAATAGTATGACATATTTCTATAAAAAGTAACACCTCTATCTGCGCCTTCTATATAGGTACTTATCTCCACCCCGCTGTTCATACTATATACGTATCTATCATCACCCTGGTGCGCATACTATATACGTACCTATCGCCGCCCCAGTGCACATACTATATACGTACCTATCGCCGCCCCGGTGCAGATACTATTTAAGTACCTATCGCCGCCCCGTTGCGAATGCTAAATAGTACCTATCGTTGCCCCGGTGTGAATGCTAAATACATACCTATTGCGCCCCGGTGTGCATGCTACATAAGTACCTATTGCTGCCCTAGTGCGAATACTAAAGACATACCAATTGCGCTCCGGTGTGCATGCTACATAAGTACCTATCACTGCCCTAGTGCGAATAATTAATATGTACATATTGCCGCTTTGGAGTGAATGCTAAATACGTACCTATCGCCGGCCCAGTGCGAATGCTAAATACGTACCTATAGCCGCCCTGGTGCGAATGCTAAATACGTACCTATAGCCGCCCCAGTGCGAATGCTAAATACGTACCTATCACCACTACGGTGCGAATGCGAAATACATACCTTTCGCCGCCCCGGTACGCATGCAATATATGTACTGATCGCCGCCGCAGAGCGCATGCTATGTACGTACTTAATTCTGAATACGTACCTATCGCCGCCCTGGTGTGGAAGCTAAATACGTACATATCGCCGCCCCGGTGCGAATGCTAAATACATACCTATCGCCGCCCCGGTGTGAATTCAAAATACGTACCTATTGCCGCCCCGGTGTGAATTCTAAATACTTACCTATCGCCGCCCCGGTGTGAATTTGAAATATGTACCTTTCGCTGCCCGGTGTGAATTTTAAATATGTACCTTTCGCCGCCCCTGTCCGCGTGCTATATACGTACCTATCGCCGCCCCGGTGCGCGTGCTATATATGAACCGATTGCTTCCTCAGTGCGCATGCTAAATACATACCTATCACTGCCCCGGTGTGCATACTATATACGTACTTATTACTGCCCATGTGCACATGCTATATAAGTACCTATCACCACTGCTGAATGCTAAATAAGTACCTATCGCCGCCCCGGTGTGGAAGCTAAATACAGACATATCGCCGCCCCTAAATTTGGGCAGACCCTAAAAAATTTGGCCTGACCCCTAAAATTTTCCCCGTCCCCTAAATCTCTCCAGCCTGTAATTTTTCACTCTCCCCCAACCATGAGAAATATTTTGACTTCAAAACAAAAAAAAAACAAAAAAATTTGGCCTGACCCCTAAAAAGTTCCGCCTGACCCCTAAAATTTTCCCGACCCTAAATGTCTCCAACCCCCTAATTTTTCACTCTCCCCCAACCATGAGAAATATTTTGACTTCGAAGCAAAAATAAACAAAAAAATTTGGCCTGACCCCTAAAAAGTTCCGCCTGACCCCTAAAATTTTCCCCGACCCCTAAATCTGTCCAGCCCCCTAATTGTTCACTCTCCCCCAACCCTGAGAAATATTTTGACTTCAAAACAAAAAAAAAAGAAAAAAATTGGCCTGACCCCTAAAAAGTTCGTCATGACCCCTAAAATTTTCCCCGACCCCTCAATCTCTCCAGCCCCCTAATTTTTCACTCTCCCCAACCATGAGATATCTTTTGACTTCAAAACAAAAAAAAACAAAAACATTTGGCCTGACCCCTAAAAAGTTCGTCCTGACCCCTAAAATTTTCCCCGACCCCTACATCTCTCCAGCCCCCTAATTTTTCACTCTCCCCCAACCCTGAGAAATATTTTGAGTTCAAAACCAAAAAAAAGAAAATAATTTGGCCTGACCCCTAAAAAGTTCGTCCTGACCCCTAAAATTTTCCCCGACCCCTAAATCTCTCCAGCCCCCTAATTTTTCACTCTCCCCCAACCATGAGAAATATTTTGAGTTCAAAACCAAAAAAAAGAAAAAAATTTGGCCTGACCCCTAAAAAGTTCCGCCTGACCCCTAAAATTTTCCCCGACCCCTAAATCTCTCCAGCCCCCTAATTTTTCACTCTCCACCAACCATGAGAAATATTTTGAGTTCAAAACCAAAAAAAAGAAAAAAATTTGGCCTGAGCCCTAAAAAGTTCGTCCTGACCCCTAAAATTTTCCCGACCCTAAATCTCTCCAGCCCCCTTATTTTTCACTCTCCCCCAACCATGAGAAATATTTTGAGTTCAAAACCAAAAAAAACAAAAAAATTTGGCCTGACCCCTAAAAAGTTCGTCCTGACCCCTAAAATTTTCCCCAACCCCTAAATCTCTCCAGCCCCCTAATTTTTCACTCTCCCCAACCATGAGATATATTTTGACTTCAAAACAAAAAAAAAACAAAAAAATTTGGCCTGACCCCTAAAAAGTTCGTCCTGACCCCTAAAATTTTCCCCGACCCCTACATCTCTCCAGCCCCCTAATTTTTCACTCTCCCCCAACCCTGAGAAATATTTTGAGTTCAAAACCAAAAAAAAGAAAAAAATTTGGCCTGACCCCTAAAAAGTTCGTCCTGACCCCTAAAATTTTCCCGACCCTAAATCTCTCCAGCCCCCTAATTTTTCACTCTCCCCCAACCATGAGAAATATTTTGACTTCAAAACAAAAAAAAACAAAAAAATTTGGCCTGACCCCTTAAAAGTTCCGCCTGACCCCTAAAATTTTCCCCGACCCCTCAATTTCTCCAGACCCCCTAATTTTTCACTCTCCCCCAACCCTGAGAAATATTTTGAGTTCAAAACCCAAAAAAAGAAAAAAATTTGGCCTGACCCCTAAAAAGTTCGTCCTGACCCCTTAAGTTTTCCCCGACCCCTCAATCTCTCCAGCCCCCTAATTTTTCACTCTCCCCCAACCATAAGAAATATTTTGACTTCAAAACAAAAAAAAACAAAAAAATTTGGCCTGACCCCTAAAAAGTTCGTCCTGACCCCTAAAATTGTCCCCGACCCCTAAATCTCTCCAGCCCCCTAATTTTTCACTCTCCCCCAACCATGAGAAATATTTTGACTTCAAAACAAAAAAAAAGAAAAAAATTTGGCCTGACCCCTAAAAAGTTCGTCCTGACCCCTAAAATTTTCCCCGACCCCTAAATCTCTCCAGCCCCCTAATTTTTCACTCTCCCCCAACCATGAGAAATATTTTGAGTTCAAAATCAAAAAAAACAAAAAAATTTGGCCTGACCCCTAAAAAGTTCCGCCTGACCCCTAAAATTTTCCCCGACCCCTAAATCTCTCCAGCCCCCTAATTTTTCACTCTCCACCAACTATGAGAAATATTTTGAGTTCAAAACAAAAAAAAAAGAAAAAAATTTGGCCTGACCCCTAAAAAGTTCGTCCTGACCCCTAAAATTTTCCCGACCCTAAATCTCTCCAGCCCCCTAATTTTTCACTCTCCCCCAACCATGAGAAATATTTTCAGTTCAAAACCAAAAAAAGAAAAAAATTTGGCCTGACCCCTAAAAAGTTCGTCCTGACCCCTAAAATTTTCCGGGACCCCTTAATCTCTCCAGCCCCCTAATTTTTCACTCTCCCCCAACCATGAGAAATATTTTGACTTCAAAACAAAAAAAAACAAAAAAATTTGGCCTGACCCCTAAAAAGTTCGTCCTGACCACTAAAATTTTCCCTGACCCCTAAATCTCTCCAGCCCCCTAATTTTTCACTCTCCCCCAACCATGAGAAATATTTTGAGTTCAAAACCAAAAAAAAGAAAAAAATTTGGCCTGACCCCTAAAAAGTTCGTCCTGACCCCTAAAATTTTCCCCGACCCCTAAATCTCTCCAGCTCCCTAATTTTTCACTCTCCCCCAACCATGAGAAATATTTTGAGTTCAAAACAAAAAAAAAAGAAAAAAATTTGGCCTGACCCCTAAAAAGTTCGTCGTGACCCCTAAAATTTTCCCGACCCTAAATCTCTCCAGCCCCCTAATTTTTCACTCTCCCCCAACCATGAGAAATATTTTCAGTTCAAAACCAAAAAAAGAAAAAAATTTGGCCTGACCCCTAAAAAGTTCGTCCTGACCCCTAAAATTTTCCGGGACCCCTAAATCTCTCCAGCCCCCTAATTTTTCACTCTCCCCCAACCCTGAGAAATATTTTGAGTTCTAAAAAAAAAGCATAATGGAGCATAATTATTTTTCTTCTTACTTTACTTATTGACACGTTATTTAACATGTATACAAATATTAGTGAAAACAATGGCGGAGCATAATTATTTCTCTTCTTACTTTACTTATTGACACGTTATTTAACATGTATACAAATATTAGTGAAAACAGTGGTGGAGCATAATTTTTCTCTTCTTACTTTACTTATTGACACGTTATTTAACATGTATACAAATATTAGTGAAAACAGTGGTGGAGCATAATTTTTCTCTTCTTACTTTACTTATTGACACGTTATTTAACATGTATACAAATATTAGTGAAAACAGTGGTGGAGCATAATTATTTCTCTACTTACTTTACTTATTGACACGTTATTTAACATGTATACAAATATAAGTGAAAACAATGGTGGAGCATAATTATTTCTCTTCTTTTTTTACTTATTGACACGTTATTTAACATGTATGCAAATATTAGTGAAAACAATGGCGGAGCATAATTTTGCTCTTCTTACTTTACTTATTGACACGTTATTTAACATGTATACAAATATTAGTGAAAACAATGGCGGAGCATAATTTTTCTGTTCTTACTTACTTATTGACACGTTATTTAACATGTATACAAATATTAGTGAAAACAATGGCGGAGCATAATTTTTTTCTTCTTACTTTACTTATTGACACGTTATTTAACATGTATACAAATATTAGTGAAAACAATGGCGGAGCATAATTTTTCTCTTCTTATTTTACTTATTTAGACGTTATTTAATATGTATACAAATATTAGTGAAAACAATGGTGGTGCATAATTATTTATTACTTTAATTTCACTGATAATACACTAACTTCACACCTCTCAAAAAGGAGGAGGTAATACCTGGGAGGATGGTATCATGTCAACAGAAGAAATGCGGTTAGTATAAGCAACTCTTGCTTCACTATAAACTCATGTTCAAAAAAGTGCCGTTATTGATTAAACAACCCTTGCGTCACTATAAACGCATGTTTCAAAAAATGCCGTTAGTAGTTAAGCAACCCTTGCTTCACTATAAACCAATGTGCAAAAAAGTGCCGTTAGGGATTTCCTCTGACGTCATTTCCTGTTAAAAGCGTGACGATGATAGCATTGTTTTTTTCTCAAATTAGTACTAAACAAGTGATGGAAAAAGCCCCCCCCCCCGAAGAGTCAATTTTTTTTCCGACACTCCCATAATTTCGCCTGACGCGCCGCTCCCCCAAATTTGGCGAATGCCGACACCCCCCCCCCCTAAGTTGACCTGAAGCAGTCACATCGCCGCACTATCTCCACAACTCTCAAAAAGGAGGAGGTAATGCCTAGGAGGGTGGTATCATAACAACAGAACGGGCGTAGGGGAGGAAGGGAAGGTAGAAAGGGTGGGAGTGAGAGGGAAAAAAGAGTTTTAGTGTGAGGGATTTTCTTCCCTACACTCTTTTCCTCTGACGTCATTTCCTGTTAAATAAAAGCGTGACTTTGCATATTTCTAAAATTATACATGATAGCATTGTTTTTTCTCAAATTAGTACTAAACAACGTTGAAAATGGAGGAAAAAAGCACACCCCCATTGGAGAAAAGTGCTCAGTCGACCCCCAAAGAGTCAATTTCTATTTTCGGTTCTGAGATATTACACGTCCCGGGGCTGGCCGGTCGTGATGATGTCACCCGCGTGACTGTTTGTTGGGTCCTCTCGGAGGAGTATCTGGACATACAAACAGACAGACAAACAGACAAACATACAGACAAGTGCCCTTTATATAGGAGACTAGCGGGGCTACCCGGCGTTGCTCGGGGTCATAACAACATATATTTGAAGAAAGATCGTGTGTGTAACATCTTTATATTCAAACTTCTATGTCCGCCCCCTCTCTCTATAGCCGTCTCTTTATCTGCTACCTTTCTCTTCCCTGGTCGCCCCATTTCGCCGCTACTTTCTAATTTTGCCTTTTGCAAAAGCTGTTTCTTCCCCACCATTTCTCCTATTGCCCAGGGTAATAGTATGACATATTTCTATAAAAAGTAACACTTCTATCTGCGCCTTCTATATAGGTACTTATCTCCACCCAGGTGTTCATACTATATACGTATCTATCATCACCCCGGTGCGCATACTATATACGTACCTATCGCCGCCTCGGTGCAGATACTATTTAAGTACCTTTCGCCGCCCCGTTGCGAATGCTAAATAGTACCTATCGTTGACCCGGTGTGAATGCTAAATACATACCTATTGCGCCCCATTGTGCATGCTACATAAGTACCTATCGCTGCCCTAGTGCGAATACTAAAGACATACCAATTGCGCCCTGGTGTGCATGCTACATAAGTACCTATCGCTGCCCTAGTGCGAATAATTAATATGTACATATTGCCGCTTTGGTGTGAATGCTAAATACATACCTATCGCCGGCCCAGTGCGAATGCTAAATACGTACCTATAGCCGCCCTGGTGCGAATGCTAAATACGTACCTATAGCCGCCCCGGTGCGAATGCTAAATACGTACCTATCACCACCACGGTGCGAATGCAAAATACATACCTTTCGCCGCCCCCGTGTGCGTGCTATATATGTACTGATCGCCGCCGCAGAGCGCATGCTATGTACGTACTTATTGCTGCCCATGTGTACATGCTATATACGTAGCTATCGCCACCCCTGAATTCTGAACACGTACCTATCGCCGCCCTGGTGTGGAAGCTAAATACGTTCATATCGCCGGCCCGGTGCGAATGCTAAATACATACCTATCGCCGCCCCAGTGTGAATTCTAAATATGTACCTATCGCCGCCCCGGTGTGAATTCTAAATACGTACTTATCACCGCCCCAGTGCAGAAGCTAAATACGTACATATCGCCACCCTGGTACGAATGCTAAATACATACCTATCGCTGCCCCGGTGTGAATGCTAAATACATACCTATCGCCGCCCTGGTGTGAATGCTAAATATGTACCTATCGCCGCCCCGGGTGTGAATTTTAAATATGTACCTTTTAGCCGCCCCAGTGTGAATTTTAAATATGTACCTTTCGCCGCCCCTGTGCGCGTGCTATATACGTACCTATCGCTGCCCCGGTGCGCGTGCTATATATGAACCGATCGCTGCCTCAGTGCGCATGCTAAATACATACCTATCACTGCCCCGGTGCGCATACTATATAGGTACTTATTACCGCCCATGTGCACATGCTATATAAGTACTTATCACCACCGCTGAATGCTAAATAAGTACCTATCGCCGCCCCGGTGTGGAAGCTAAATACGTACATATTGCCGCCCCTAAATTTGGGCGGACCCTAACAAATTTGGCCTGACCTCTAAAATTTTCCGCCTGACCCCTAAAATTTTCCCGACCCTAAATCTCTCCAGCTCCCTAATTGTTCACTCTCCCCCAACCATGAGAAATATTTTGAGTTCAAAACCAAAAAAAAGAAAAAAATTTAGCCTGACCCCTAAAAAGTTCGTCCTGACTCCTAAACTTTTCCCCGACCCCTGAATCTCTCCAGCCCCCTAATTGTTCACTCTCCCCCAACCATGAGAAATATTTTGACTTCAAAACAAAAAAAAACAAAAAAATTGGGTCTGACCCCTAAAAAGTTCGGCCTGATCCCTAAAATTTTCCCTGACCCCTAAATCTCTCCAGCACTCAAATTTTTCACTCTCCCCCAACCATGAGAAATATTTTGACTTCAAAACAAAAAAAGACAAAAAAATTTGGCCTGACCCCTAAAAAGTTCCGCCTGACCCCTAAAATTTTCCCCGACCCCTCAATCTCTCCAGCCCCCTAATTGTTCACTCTCCCCCAACCATGAGAAATATTTTGAGTTCAAAACCAAAAAAAAGAAAAAAATTTAGCCTGACCCCTAAAAAGTTCGTCCTGACCCCTAAACTTTTCCCCGACCCCTGAATCTCTCCAGCCCCCTAATTGTTCACTCTCCCCCAACCATGAGAAATATTTTGACTTCAAAACAAAAAAAAACAAAAAAATTGGGCCTGACCCCTAAAAAGTTCGGCCTGATCCCTAAAATTTTCCCTGACCCCTAAATCTCTCCAGCACTCAAATTTTTCACTCTCCCCCAACCATGAGAAATATTTTGACTTCAAAACAAAAAAAGACAAAAAAATTTGGCCTGACCCCTAAAAAGTTCCGCCTGACCCCTAAAATTTTCCCCGACCCCTCAATCTCTCCAGCCCCCTAATTGTTCACTCTCCCCCAACCCTGAGAAATATTTTCAGTTCAAAACCAAAAAAAACAAAAAAATTGGGCCTGACCCCTAAAAAGTTCGTCCTGACCCCTAAAATTTTCCCCGACCCCCTAATCTCTCCAGCCCCGTCCTCGAACTTTTTTCCACTATCCCACAACCCTGAGAAATATTTTAAGTTCAAAAAAAGAAAAAAAAAAAATTTGGCCGGACCCCTTAAAATTTTGGCCTGATCCCTAAAATTTTCCCCGACCCCCTTATCTCTCCAGCCCCACCCTCGAACTTTTTTTTCACTATCCAACAACCCTGAGAAATATTTTAAGTTCAAAAAAAAAAAAAAAAAAAAAATTTGGCCGGACCCCTAAAAATTTTGGCCTGACCCCTAAAATTTTCCTCGACCCCCTAATCTCTCCAGAACCACCCCAACTATTTTGTCAGTGTCCCACAACCCTGAGAAATATTTTAAGATAAAAAAAAAAAAAAAAAAATTTGGCCGGACCCCTGAAAAACGGGCCTGACACCTAAAATTTTCCCCGACCCCCTAATCTCTCAAGCCCCCCCCCAACTTTTTTTGTCAGTGTCCCACAACCCTGAGAAATATTTTCAGTTCAAACCCCCCCCCCAAAAAAACATTTGGCCTGACCCTTAAAAAGTTCGTCCTGACCCCTAAAATTTTCCCCGACCCCTAAATCTCTCCTGCCCGTTAATTTTTCACTCTCCCCCAACCCTGAGAAATATTTTCAGTTCAAAACCAAAAAAAAAGAAAAAAATTTGGCCTGACCCCTAAAAAGTTCGTCCTGACCCCTAAAATTTTCCCCGACCCCTAAATCTCTCCAGCCCACTAATTTTTCACTCTCCCCACACCCTGAGAAATATTTTGAGTTCAAAACAAAAAAAAAACAAAAAAATTTGACCTGACCCCTTAAAAGTTCCGCCTGACCCCTAAAATTTTCCCCGACCCCTAAATCTCTCCAGCCCCCTAATTTTTCACTCTCCCCCAACCCTGAGAAATATTTTGAGTTCAAAACAAAAAAAAAGAAAAAAATTTGGCTTGACCCCTAAAAAGTTCCGCCTGACCCCTAAAATTTTCCCCGACCCCTCAATCTCTCCAGCCCCCTAATTGTTCACTCTCCCCCAACCCTGAGAAATATTTTGAGTTAAAAACCAGAAAATAGAAAAAAATTTGGCCTGAACCCTAAAAAGTTTGTCTTGACCCCTAAAATTTTCCCTGACCCCTAAATCTCTCCAGCCCCCAAATTTTTCACTCTCCCCCAACCATGAGAAATATTTTGACTTCAAAACAAAAAAAAACAAAAAAATTTGGCCTGACCCCTAAAAAGTTCCGCCTGACCCCTAAAATTTTCCCCGACCCCTCAATCTCTCCAGCCCCCTAATTGTTCACTCTCCCCCAACCCTGAGAAATATTTTCAGTTCAAAACCAAAAAAAACAAAAAAATTTGGCCTGACCCCTTAAAAGTTCGTCCTGACCCCTAAAATTTTCCCCGACCCCTAAATCTCTCCAGCCCCCTAATTTTTCACTCTCCCCCAACCATGAGATATATTTTAACTTCAAAACAAAAAAAAACAAAAAAAATTTGGCCTGACCCCTTAAAAGTTCGTCCTGACCCCTAAAATTTTCCCCGACCCCTAAATCTATCCAGGCCCCTAATTTTTCACTCTCCCCCAACCATGAGAAATATTTTCAGTTCAAAACCAAAAAAAACAAAAAAATTTGGCCTGACCCCTAAAAAGTTCGTCCTGACCCCTAAAATTTTCCCCGACCCCTAAATCTCCCCAGCCCCCTAATTTTTCACTCTCCCCCAACCCTGAGAAATATTTTGAGTTCAAAACCAGAAAAAAAAAAAAAATTTGGCCTGAACCCTAAAAAGTTCGTCCTGACCCCTAAAATTTTCCCCGACCCCTAAATCTCTCAAGACCCCTAATTTTTCACTCTTCCCCAACCATGAGAAATATTTTGACTTCAAAACAAAAAAAAACAAAAAATTTGGCCTGACCCCTAAAAAGTTCGTCCTGACACCTAAAATTTTCCCCGACCCCCTAATCTCTCCAGCTTCGTCCTCGAACTTTTTTTCCACTATCCCACAACCCTGAGAAATATTTTAAGTTCAAAAAAAGAAAAAAAAAAAAATTTGGCCGGACCCCTTAAAATTTTGGCCTGACCCCTAAAATTTTCCCCGACCCCCTAATCTCTCCAGCCCCACCCTCGAACTTTTTTTTCACTATCCAACAACCCTGAGAAATATTTTAAGTTAAAAAAAAGAAAAAAAAAAAAATTTGGCCGGACCCCTAAAAATTTTGGCCTGAATCCTAAAATTTTCCTCGACCCCCTAATCTCTCCAGCACCCCCCAACTATTTTGTCAGTGTCCCACAACCCTGAGAAATATTTTAAGATCAAAAAAAAAAAAAAAAAAATTGGGCCGGACCCCTGAAAAATTGGGCCTGACCCCTAAAATTTTCCCCGACCCCCTAATCTCTCAAGCCCCCCCCCAACTTTTTTTGTCAGTGTCCCACAACCCTGAGAAATATTTTCAGTTCAAAACCCCCCCAAAAAAACCATTTGGCCTGACCCCTAAAAAGTTCGTCCTGACCCCTAAAATTTTCCCCGACCCCTAAATCTCTCCAGCCCGTTAATTTTTCACTCTCCCCCAACCCTGAGAAATATTTTCAGTTCAAAATCAAAAAAAAAGAAAAAAATTTGGCCTGACCCCTAAAAAGTTCGTCCTGACCCCTAAAATTTTCCCCGACCCCTAAATCTCTCCAGCCAACTAATTTTTCACTCTCCCCACACCCTGAGAAATATTTTGAGTTCAAAACAAAAAAAAACAAAAAAATTTGGCTTGACCCCTAAAAAGTTCCGCCTGACCCCTAAAATTTTCCCCGACCCCTCAATCTCTCCAGCCCCCTAATTGTTCACTCTCCCCCAACCCTGAGAAATATTTTGAGTTCAAAACCAGAAAAAAGAAAAAAATTTGGCCTGAACCCTTAAAAGTTCGTCTTGACCCCTAAAATTTTCCCTGACCCCTAAATCTCTCCAGCCCCCTAATTTTTAACTGTCCCTCAACGCTGAGAAATATTTTCAGTTCAAAACCAAAAAAAACAAAAAAATTTTGCCTGACCCCTAAAAAGTTCGTCCTGACCTCTAAAATTTTCCCCGACCCCTAAATCTCTCCAGCCCCCTAATTTTTCACTCTCCCCCAACCATGAGATATATTTTGACTTCAAAACAAAAAAAAAGAACAAAATTTGGCCTGACGCCTAAAAAGTTCGTCCTGACCCCTAAAATTTTCCCCGACCCCTAAATCTCTCCAGGCCCCTAATTTTTCACTCTCCCCCAACCATTAGAAATATTTTGAGTTCAAAACCAGAAAAAAAAAAAAAATTTGGCCTGAACCCTAAAAAGTTCGTCCTGACCCCTAAAATTTTCCCCGACCCCTAAATCTCTCAAGACCCCTAATTTTTCACTCTCCCCCAACCATGAGAAATATTTTGACTTCAAAACAAAAAAAAACAAAAAATTTGGCCTGACCCCTAAAAAGTTCGTCCTGACACCTAAAATTTTCCCCGACCCCCTAATCTCTCCAGCTTCGTCCTCGAACTTTTTTTCCACTATCCCACAACCCTGAGAAATATTTTAAGTTCAAAAAAAGAAAAAAAAAAAATTTGGCCGGACCCCTTAAAATTTTGGCCTGACCCCTAAAATTTTCCCCGACCCCCTAATCTCTCCAGCCCCACCCTCGAACTTTTTTTTCACTATCCAACAACCCTGAGAAATATTTTAAGTTAAAAAAAAGAAAAAAAAAAAAATTTGGCCGGACCCCTAAAAATTTTGGCCTGAATCCTAAAATTTTCCTCGACCCCCTAATCTCTCCAGCACCCCCCAACTATTTTGTCAGTGTCCCACAACCCTGAGAAATATTTTAAGATCAAAAAAAAAAAAAAAAAATTGGGCCGGACCCCTGAAAAATTGGGCCTGACCCCTAAAATTTTCCCCGACCCCCTAATCTCTCAAGCCCCCCCCCCAACTTTTTTTGTCAGTGTCCCACAACCCTGAGAAATATTTTCAGTTCAAAACCCCCCCAAAAAAACCATTTGGCCTGACCCCTAAAAAGTTCGTCCTGACCCCTAAAATTTTCCCCGACCCCTAAATCTCTCCAGCCCGTTAATTTTTCACTCTCCCCCAACCCTGAGAAATATTTTCAGTTCAAAATCAAAAAAAAAGAAAAAAATTTGGCCTGACCCCTAAAAAGTTCGTCCTGACCCCTAAAATTTTCCCCGACCCCTAAATCTCTCCAGCCAACTAATTTTTCACTCTCCCCACACCCTGAGAAATATTTTGAGTTCAAAACAAAAAAAAACAAAAAAATTTGGCTTGACCCCTAAAAAGTTCCGCCTGACCCCTAAAATTTTCCCCGACCCCTCAATCTCTCCAGCCCCCTAATTGTTCACTCTCCCCCAACCCTGAGAAATATTTTGAGTTCAAAACCAGAAAAAAGAAAAAAATTTGGCCTGAACCCTTAAAAGTTCGTCTTGACCCCTAAAATTTTCCCTGACCCCTAAATCTCTCCAGCCCCCTAATTTTTCACTGTCCCTCAACGCTGAGAAATATTTTCAGTTCAAAACCAAAAAAAACAAAAAAATTTTGCCTGACACCTAAAAAGTTCGTCCTGACCTCTAAAATTTTCCCCGACCCCTAAATCTCTCCAGCCCCCTAATTTTTCACTCTCCCCCAACCATGAGATATATTTTGACTTCAAAACAAAAAAAAAGAACAAAATTTGGCCTGACGCCTAAAAAGTTCGTCCTGACCCCTAAAATTTTCCCCGACCCCTAAATCTCTCCAGGCCCCTAATTTTTCACTCTCCCCCAACCATTAGAAATATTTTGAGTTCAAAACCAAAAAAAACAAAAAAATTTGGCCTGACCCCTAAAAAGTTCCGCCTGACCCCTAAAATTTTCCCCGACCCCTCAAACTCTCCAGCCCCCTAATTTTTCACTCTCCCCCAACCCTGAGAAATATTTTCAGTTCAAAACCAAAACAAACAAAAAAATTTGGCCTGACCCCTTAAAAGTTCGTCCTGACCCCTAAAATTTTCCCCGACCCCTAAATCTCTCCAGCCCCCTAATTTTTCACTCTCACCCAACCATGAGATATATTTTGACTTCAAAACAAAAAAAAATAAATAAAATTTGGCCTGACCCCTAAAAAGTTCGTCCTGACCCCTAAAATTGTCCCCGACCCCTAAATCTATCCAGGCCCCTAATTTTTCACTCTCCCCCAACCATGAGAAATATTTTCAGTTCAAAACAAAAAAAAACAAAAAAATTTGGCCTGACCCCTAAAAAGTTCGTCCTGACCCCTAAAATTTTCCACGACCCCCTAATCTCTCCAGCCCCGTCCTCGAACTTTTTTTTCACTATCCCACAACCCTGAGAAATATTTTAATTTCAAAAAAAGAAAAAAAAAAAAAATTTGGCCGGACCCCTCTAAATTTTGGCCTGACCCCTAAAATTTTCCCCGACCCCCTAATCTCTCCAGCCCCACCCTCGAACTTTTTTTTCACTATCCCACAACCCTGAGAAATATTTTAAGTTCAAAAAAAGAAAAAAAAAAAAATTTGGCCGGACCCCTAAAAATTTAGGCCTGACCCCTAAAATTTTCCTCGACCCCCTAATCTCTCCAGCACCCCCCAACTATTTTGTCAGTGTCCCACAACCCTGAGAAATATTTTAAGATAAAAAAAAAAAAAAAAAAAATTTGGCCGGACCCCTGAAAAATTGGGCCTGACCCCTAAAATTTTCCCCGACCCCCTAATCTCTCAAGCCCCCCCCCCCAACTTTTTTTGTCAGTGTCCCACAACCCTGAGAAATATTTTCAGTTCAAAACCCCCCCCAAAAAACATTTGGCCTGACCCCTAAAAAGTTCGTCCTGACCCCTAAAATTTTCCCCGACCCCTAAATCTCTCCAGCCCGTTAATTTTTCACTCTCCCCCAACCATGAGATATATTTTCAGTTCAAAACCAAAAAAAACAAATAAATTTGGCCTGACCCCTAAAAAGTTCGTCCTGACCCCTAAAATTTTCCCCGACCCCTAAATCTCTCCAGCCCACTAATTTTTTTCACTCTCCCCCAACCAAGAGATATATTTTCAGTTCAAAACAAAAAAAAAACAAAAACATTTGGCCTGACCCCTAAAAAGTTCGTCCTGACCCCTAAAATTTTCCCTGACCCTTAAATCTCTCCAGCCCGTTAATTTTTCACTCTCCCCCAACCATTAGAAATATTTTGAGTTCAAAACCAAAAAAAACAAAAAAATTTGGCCTGACCCCTAAAAAGTTCGTCCTGACCCCTTTAATTTTCCCCGATCCCTAAATCTCTCCAGCCCCCTAATTTTTCACTCTCCCCCAACCATTAGAAATATTTTGAGTTAAAAACCAAACAAAACAAAAAAATTTGGCCTGACCCCTAAAAAGTTCGTCCTGACCCCTAAAATTTTCCCCGATCCCTAAATCTCTCCAGCCCGTTAATTTTTCACTCTCCCCCAACCATGAGAAATATTTTCAGTTCAAAACAAAAAAAAAACAAAAAAATTTGGCCTGACCCCTAAAAAGTTCGTCCTGACCCCTAAAATTTTCCCCGACCCCTAAATCTCTCCAGGCCCCTAATTTTTCACTCTCCCCCAACCATTAGAAATATTTTGAGTTCAAAACCAAAAAAAATTGGCCTGACCCCTAAAAAGTTCCGCCTGACATCTAAAATTTTCCCCGACCCCTAAATCTCTCCAGCCCCCTAATTTTTCACTCTCCCCCAACCCTGAGAAATATTTTCAGTTCAAAACCAAAAAAAACAAAAAAATTTGGCCTGACCCCTAAAAAGTTCGTCCTGACCCCTAAAATTTTCCCCGACCCCTAAATCTCTCCAGCCCCCTAATTTTTCACTCTCCCCCAACCATTAGAAATATTTTCAGTTCAAAACCAAAAAAAAACAAAAAAATTTGGCATGACCCCTAAAAAGTTCGTCCTGACCCCTAAAATTTTCCCCGACCCCTAAATCTCTCCAGCCCCCTAATTTTTCACTCTCCCCCAACCATGAGAAATATTTTCAGTTCAAAACCAAAAAAAACAAAAAAACTTGGCATGACCCCTAAAAAGTTCGTCCTGACCCCTAAAATTTTCCCCGACCCCTAAATCTCTCCAGCCCCCCCCCCAACTTTTTTTTAAAAACGTGAGTTATCGCTCTTCCTTAGCTATCCTTTAACAACATTCCTGGGGGACCGTTATACTTTAGAAGCACCAACATTTGTAGGGACCATTATAATTTAGAAGCACCAACATTCCTGGGGTGAGACCGTTATACTTCAGAAGCACCAATATTTCTAGGGACTGTTATACTATAGAATCACCAACATTCCTAGCGGGCCGTGATACTTTAGAAGCACCACACCAGGTCCCTATAGTGGAGAAGCACCCCTGGTCCCTATACTGGAGAAGCACCCATTGTCCCTATTCTGCAGAAGCCTCCGGGTTCTAAAATGTAGAAGCACCCCTGGTGCTGGGTCATATACAGTAGAAGCATCCTTGGTCCCTATACTGGAGAAGCACCCATGGTCCTTATACTGCAGAAGCCTCTATGTTCTAATATTGTAGAAGCACCCCCGGTACTGGGTCCTATACTGTAGAAGTACTCTGGTCCCTATACTGTAGAAGCACCATTGCCCCTATTCTGTAGAAGCCTCCGGATTCTATATGGTAGAAGCACCCCCGGTTCTGGGTCCTATACTGTAGAAGCACCCATGGTCCCTATTCTGCAGAAGCCTCCGGGTCCTATATTGTAGAAGCACCCCCGGTTCTGGGTCTTTTTTATACATATATAGAGTGGTTATGACCCAACGGGTCACTGGTAACATGTACTGGTTAAATTGTCTTTTTCTTTTTTTATACATATATAGAGTGGTTATGACTCAACGGGTGACTGTAAACGTGTACTTGTCAAATTCCTCTTTTTTTCTTGTTTCATCACTATAAAATATAATGAAAAATAACTGAAACCCCCCCCCCCCCCCCCCGATAAAATATGCCCCATGGACCCCTAAGAGGTGGGTTTATAGATTCAGGAATACTCTCATCATCTTACTCTGTGAATTTTACATAAGAATACACTTTTATATGTTATGTATAAAAATATGTTGAAGTAAAATAAGTTTTGAAGAGAAAAAAAAATTCAAAACCTATAACGATGACGTCATATACCTATTACTGTGACGTCACGTGCACAAGAATAAGTTGGTTGAAAACGAAATTATTATTACATAATTACATTGGCTGATTTCCAAATTACTACTGAATAACATTAGAAAAGTTTGAAAAAACCAGACCCGCTGCTGAAGACTGGCCCCGTTGACCCCCAACAACATGTTTTTTTGTTGTAATTTTGAGATATTATGATCCCAGGTGTTGTACGGTGCTGAAGATGTCAACTTTTTGACATGTCGCCGCGTAGTTTTTGAGGAGAAGCTGGACATACAAACAGACAAACAGACAAACAGACATACAGACAACTGCCCTTTATAGAGGGGACTAGCGGGGCTACCCGGCGTTGCTCGGGGTCATAAAAACATATATTTGAAGAAAGATCGTGTGTGTAACATCTTTATATTCAAACTTCTATGTCCGCTCCCTCTCTCTATAGCCGTCTATTTATCTTTCTACCTTTCTCTTCCCTGGTCGCCCCATTTCGCCGCTACTTTCTAATTTTGCCTTTTTCAAAAGCTGTTTCTTCCCCACCATTTCTCCTATTGCCCAGGGTAATAGTATGACATATTTCTATAAAAAGTAACACCTCTATCTGCGCCTTCTATATAGGTACTTATCTCCACCCCGGTGTTCATACTATATACGTATCTATCATCACCCCGGTGCGCATACTATATACGTACCTATCGCCGCCCCAGTGCACATACTATATACGTACCTATCGCCGCCCCGGTGCAGATACTATTTAAGAACCTATCGCCGCCTTCAAAACAAAAAAAAAGAACAAAATTTGGCCTGACGCCTAAAAAGTTCGTCCTGACCCCTAAAATTTTCCCCGACCCCTAAATCTCTCCAGGCCCCTAATTTTTCACTCTCCCCCAACCATGAGAAATATTTTGACTTCAAAACAAAAAAAAACAAAAAAATTTGGCCTGACCCCGAAAAAGTTCCGCCTGACCCCTAAAATTTTCCCGACCCTAAATGTCTCCAGCCCCCTAATTTTTCACTCTCCCCCAACCATGAGATATATTTTGACTTCAAAACAAAAAAAAACAAAAAAATTTGGCCTGCCCCTAAAAAGTTCGTCCTGACCCCTAAAATTTTCCCCGACCCCTAAATCTCTCCAGCCTCTAATTTTTCACTCTCCCCCAACCATGAGAAATATTTTGACTTCAAAACAAAAAAAAACAAAAAAATTTGGCCTGACCCCTAAAAAGTTCCGCCTGACCCCTAAAATTTTCCCCGACCCCTCAATCTCTCCAGCCCCCTAATTGTTCACTCTCCCCCAACCCTGAGAAATATTTTGACTTCAAAACAAAAAAAAAAAAAAAAAAAAAAAAAAATTTGGCCTGACCCCTAAAAAGTTCGTCCTGACTCCTAAAATTTTCCCCGACCCCTAAATCTCTCCAGCCCCCTAATTTTTCACTCTCTTACAACCATTAGATACATTTTGACTTAAAAACAAAAAAAAAAAAAAAAATTTGGCCTGACCCCTAAAAAGTTCGTCCTGACCCCTAAAATTTCCCCGACCCCTAAATCTCTCCAGCCCCCTAATTTTTCACTCTCGCCTAACCCTGAGAAATATTTTGACTTCAAAACAAAAAATAAGCAAAAAATTTGGCCTGACCCCTAAAAAGTTCGTCCTGACCCCTAAAATTTTTCCCGACCCCTAAATCTCTCCAGCCCCCTAATTTTTCACTCTCCCCCAACCATGAGATATATTTTGACTTTAAAACAAAAAAAAACAAAAAAATTTGGCCTGCCCCTAAAAAGTTCGTCCTGACCCCTAAAATTTCCCCGACCCCTAAATCTCTCCAGCCCCCTAATTTTTCACTCTCCCCTAACCCTGAGAAATATTTTGACTTCAAAACAAAAAAAAAACAAAAAAATTTGGCCTGACTCCTAAAAAGTTCGGCCTGACCCCTAAAATTTTTCGTCGACCCCTCAATCTCTCCAGCCCCCTAATTTTTCACTCTCCTCCAACTCTGAGAAATATTTTGACTTCAAAACAAAAAATTGGCGTGACCACTAAAAAGTGCGGCCTGACCCCTAAATCTCTCCAGCCCCTCATCCCAACTAATTTTTCACTCTCACATAACCCTGAGAAATATTTTGAGTTAAAAACAAAATAAAAAAGAACAAATTTTGCCTGACCCCTAAAAAGTTCGGATTGACCCCTAAAATTTTCTCCGACCCCTCAATGTCTCCAGCGAAATATTTTGAGTTTAAAAAAAAATGTTATTTAACATGTATACAAATATTAGTGAAAACAGTGGCGGAGCATAATTATTTCTATTCTTACTTTATTTATTGAGATGTTTTTTAATATGTATACAAATATTAGTGAAAACAATGACGGAGCATAATTATTTCTCTTTTTACTGTACTTATTGAGACGTTATTTAATATGTATACAAATATTAGTGAAAACAATGGTGGAGCATAATTATTTCTCTTCTTACTTTACTTATTGAGACGTTATTTAATATGTATACAAATATTAGTGAAAACAGTGGCGGAGCATAATTATTTCTATTTTTAGTTTATTTATTGAGACGTTTTTTAATATGTATACAAATATTAGTGAAAACAATGGTGGAGCATAATTTTTTCTTCCTTTAAATTTACTGATTGAAACGTTATTTAATATGTATACAAATATTTGTGAAAACAATGGTGGAGCATAATTATATCTCTTCTTACTTTACTTATTGAGACGTTATTTAATATGTATACAAATATAAGTGAAAACAATGGAGGAGCATAATAATTTCTCTTCTTACCTTACTTTTTGAGACGTTATTTAATATGTATACAAATATTAGTGAAAACAATGGTGGAGCATAATTATTTCTCTTTTTACTTTACTTCTTGAAACGTTATTTAATATGTATACAAATATTAGTGAAAACAATGGTGGAGCATAATTATTTATTACACTAACTTCACACCTCTCAAAAAGAAGGAGGTAATACCTGGGAGGATGGTATCATGTCAACAGAAGAAATGCGGTTAGGATTAAGCAACCCTTGCTTCACTATAAACTCGTGTTCAAAAAAGTTCCGTTAGGGATCCACTTTGACGTCATTTCCTGTTAAAATCGTGACTTTGCATTATGCCGACAATCCCCCATCTCCAAATTTGGCATGAGGCGCTTCACCGGCGAATGCCGACACTCCCCCCCCCTAATTTGACCTGAAGCAGTCACACCGCCGCTCTATCTCTACAACTCTCAAAAAGGAGGAGGTAATGCCTAGGAGGGTGGTATCATAACAACAGAACGGGCGTAGGGGAGGAAAGGAAGGTAGAAGGGGTGGGAGTGAGAGGGAAAGAAGAGTTTTAGTGTGAGGGATTTTCTTCCCTACACTCTTTTCCTCTGACGTCATTTCCTGTTAAAAGCATGACGGTGCATTATTTCTCAAATTCTACATGATGTCATTGTTTTTTTCTCAAATTAGTACTAAACAACGTTGAAAATCGAGGAAAAAGGCAGTCGACCCTCGAAGAGTCCATTTTTTTTCCGGTTCTGAGATAGTATACGTCCCGGGGCTGGCCGGTCAGAATGACGTCAACTGTGTGACTGTTTGTTGGGTACTCCCGGAGGAGTATCTGGACATACAAACAGACAAACAGACATACATACAGACAACTGGCCTTTATATAATAGAAGATACAAATAAATGCACATTGGCCTTTATTATAGATACAAATAAATGCACATTGGTCTTTATTATAGATTTGCTTAATACCCCCCCCCCCCAAGAAAAGATTTGGCCTGATGCGCTCACACCGGCGAATGCTGACACTCTCTCCTCGCAACAGATACTACACTGTCTCCACCCTCTCAAAAAGGTGTGAGCGCTGGCGAATGCCGACACTCCCCCTCCCCAAATTTGGCCTGAGGGACTCACACCGGCGAATGCCGTCACCCCCCCCCAATTTGACATGAAAGGAGGAGGTAATGCCTATCATGATAACGGAAGGGAGGGGGAGGAATATTAGCGTCTATTAAAAGGTTGTAGTGTGAGTGAATTTCTTCCCGCCACTTTGCATTATTTTTCAAATTATCTGCCACTCTCTGACGTCATGATATAACCGGACACAATTTAGAGCAAGACCGGGTACATCCGGCAAGGGATTATGGGACATGTGCGGATGTGATTGAGCAACCCTTGTTTCACTACACACTCTTAACGTAGGATTACTATGTTGTTATTGATGCATCCGGACAGAAGTTATTGGATGATCCGGTTGTATCAAACCGGACACAATTTAGGACAAGACCGGGTACATCCGGCAAGGGATTATGGGATGTTTACAGTGACTCTGCATTTTTATCGGATTAGTACATAAATACATTAGATTATTTCGAATTTACTATCGAATTTGACCTCCTAGAACTGCACAGGACAAACCCATAGACCGACGGAATGAAGCCCCGAAGGCCAAGACGATACCAGTCTATGGGGTGCAGTATCCATCGAAACAGATACTACACTTTGATGTTAGCCAAAAGAAGTGAATTAATGTCATTTTCGGTAATGGCGTATGAAAGCTATGTTGAATTAGAGAAAAACGGCCTAGGGGAGTCTAAAATTCATTGTTGATATTCCAAACTTATATAAGAATTTGTTAAATAGTAGTATACAATGTTTTTTGAAAGAAAATCATAGTTATTGTTACTTATTAATTTAATAATGTCATTTGAACAGTCTCTAGTGGATAGACCGCTGTTCAGGTGTAGATTGGTTATAAATACCCCAGTAAAACCTCAGAATTTTAATTTCGGATCTTTACTTGGTCTTTTGGCTAATATCAAAGTGTAGTATCTGTTCTCGGCATTTTTGCCTTGAGATAAAGTGTATTATCTAGTCCTATCCTATAGGTGTCTATCTTACACTCTCGAATCAAAAATCAGATTATCATTTTATTTTTGAATCCCTTTTCCTTTTGTTCACTTCCTCTCCCCTAAAGTACGGGCGTCACTCCTCCAAAGTTCGCCTTAGGCGCTGCCCTCCCCAAATTTTGCCTGAGGCGCACCACCGCCTAATGCCGACTGACTCTCCCCATATTTGACCTGAGGCGCTCACACCGGCTAATGCCGCAACTCCCCCTCCCCCAAATTCAGCCTCCCCATGCCGACACTACTCCCCAAATTCGGCCTGAGGACCTTCTCCCCGAATTTCGCCTGAGGCGCACCACCGCCGAATGCCGACACTCACCCTTCCCATATTTCGCCTGAGGCGCTCATACTGCCGACACTCATTCCCAAATTCTGCGCCCCACCGGCGAATGCTGACACTCCTCTTCCCCAAATTTCGCCTGAGGCGCTAATACCGGCGAATGCCGACATTCCCCCTCCCCAAATTTGGCCTGAGGCGCCCCACCGCCAAATGCCGACCCTCCCCTCAAATTTCGCCTGAGCCGCTAACACCGGCGAATGCCGACACCCTCCACACCCACCCCAATTTTTAAATATGTATACAAAAAGGAGGAGGTAATACCTAGGAGGATGTTATCATGTCAACAGAAAAAAACTCATGTTAAAAAAAGTGCCGTTATTGATTAAACAACACTTGCGTCACTATAAACGCATGTATCAAAAAGTGCCAAATTCGACCTGAGGCGCTCATACTGACGAATGCCGACACTCCTCCCCAAATTTCGCCTGAGGCGACCATACTTGCGTAACTCCTCCCCGAATTTTGCCTGAGGCGCCCCACCGGCAAATGCTGACCCTCCCCCAAATTTCGCCTGATGCGCCCCACCGGCGAATGCCGACACCCCCCACACCCACCCCAATTTTTCAATATGTATACAATATGTATAGAAATATTAGTGAAAACAATGGGGGAGCATACAAATATTATTGAAAACAGTGGGGGAGCATAATTATTTATTACTTTAGTTTTACTGATACTACACTAACTTCACACCTCTCAAAAAGGAGGAGGTAATACCTAGGAGGATGTTATCATGTCAACAGAAAAAATGTGGTTAGGATTAAGCAACCCTTACTTCACTATGAACTCATGTTAAAAAAAGTGCCGTTATTGATTAAACAACACTTGCGTCACTATAAACGCATGTATCAAAAAGTGCCGTTAGATGTTACGCAACCCTTGCATCACTATGGACTCATGTTCAAAAAAGTGCCGTTAGTAAGTAAGCAACCCATGCTTGACTATGGACTCGTGTTCAAAAAAAGTGCCGTTTGTGATTAAGCAACACTTGCTTCACTATAAACTCATGTTCAAAAAAGAGCCGTTAGGGATTTCCTCTGACGTCATTTCCTGTTAAAATCATGACGGTGCATTATTTCTCAAATTCTTTGTTTTTTTCTCAAATTAGTACTAAACAACGTTGAAAATCGAGGAAAAAGGCACCCCCCCCATTGGAGAAAAGTGCTCAGTCGAACCCCAAAGAGTCCATTTTTTTTTCCGGTTGAGAGATATTATACGACCCGGGGCTGGCCGGTCATAATGACGTCAACCGTGTGACTGTTTGTTGGGTCCTCTCGGAGGAGTTTGTGGACATACAAACAAACAGACAAACAGACATACAGACAACTGGCCTTTATATAATAGACTAGCGGGGCTACCCGGCGTTGCTCGGGGTCATAAAAACATATATTTGAAGAAAAATCGTGTGTGTAACATCTTTATATTCAAACTTCTATGTCCGCCCTCTCTCTCTATAGCCGTCTCTTTATCTGCTACCTTTCTCTTTCCTGGTCGCCCCATTTTGCCGCTACTTTCTAATTTTGCCTTTTGCAAAAGCTGTTTCTTCCCCACCATTTCTCCTATTGCCCAGGGTAATAGTATGACATATTTCTATAAAAAGTAACACCTCTATCTGCGCCTTCTATATAGGTACTTATCTCCACCCCGGTGTTCATACTATATACGTATCTATCATCACCCCGGTGCGCATACTATATACGTACCTATCGCCGCCCCAGTGCACATACTATATACGTACCTATCGCCGCCCCGTTGCGAATGCAAAATAGTACCTATCGTTGCCCCGGTGTGAATGCTAAATACATACCTATTGCGCCCCGGTGTGCATGCTACATAAGTACCTATCGCTGCCCTAGTGCGAATACTAAAGACATACCAATTGCGCCCCGGTGTGCATGCTACATAAGTACCTATCGCTGCCCTAGTGCGAATAATTAATATGTACATATTGCCGCTTTGGTGTGAATGCTAAATACGTACCTATCGCCGGCCCAGTGCGAATGCTAAACACGTACCTATAGCCGCCCTGGTGCGAATGCTAAATACGTACCTATAGCTGCCCCAGTGCGAATGCTAAATACGTACCTATCACCACTACGGTGCGAATGCGAAATACATACCTTTCGCCGCCCCAGTGCGCTTGCAATATATGTACTAATCGCCGCCGCAGAGCGCATGCTATGTACGTACTTATTGCTGCCCATGTGTACATGCTATATACGTAGCTATCGCCACCCCTGAATTCTGAATACGTACCTATCGCCGCCCTGGTGTGGAAGCTAAATACGTACATATCGCCGCCCCGGTGCCAATGCTAAATACATACCTATCGCCGCCCCGGTTTGAATTCTAAATACGTACCTATTGCCGCCCCGGTGTGAATTCTAAATACGTACCTATCGCCACCCCGGTGCAGAAGCTAAATACGTACATATCACTGCCCCGGTGCGAATGCTAAATACATACCTATCGCTGCCCCGGTGTGAATTATAAATACATACCTATCGCCGCCCCGGTGTGAATGCTAAATACGTACCTATCGCCGCCCCGGTGTGAATTTTAAATATGTACCTTTCGCCGCCCGGTGTGAATTTTGAATATGTACCTTTCGCCGCCCCTGTGCGCGTGCTATATACGTACCTATCGCCGCCCTGGTGCGCGTGCTATATATGAACCGATCGCTGCCTCAGTGCGCATGCTAAATACATACCTATCACTGCCCCGGTGTGCACACTATATACGTACTTATTACCGCCCATGTGCACATGCTATATAAGTACCTATCACCACCGCTGAATGCTAAATAAGTACCTATCGCAGCCCCGGTGTGGATACTAAATACGTACATATCGCTGCCCCTAAATTTGGGCAGGCCCCTAAAAAATTTGGCCTGACCCCTAAAATTTTCCCCGTCCCCTAAATCTCTCCAGCCTCTAATTTTTCACTCTCCCCCAACCATGAGAAATGCTTTGACTTCAAAACAAAAAAAAAACAAAAAAATTTGGCCTGACCCCTAAAAAGTTCGTCCTGACCCCTAAAATTTTCCCCGACCCCTCAATCTCTCCAGCCCCCTAATTTTTCACTCTCCCCCAACCCTGAGAAATATTTTGAGTTCAAAACCAAAAAAAACAAAAAAATTTGGCCTGACCCCTAAAAAGTTCGTCCTGACCCCTAAAATTTTCCCCGACCCCTAAATCTCTCCAGCCCTCTAATTTTTCACTCTCGCCCAACCCTGAGAAATATTTTGACTTCAAAACAAAAAAAAACAAAAAAATTTGGCATGACCCCTAAAAAGTTCGGCCTGATCCCTAAAATTTTCCTCGACCCCTAAATCTCTCCAGCCCCTTAATTTTTCACTCCTCGGCCAACCATGAGATATATTTTGAGTTCAAAACAAAAAAAAAACAAAAAAAATTTGGCCTGACCCCTAAAAAGTGCGTCCTGACCCCTAAAATTTTCCCCGACCCCTAAATCTCTCCAGCTACCTAATTTTTCACTCTCCCCCAACCCTGAGAAATATTTTGAGTTCAAAACCAAAAAAAAGAAAAAAATTTGGCCGGACCCCTAAAAAGTTCCGCCTAACCCCTAAAATTTTCCCTGACCCCTCAATTTCTCCAGCCCCCTAATTTTTCACTCTCCCCCAACCCTGAGAAATATTTTGACTTCAAAACAAAAAAAAACAAAAAAATTTGGCCTGACCCTAAAAAGTTCGTCCTGACCCCTAAAATTTTCCCCGACCCCTAAATCTCTCCAGCCCCCTAATTTTTCACTCTCCCCCAACCATGAGATATATTTTGACTTCAAAACAAAAAAAAACAAAAAAATTTGGCCTGACCCCTAAAAAGTTCGTCCTGACCCCTAAAATTTTCCCCGACCCCTACATCTCTCCAGCCCCTATTTTTTCACTCTCCCCAACCATGAGAAATATTTTGACTTCAATACAAAAAAAAAAACAAAAAAATTTGGCCTGACCCCTAAAAAGTTCGTCCTGACCCCTAAAATTTTCCCCGACCCCTAAATCTCTCCAACCCCATAATTTTTCACTCTCCCCCAACCATAAGATATATTTTGACTTCAAAACAAAAAAAAACAAAAAAATTTGGCCGGACCACTAAAAAATTTGGCCTGACCCCTAAAATTTTCCCCGACCCCTAAATCTCTCCAGCCCCCTAATATTTCACTCTCCCCTAACCATGAGAACTATTTTGAGTTCAAAACCAAAAAAAAGAACAAAATTTGGCCTGACCCCTAAAAAGTTCGTCCTGACCCCTAAAATTTTCCCCGACCCCTAAATCTCTCCAGCCCCCTAATTTTTCACTCTCCCCCAACCCTGAGATATACTTTGACTTCAAAACAAAAAAAAAAAAAAATTTGGCCTGACCCCTAAAAAGTGCGTCCTGACCCCTAAAATTTTCCCCGACCCCTAAATCTCTGCAGCCCCCTATTTTTTCACTCTCCCCAACCATGAGAAATATTTTGACTTCAAAACAAAAAAAAAACAAAAAAATTTGGCCAGACCCCTAAAAAGTTCGTCCTGACAACTAAAATTTTCCCCGACCCCTAAATCTCTCCAGCCCCCTAATTTTTCACTCTCCCCCAACCATGAGATATATTTTGACTTCAAAACAAAAAAAAACAAAAAAATTTGGCCGGACCTCTAAAAAATTTGGCCTGACCCCTAAAATTTTCCCCGACCCCTAAATCTCTCCAGCCCCCTAATTTTTCACTCTCCTCCAACCCATAGAAATATTTTGAGTTCAAAACCAAAACAAAGAAAAAAATTTGGCCTGACCCCTAAAAAGTTCGTCCTGACCCCTAAAATTTTCCCCGACCCCTAAATCTCTCCAGCCCCCTAATTTTTCACTCTCCCCTAACCATGAGAAATATTTTGAGTTCAAAACCAAAAAAAAGAACAAAATTTGGCCTGACCCCTAAAAAGTTCGTCCTGACCCCTAAAATTTTCCCCGACCCCTCAATCTCTCCAGCCCTCTAATTTTTCACTCTCCTCCAACCCATAGAAATATTTTGAGTTCAAAACCAAAACAAAAAAAAAAAGTTGGCCTGACCCCTAAAAAGTTCGTCCTGACCCCTAAACATTTCCCCGACCCCTAAATCTATCCAGCCCCCTAATTTTTCACTCTCTTACAACCATTAGATATATTTTGACTTCAAAACAAAAAAAAACAAAAAAATTTGGCCTGACCCCTAAAAAGTTTGTCCTGACCCCTAAAATTTTCCCCGACCCCTAAATCTCTCCAACCCCCTAATTTTTTACTCTCCCCCAACCATGAGATATATTTTGACTTCAAAACAAAAAAAAACAAAAAAATTTGGCCGGACCACTAAAAAATTTGGCCTGACCCCTAAAATTTTCCCCGACCCTTAAATCTCTCCAGCCCCCTAATATTTCACTCTCCCCTAACCATGAGAAATATTTTGAGTTCAAAACCAAAAAAAAGAACAAAATTTGGTTTGACCCCTAAAAAGTTCGTCCTGACCCCTAAAATTTTCCCCGACCCCTAAATCTCTCCAGCCCCCTAATTTTTCACTCTCCCCCAACCCTGAGATATACTTTGACTTCAAAACAAAAAAAAAACAAAAAAATTTGGCCTGACCCCTAAAAAGTGCGTCCTGACCCCTAAAATTTTCCCCGACCCTTAAATCTCTGCAGCCCCCTATTTATTCACTCTCCCCAACCATGAGATATATTTTGACTTCAAAACAAAAAAAAACAAAAAAATTTGGCCGGACCACTAAAAAATTTGGCCTGACCCCTAAAATTTTCCCCGACCCCTAAATCTCTCCAGCCCCCTAATTTTTCACTCTCCTCCAACCCATAGAAATATTTTGAGTTCAAAACCAAAACAAAGAAAAAAATTTGGCCTGACCCCTAAAAAGTTCGTCCAGACCCCTAAAATTTTCCCCGACCCCTAAATCTCTCCAGCCCCCTAATTTTTCACTCTCCCCTAACCATGAGAAATATTTTGAGTTCAAAACCAAAAAAAAGAACAAAATTTGGCCTGACCCCTAAAAAGTTCGTCCTGACCCCTAAAATTTTCCCCGACCCCTAAATCTCTCCAGCCCCCTAATTTTTCACTCTCCCTCAACCCTGAGAAATATTTTCAGTTCAAAACCAAAAAAATGAAAAAAATTTGGCCTGACCCCTAAAATTTTCCCCGACCCTTAAATCTCTCCAGCCCCCTGATTTTTCACTCTCCTCCAACCCATAGAAATATTTTGAGTTCAAAACCAAAACAAAGAAAAAAATTTGGCCTGACCCCTAAAAAGTTCGTCCTGACCCCTAAAATTTTCCCCGACCCCTAAATCTCTCCAGCCCCCTAATTTTTCACTCTCCCCCAACCCTGAGAAAAATTTTCAGTTCAAAACCAAAAAAAAGAAAAAAATTTGGCCTGATCCCTAAAAAGTTCGTCCTGACCCCTAAAATTTTCCCCGACCCCTCAATCTCTCCAGCCCCCTAATTTTTCACTCTCCCCCAACCCTGAGATATACTTTGACTTCAAAACAAAAAAAAACAAAAAAATTTGGCCTGACCCCTAAAAAGTGCGTCCTGACCCCTAAAATTTTCCCCGACCCCTAAATCTCTCCAGCCCCCTAATTTTTCACTCTCCCCCAACCCTGAGAAATATTTTCAGTTCAAAACCAAAAAAAAGAAAAAAATTTGGCCTGACCCCTAAAAAGTTCGTCCTGTCCCCTAAAATTTTCCCCGACCCCTAAATCTCTCCAGCCCCCTAATTTTTCACTCTCCCCCAACCCTGAGATATACTTTTACTTCAAAACAAAAAAAAACAAAAAAATTTGGCCTGACCCCTAAAAAGTGCGTCCTGACCCCTAAAATTTTCCCCGACCCCTAAATCTCTCCAGCCCCCTAATTTTTCACTCTCGTCCAATCCATAGAAATATTTTGAGTTCAAAACCAAAACAAAGAAAAAAATTTGGCCTGACCCCTAAAAAGTTCGTCCTGACCCCTAAAATTTTCCCCCACCCCTAAATCTCTCCAGCCCCCTAATTTTTCACTCTCCCCTAACCATGAGAAATATTTTGAGTTCAAAACCAAAAAAAAGAACAAAATTTGGCCTGACCCCTAAAAAGTGCGTCCTGACCCCTAAAATTTTCTCCGACCCCTAAATTTCTCCAGCCCCCTAATTTTTCACTCTCCCCCAACCATGAGATATATTTTTACTTCAAAACCAAAAAAAAAGAAAAAAATTTGGCCTGACCCCTAAAAAGTTCGTCCTGACCCCTAAAATTTTCCCCAACCCCTTTTGTCTCCAGCCCCCTAATTTTTCACTCAACATCAACCCTAAGAAATATTTTGAGTTCAAAACAAAAAAATGTTATTTAACATGTATACAAATATTAGTGAAAACAATGGCGGAGCATAATTATTTCTCTTTTTACTTTACTTATTGAGACGTTATTTAACATGTATAAAAATATAAGTGAAAACAATGGTGGAGCATAATTATTTTTCTTCTTTCTTTACTTATTGAGACGTTATTTAATATGTATACAAATATTAGTGAAAACAGTGGCGGAGCATAATTATTTCTATTTACTTTACTTATTTAGACATTATTTAACATGTATTCAAATATTAGTGAAAACAATGGCGGAGCATAATTATATTTCTTCTTACTTTACATATTGAGACGTTATTTAACATGTATTCAAATATTAGTGAAAACAATGGCGGAGCATAATTATATTTCTTCTTACTTTACATATTGAGACGTTATTTAATATGTATACACATTTTAGTGAAAACAGTGGTGGAGCATAATTATTTTTCTTCTTACTTTACTTATTTAGACGTTATATCATATGTATACAAATATTAGTGAAAACAATGGTGGAGCATAATTATTTTTCTTCTTACTTTACTTATTGAGACGTTATTTAATATGTATACAAATATTAGTGAAAACAATGGCGGAGCATAATTATTTCTCTTCTTACTTTACTTATTGAGACGTTATTTAACATGTATACAAATATTAGTGAAAACAATGGTGGAGCATAATTATTTCTATTCTTACTTTACTTATTGAGACGTTATTTAATATGTATACAAATATTAGTGAAAACAATGGTGGAGCATAATTATTTATTACTTTAATTTTACTGATACTACACTAACTTCACACCTCTCAAAAAGAAGGAGGTTATACCTGGGAGGATGGTATCATGTCAACAGAAGAAATGCAGTTAGGATTAAGCAACCCTGGCTTCACTACAAACTCGTGTTCAAAAAAGTGCCGTTATTGATTAAGCAACCCTGGCTTCACTGTGGATTCATGTTCGAAAAATTGCAGTTAGAAATTAAGCAACCCTTGCTTCACTATGGACTCATGTTCAAAAAATGCCGTTAGGGATTAAGCAACAGTTGCTTCAATAAAAACTTATGTTTCGTTGGGATAAGGCAACCCGTGCTTCACTATAAACTCATGTTCAAAAAAGTGTCGTTAGGGATTTCCTCTGACGTCATTTCCTGCTAAAATCGTGACTTTGCATTATGCCGACAATCCCCCATCTCCAAATTTGGCCTGAGGCGCACCACCGGCGAATGCCGACACTCCACCAAATTCGGCCTGAGTCGCTCACACCGGCGAATGCCGACACTCCCCCAAATTCGGACTGAGGCGCTCATACTGGCGAATGCCGACACTCCTCCCCGAATTTCGCCTGAGGCGCCCCACCGCCGAATGCCGACACTCACCCTCCCCAGATTTGGCCTGAGGCGCCCCACCGCCGAATGCCGATACCCCCCCCCCCTCTTCCCCAAATTTCTCCTGAGGCGCTCACACCGGCGAATGCCGACACCCCCCACACCCACCCCAAGTTTTCAATATGTATACAATATGTATACAAATATTAGTGAAAACAATGGGGGAGCATACAAATATTAGTGAAAACAGTGGGGGAGCATAATTATTTATTACTTTAATTTTACTGATACTACACTAACTTCACACCTCTCAAAAAGGAGGAGGTAATACCTAGGAGGATGGTATCATGTCAACAGAAGAAATGCAGTTAGGATTAAGCAACCCTGGCTTCACTACAAACTCGTGTTCAAAAAAGTGCCGTTATTGATTAAGCAACCCTGGCTTCACTGTGGATTCATGTTCGAAAAATTGCAGTTAGAAATTAAGCAACCCTTGCTTCACTATGGACTCATGTTCAAAAAATGCCGTTAGGGATTAAGCAACAGTTGCTTCAATAAAAACTTATGTTTCGTTGGGATAAGGCAACCCGTGCTTCACTATAAACTCATGTTCAAAAAAGTGTCGTTAGGGATTTCCTCTGACGTCATTTCCTGCTAAAATCGTGACTTTGCATTATGCCGACAATCCCCCATCTCCAAATTTGGCCTGAGGCGCACCACCGTGGTTAAGATTAAGCAACCCTTGCTTCACTATGAACTCATGTTAAAAAAAGTGCCGTTATTGATTAAACAACACTTGCGTCACTATAAACGCATGTATCAAAAAGTGCCGTTAGGAGTTAAGCAACCCTTGCATCACTATGGACTCATGTTCAAAAAAGTGCCGTTAGTAAGTAAGCAACCCATGCTTGACTATAGACTCGTGTTCAAAAAAAGTGCCGTTTGTGATTAAGCAACACTTGCTTCACTATAAACTCATGTTCAAAAAAGAGCCGTTAGGGATTTCCTCTGACGTCATTTCCTGTTAAAATCATGACGGTGCATTATTTCTCAAATTCTTTGTTTTTTTCTCAAATTAGTACTAAACAACGTTGAAAATCGAGGAAAAAGGCACCCCCCCATTGGAGAAAAGTGCTCAGTCGACCCCCGAAGAGTCCATTTTTTTTTCCGGTTCTGAGATATTATACGTCCCGGGTCTGGCCGGTTATAATGATGTCAACCGTGTGACTGTTTGTTGGGTCCGCTCGGAGGAGTATCTGGACATACAAACAAACAAACAAACAAACAAACAAACAAACAAACAGACAAACATACAGACAACTGGCCTTTATATAAGAGATGGCGATATAACAAAGACTGTTGGACATTCATGATTAAAACTTGGTGAACAAATCAGACACAAACTAAATTTTATTTATACCAAATACGCTTGGATTTTAAAAGGATTGAACATTTTATTAACGATTTCATGGGTGAAATTTTTTGTTGGTCACCATATATAGTTGAGTGGCATCATGGCTATGATAAACAGTACTGCTGATAGGGAGTCTCCTTGGAAAATGCCTCTCTGTATTTTTATTTCAGTCAGCTGTTGTCCTCCAGCATTTAGTTCTAGTTTCCCTGTTTCCATCGCTTTCTTAATAAGATTAATAATCATGTCGGGTATTTATTTACCTCCTCTCCAGGAGGTTAGGCACAAGGCCAGTTGTATCTTACTCTCACAAGTAAGATGTAACCCAAGGTCGGGTCGGGAAAGTGGGGTTTGAAAGGCCAGCGCCCGAGAGGTGAGCCCTCTGGCCATTAAAAATTGCTTGGGCAGCCCCGTCAGCATTCCCCAGTAGGGGCGCCTCAGGTAGTAAGCAATAAACTTACTCCTCCTCAAAGAGGGGAGGCAAAGCCTGGGAGGATGGACCTCCTAGAACTGCAGAGGACCGACCCATAGACCGGCGTAAATCAAGCCCCGAAGGCCAAGACAATACCAGTTTATAGGGTGTAGTATCCATCGGAACAGATACTACACTTTGATCTTAGCCAACTTGTACATTTTTAAGCATTTAATTACCCATGCTTGAGGGATTATGTTGTAGGCTTTATTGTAGTCAATCCTTTCCATTCTTCTTCTTCTTCTTCTTCTTCTTCTTCTTCTTCTTCTTCTTCTTCTTCTTCTTCTTCTTCTTCTTCTTCTTCTTCTTCACTTGTCGCTGGTTTGATAGTCAAAGAGTACCTGCTCACAGAGCAGCGAGTGATTTCTCTAATGTCGAGGCATCACGTGTTAACCACACTTAGTGTCTAGCAATATTACACAAGTAGATGTAATGTTTTCATCCCTGATCGTTTCATTTCATTTTTCCATTTCTAGGCGTAATTTCATTTCGGCCGGCGTCGCAGCGGGCGTGGCATCGGCTTTTGGCGCACCTGTCGGTGGATTACTTTTCTCAATGGAGGAAGTTTCATCGTTCTGGACGACGACTTTATCCTGGCAGATCTTCTTTTGCTGCATGGTGTCCACCATAACGACTGACCTGTTTAATTCAGCCATGTCTGGCCTCCAATTCACTGGGGCCTTTGGGCAGTTTCGAAAAGAACGGTACATTTTATTTAACGTAAGTAAGCAGTTTGATCACGCTCGATATGTAAGCCAATTATAAAGATATTTCGTAAAAAAGCCCCTCGACTAACGAAACAATAAGTTTGGAAAAAAAATAAAAACTAGCTATGCCAGGCATGCGCAGTGCGCACACACGTCATTGTTCTACTTTTTTGAATCCTGTCTAGATATGCGTCAGATTACGGCCAGGGCTCAGGTTTCCACATTGAGATCGATGAAAATACAAAATGCAAAATAAACATTACTATAGAACGCATCGCGGAATGTTAGACAATTATCTGTGTTAGTTTATGTTGAGACAGAAGTATAAGGGGAACGATCTGTTTATGCAAATTACTCAACAACATGAATAGATTCCATCCTTTTGAATAAGTTATAGAACGTTTTTTTATTACATCACTGATTTGATCTTTTTTTATTTTTTGGGTGGCGGGAGAATTTTTGGGGCGTAATTCTTCGACAAAAGATCTGATTATCAATTTGTTTTGTTTTTTCAGATCGATAAAGGGATCGATATAAACATTCTGATATTCATTCCAACTATTGTAATCGGTTGCATCGGAGGATTATTGGCGGCCCTTTTCACGTTTCTAAATCTGAAAATGGCGAGGACCAGAAAAAAATTATTGTCAAAAATCAAATCGTCTTTGATCCAGAAATTCGTCAGATGTCTCGAGCCGGTTGTTCTCATGGTAAGTACAAGTAATTTTCATGCATTATTTGGATCATTCCGACTATTTTCTTCATCTTGGATGTTATTCTAACAACGTTTCAGCCGCCTTGTTGAACTCGGGAATCTGATATCGGACTCGGGAATCTATACGGAATTCCGAATGGAACCTTTTTTTAATCTACGGTGGTAGTTTTTTCTTGTTCCGTAAGCCACGATCAGGTATAAGTCTTAAATAGTTCGTAATATCTTTTATTAGTATCGCCCGTACTGAGGATTGAACCTTGACCCTGAAAAATACTGTAACTTAGAACTGATTATTACCTAGCATGCGCTACAGGTTCTTTTAGTATGAATATTAGGAGCCTTAAACTTATTCTTGTTTTAGATGTGTAGTCTTACTACTCATTACTATGATATATATAATTACTTATTACTATATATATATTCTTTATTTAATGGTGTTTTAATCTATTATTGGTCCCCCGATTTATAAAATCGGGGGACTTATGTGTTGAGGTATGTCCGTCCGTCCGTCCGTCCGTCCGTCCGGATCTTTCTCCGCAACCATCCATTGAATTTCTCTGAAATTTTGCATGAAGTTGTAAGTTTAGTCAGGTTAGAAAGTGACATTCTCCGATTAAAAAAACAAATCTGGTTCGCGCCCCCAGGGGGTCAAAAGCCCCCAAAATGGCAAAAATAACTCTTTTCTCCCATAACGTTTGATCCATCCATTCAAATTTTCTGAAACTTGGCCAAAATGTAGAGGCAATTATTCTGGATATAAAATGAGAATCCTTGACCTCAGAAACATTCTGGTTCGCGCCCCCAGGGGTCAAAGGGGGATCAAAAATGCCCCAAATTGCCCAAATTTAATCCATTTTATACTCGCCACATCGAGTCACATACAGAGGGGGGGGGGCACGCACGCTCGGCTTGTCTATTATTGTATATTGTATATTGTATTTAATTTAATATTAGGTCTACGTAGGAAGTTATTGTCCTAGCATGATTTAAAATAAGTATTAAAGAATATATATAATAAATAACATTAATTGAAAAGACAATGAGGATCAAAATAATTTAAACGATAATACGATTATAAAATATATAAAATTCGAGGCATTATATTGGTGGTCTCTAATATCATATCGTTTTTAATTTTTATATTTTGTTTAAATTAGACTACAATTTTTAAACTATATCATCTTAATAAAATTCGAGGCATTATATTGGTGGTTTCTAATATCATATTTGTTTTTATTTTTTATATTTTGTTTAAATTAGACTACAATTTTTAAACTATATCATCTTAATAAAATTCTAGGCATTATATTGGTGGTTTCTAATATCATATTTGTTTTTATTTTTTATATTTTGTTTAAATTAGACTACAATTTTTAAACTATATCATCTTAATAAAATTCGAGGCATTATATTGGTGGTCTCTAATATCATATCGTTTTTAATTTTTATATTTTGTTTAAATTAGACTACAATTTTTAAACTATATCATCTTAATAAAATTCAAGGCATTATATTGGTGGTCTCGAATATCATATCGTTTTTAATTTTTATATTTTGTTTAAATTAGACTACAATTTTTAAACTATATCATCTTAATAAAATTCGAGGCATTATATTGGTGGTCTCTAATATCATATCGTTTTTAATTTTTATATTTTGTTTAAATTAGACTACAATTTTTAAACTATATCATCTTAATAAAATTCAAGGCATTATATTGGTGGTCTCGAATATCATATCGTTTTTAATTTTTATATTTTGTTTAAATTAGACTACAATTTTTAAACTATATCATCTTAATAAAATTCGAGGCATTATATTGGTGGTCTCTAATATCATATCGTTTTTTATTTTTATATTTTGTTTAAATTAGACTACAATTTTTAAACTATATAATTTCAATAAAATTCGAGGTATTATATTGGTGGTCTCTAATATCATATCGTTTTTTATTTTTTACATTTTGTTTAAATTAGACTACAATTTTTAAACTAAATAATTTCAATAAAATTCGAGGTATTATATTGGTGGTCTCTAATATCATATCGTTTTTTATTTTTTACATTTTGTTTAAATTAGACTACAATTTTTAAACTAAATAATTTCAATAAAATTCGAGGTATTATATTGGTGGTCTCTAATATCATATCGTTTTTTATTTTTTACATTTTGTTTAAATTAGACTACAATTTTTAAACTAAATAATTTCAATAAAATTCGAGGCATTATATTGGTGGTCTCTAATATCATATCGTTTTTTATTTTTTATATTTTATATTTTGTTTAAATTAGACTACAATTTTAAAACTATATCATCTTAATAAAATTCGAGGCATTATATTGGTGGTCTCTAATATCATATCGTTTTTTATTTTTTATATTTTATATTTTGTTTAAATTAGACTACAATTTTAAAACTATATCATCTTAATAAAATTCGAGGCATTATATTGGTGGTCTCTAATATCATATCGTTTTTTATTTTTTATATTTTATATTTTGTTTAAATTAGACTACAATTTTAAAACTATATCATCTTAATAAAATTCGAGGCATTATATTGGTGGTCTCTAATATCATATCGTTTTTTATTTTTTATATTTTATATTTTGTTTAAATTAGACTACAATTTTAAAACTATATCATCTTAATAAAATTCGAGGCATTATATTGGTGGTCTCTAATATCATATCGTTTTTTATTTTTTATATTTTATATTTTGTTTAAATTAGACTACAATTTTAAAACTATATCATCTTAATAAAATTCGAGGCATTATATTGGTGGTCTCTAATATCATATCGTTTTTTATTTTTTATATTTTATATTTTGTTTAAATTAGACTACAATTTTAAAACTATATCATCTTAATAAAATTCGAGGCATTATATTGGTGGTCTCTAATATCATATCGTTTTTTATTTTTTATATTTTATATTTTGTTTAAATTAGACTACAATTTTAAAACTATATCATCTTAATAAAATTCGAGGCATTATATTGGTGGTCTCTAATATCATATCGTTTTTTATTTTTTATATTTTATATTTTGTTTAAATTAGACTACAATTTTAAAACTATATCATCTTAATAAAATTCGAGGCATTATATTGGTGGTCTCTAATATCATATCGTTTTTTATTTTTTATATTTTATATTTTGTTTAAATTAGACTACAATTTTAAAACTATATCATCTTAATAAAATTCGAGGCTTATATTGGTGGTCTCTAATATCATATCGTTTTTTATTTTTTATATTTTATATTTTGTTTAAATTAGACTACAATTTTAAAACTATATCATCTTAATAAAATTCGAGGCATTATATTGGTGGTCTCTAATATCATATCGTTTTTTATTTTTTATATTTTATATTTTGTTTAAATTAGACTACAATTTTTAAACTATATAATTTCAATAAAATTCGAGGCATTATATTGGTGGTCTCTAATATCATATCGTTTTTTATTTTTTATATTTTGTTTAAATTAGACTACAATTTTTAAACTATATAATTTCAATAAAATTCGAGGCATTATATTGGTGGTCTCTAATATCATATCGTTTTTTATTTTTTATATTTTGTTTAAATTAGACTACAATTTTTAAACTATATAATTTCAATAAAATTCAAGGCATTATATTGGTGGTCTCTAATATCATATCGTTTTTTATTTTTTATATTTTGTTTAAATTAGACTACAATTTTTAAACTATATAATTTCAATAAAATTCGAGGCATTATATTGGTGGTCTCTAATATCATATCGTTTTTTATTTTTTATATTTTGTTTAAATTAGACTACAATTTTTAAACTATATAATCTCAATAAAATTCAAGGCATTATATTGGTGGTCTCTAATATCATATCGTTTTTTATTTTTTATATTTTGTTTAAATTAGACTACAATTTTTAAACTATATAATTTCAATAAAATTCGAGGCATTATATTGGTGGTCTCTAATATCATATCGTTTTTTATTTTTTATATTTTGTTTAAATTAGACTACAATTTTTAAACTATATATTTTCAATAAAATTCGAGGCATTATATTGGTGGTCTCTAATATCATATCGTTTTTTATTTTTTATATTTTGTTTAAATTAGACTACAATTTTTAAACTATATAATTTCAATAAAATTCAAGGCATTATATTGGTGGTCTCTAATATCATATCGTTTTTTATTTTTTATATTTTGTTTAAATTAGACTACAATTTTTAAACTATATAATTTCAATAAAATTCGAGGCATTATATTGGTGGTCTCTAATATCATATCGTTTTTTATTTTTTATATTTTGTTTAAATTAGACTACAATTTTTAAACTATATAATCTCAATAAAATTCAAGGCATTATATTGGTGGTCTCTAATATCATATCGTTTTTTATTTTTTATATTTTGTTTAAATTAGACTACAATTTTTAAACTATATAATTTCAATAAAATTCGAGGCATTATATTGGTGGTCTCTAATATCATATCGTTTTTTATTTTTTATATTTTGTTTAAATTAGACTACAATTTTTAAACTATATAATTTCAATAAAATTCGAGGCATTATATTGGTGGTCTCTAATATCATATCGTTTTTTATTTTTTATATTTTGTTTAAATTAGACTACAATTTTTAAACTATATTATTTCAATAAAATTCAAGGCATTATATTGGTGGTCTCTAATATCATATCGTTTTTTATTTTTTATATTTTGTTTAAATTAGACTACAATTTTTAAACTATATAATTTCAATAAAATTCGAGGCATTATATTGGTGGTCTCTAATATCATATCGTTTTTTATTTTTTATATTTTGTTTAAATTAGACTACAATTTTTAAACTATATAATTTCAATAAAATTCAAGGCATTATATTGGTGGTCTCTAATATCATATCGTTTTTTATTTTTTATATTTTGTTTAAATTAGACTACAATTTTTAAACTAAATAATTTCAATAAAATTCTAGGCATTATATTGGTGGTCTCTAATATCATATCGTTTTTTATTTTTATATTTTGTTTAAATTAGACTACAATTTTTAAACTATATCATCTTAATAAAATTCGAGGCATTATATTGGTGGTCTCTAATATCATATTTGTTTTTATTTTTTATATTTTGTTTAAATTAGACTACAATTTTTAAACTAAATAATTTCAATAAAATTCTAGGCATTATATTGGTGGTCTCTAATATCATATCGTTTTTTATTTTTATATTTTGTTTAAATTAGACTACAATTTTAAAACTATATCATCTTAATAAAATTCGAGGCATTATATTGGTGGTCTCTAATATCATATCGTTTTTTATTTTTTATATTTTATATTTTGTTTAAATTAGACTACAATTTTAAAACTATATCATCTTAATAAAATTCGAGGCATTATATTGGTGGTCTCTAATATCATATCGTTTTTTATTTTTTATATTTTATATTTTGTTTAAATTAGACTACAATTTTAAAACTATATCATCTTAATAAAATTCGAGGCATTATATTGGTGGTCTCTAATATCATATCGTTTTTTATTTTTTATATTTTATATTTTGTTTAAATTAGACTACAATTTTAAAACTATATCATCTTAATAAAATTCGAGGCATTATATTGGTGGTCTCTAATATCATATCGTTTTTTATTTTTTATATTTTATATTTTGTTTAAATTAGACTACAATTTTAAAACTATATCATCTTAATAAAATTCGCGGCATTATATTGGTGGTCTCTAATATCATATCGTTTTTTATTTTTTATATTTTATATTTTGTTTAAATTAGACTACAATTTTAAAACTATATCATCTTAATAAAATTCGAGGCATTATATTGGTGGTCTCTAATATCATATCGTTTTTTATTTTTTATATTTTATATTTTGTTTAAATTAGACTACAATTTTAAAACTATATCATCTTAATAAAATTCGAGGCATTATATTGGTGGTCTCTAATATCATATCGTTTTTTATTTTTTATATTTTATATTTTGTTTAAATTAGACTACAATTTTAAAACTATATCATCTTAATAAAATTCGAGGCATTATATTGGTGGTCTCTAATATCATATCGTTTTTTATTTTTTATATTTTATATTTTGTTTAAATTAGACTACAATTTTAAAACTATATCATCTTAATAAAATTCGAGGCATTATATTGGTGGTCTCTAATATCATATCGTTTTTTATTTTTTATATTTTATATTTTGTTTAAATTAGACTACAATTTTAAAACTATATCATCTTAATAAAATTCGAGGCATTATATTGGTGGTCTCTAATATCATATCGTTTTTTATTTTTTATATTTTATATTTTGTTTAAATTAGACTACAATTTTAAAACTATATCATCTTAATAAAATTCGAGGCATTATATTGGTGGTCTCTAATATCATATCGTTTTTTATTTTTTATATTTTATATTTTGTTTAAATTAGACTACAATTTTAAAACTATATCATCTTAATAAAATTCGAGGCTTATATTGGTGGTCTCTAATATCATATCGTTTTTTATTTTTTATATTTTATATTTTGTTTAAATTAGACTACAATTTTAAAACTATATCATCTTAATAAAATTCGAGGCATTATATTGGTGGTCTCTAATATCATATCGTTTTTTATTTTTTATATTTTATATTTTGTTTAAATTAGACTACAATTTTTAAACTATATAATTTCAATAAAATTCGAGGCATTATATTGGTGGTCTCTAATATCATATCGTTTTTTATTTTTTATATTTTGTTTAAATTAGACTACAATTTTTAAACTATATAATTTCAATAAAATTCGAGGCATTATATTGGTGGTCTCTAATATCATATCGTTTTTTATTTTTTATATTTTGTTTAAATTAGACTACAATTTTTAAACTATATAATTTCAATAAAATTCAAGGCATTATATTGGTGGTCTCTAATATCATATCGTTTTTTATTTTTTATATTTTGTTTAAATTAGACTACAATTTTTAAACTATATATTTTCAATAAAATTCGAGGCATTATATTGGTGGTCTCTAATATCATATCGTTTTTTATTTTTTATATTTTGTTTAAATTAGACTACAATTTTTAAACTATATAATTTCAATAAAATTCAAGGCATTATATTGGTGGTCTCTAATATCATATCGTTTTTTATTTTTTATATTTTGTTTAAATTAGACTACAATTTTTAAACTATATAATTTCAATAAAATTCGAGGCATTATATTGGTGGTCTCTAATATCATATCGTTTTTTATTTTTTATATTTTGTTTAAATTAGACTACAATTTTAAAACTATATCATCTTAATAAAATTCGAGGCATTATATTGGTGGTCTCTAATATCATATCGTTTTTTATTTTTTATATTTTATATTTTGTTTAAATTAGACTACAATTTTAAAACTATATCATCTTAATAAAATTCGAGGCATTATATTGGTGGTCTCTAATATCATATCGTTTTTTATTTTTTATATTTTATATTTTGTTTAAATTAGACTACAATTTTAAAACTATATCATCTTAATAAAATTCGAGGCATTATATTGGTGGTCTCTAATATCATATCGTTTTTTATTTTTTATATTTTATATTTTGTTTAAATTAGACTACAATTTTAAAACTATATCATCTTAATAAAATTCGAGGCTTATATTGGTGGTCTCTAATATCATATCGTTTTTTATTTTTTATATTTTATATTTTGTTTAAATTAGACTACAATTTTAAAACTATATCATCTTAATAAAATTCGAGGCATTATATTGGTGGTCTCTAATATCATATCGTTTTTTATTTTTTATATTTTATATTTTGTTTAAATTAGACTACAATTTTTAAACTATATAATTTCAATAAAATTCGAGGCATTATATTGGTGGTCTCTAATATCATATCGTTTTTTATTTTTTATATTTTGTTTAAATTAGACTACAATTTTTAAACTATATAATTTCAATAAAATTCGAGGCATTATATTGGTGGTCTCTAATATCATATCGTTTTTTATTTTTTATATTTTGTTTAAATTAGACTACAATTTTTAAACTATATAATTTCAATAAAATTCAAGGCATTATATTGGTGGTCTCTAATATCATATCGTTTTTTATTTTTTATATTTTGTTTAAATTAGACTACAATTTTTAAACTATATAATTTCAATAAAATTCGAGGCATTATATTGGTTGTCTCTAATATCATATCGTTTTTTATATTTTATATTTTGTTTAAATTAGACTACAATTTTTAAACTATATAATCTTAATAAAATTCAAGGCATTATATTGGTGGTCTCTAATATCATATCGTTTTTTATTTTTTATATTTTGTTTAAATTAGACTACAATTTTTAAACTATATAATTTCAATAAAATTCGAGGCATTATATTGGTGGTCTCTAATATCATATCGTTTTTTATTTTTTATATTTTGTTTAAATTAGACTACAATTTTAAAACTATATACTCTTAATAAAATTCGAGGCATTATATTGGTGGTCTCTAATATCATATCGTTTTTTATTTTTTATATTTTATATTTTGTTTAAATTAGACTACAATTTTAAAACTATATCATCTTAATAAAATTCGAGGCATTATATTGGTGGTCTCTAATATCATATCGTTTTTTATTTTTTATATTTTATATTTTGTTTAAATTAGACTACAATTTTAAAACTATATCATCTTAATAAAATTCGAGGCATTATATTGGTGGTCTCTAATATCATATCGTTTTTTATTTTTTATATTTTATATTTTGTTTAAATTAGACTACAATTTTAAAACTATATCATCTTAATAAAATTCGAGGCTTATATTGGTGGTCTCTAATATCATATCGTTTTTTATTTTTTATATTTTATATTTTGTTTAAATTAGACTACAATTTTAAAACTATATCATCTTAATAAAATTCGAGGCATTATATTGGTGGTCTCTAATATCATATCGTTTTTTATTTTTTATATTTTATATTTTGTTTAAATTAGACTACAATTTTTAAACTATATAATTTCAATAAAATTCGAGGCATTATATTGGTGGTCTCTAATATCATATCGTTTTTTATTTTTTATATTTTGTTTAAATTAGACTACAATTTTTAAACTATATAATTTCAATAAAATTCGAGGCATTATATTGGTGGTCTCTAATATCATATCGTTTTTTATTTTTTATATTTTGTTTAAATTAGACTACAATTTTTAAACTATATAATTTCAATAAAATTCAAGGCATTATATTGGTGGTCTCTAATATCATATCGTTTTTTATTTTTTATATTTTGTTTAAATTAGACTACAATTTTTAAACTATATAATTTCAATAAAATTCGAGGCATTATATTGGTGGTCTCTAATATCATATCGTTTTTTATTTTTTATATTTTGTTTAAATTAGACTACAATTTTTAAACTATATAATCTCAATAAAATTCAAGGCATTATATTGGTGGTCTCTAATATCATATCGTTTTTTATTTTTTATATTTTGTTTAAATTAGACTACAATTTTTAAACTATATAATTTCAATAAAATTCGAGGCATTATATTGGTGGTCTCTAATATCATATCGTTTTTTATTTTTTATATTTTGTTTAAATTAGACTACAATTTTTAAACTATATATTTTCAATAAAATTCGAGGCATTATATTGGTGGTCTCTAATATCATATCGTTTTTTATTTTTTATATTTTGTTTAAATTAGACTACAATTTTTAAACTATATAATTTCAATAAAATTCAAGGCATTATATTGGTGGTCTCTAATATCATATCGTTTTTTATTTTTTATATTTTGTTTAAATTAGACTACAATTTTTAAACTATATAATTTCAATAAAATTCGAGGCATTATATTGGTGGTCTCTAATATCATATCGTTTTTTATTTTTTATATTTTGTTTAAATTAGACTACAATTTTTAAACTATATAATCTCAATAAAATTCAAGGCATTATATTGGTGGTCTCTAATATCATATCGTTTTTTATTTTTTATATTTTGTTTAAATTAGACTACAATTTTTAAACTATATAATTTCAATAAAATTCGAGGCATTATATTGGTGGTCTCTAATATCATATCGTTTTTTATTTTTTATATTTTGTTTAAATTAGACTACAATTTTTAAACTATATAATTTCAATAAAATTCGAGGCATTATATTGGTGGTCTCTAATATCATATCGTTTTTTATTTTTTATATTTTGTTTAAATTAGACTACAATTTTTAAACTATATAATTTCAATAAAATTCAAGGCATTATATTGGTGGTCTCTAATATCATATCGTTTTTTATTTTTTATATTTTGTTTAAATTAGACTACAATTTTTAAACTATATAATTTCAATAAAATTCTAGGCATTATATTGGTGGTCTCTAATATCATATCGTTTTTTATTTTTTATATTTTGTTTAAATTAGACTACAATTTTTAAACTATATAATTTCAATAAAATTCAAGGCATTATATTGGTGGTCTCTAATATCATATCGTTTTTTATTTTTTATATTTTGTTTAAATTAGACTACAATTTTTAAACTAAATAATTTCAATAAAATTCTAGGCATTATATTGGTGGTCTCTAATATCATATCGTTTTTTATTTTTATATTTTGTTTAAATTAGACTACAATTTTTAAACTATATCATCTTAATAAAATTCGAGGCATTATATTGGTGGTCTCTAATATCATATTTGTTTTTATTTTTTATATTTTGTTTAAATTAGACTACAATTTTTAAACTAAATAATTTCAATAAAATTCTAGGCATTATATTGGTGGTCTCTAATATCATATCGTTTTTTATTTTTATATTTTGTTTAAATTAGACTACAATTTTTAAACTATATCATCTTAATAAAATTCGAGGCATTATATTGGTGGTCTCTAATATCATATTTGTTTTTATTTTTTATATTTTGTTTAAATTAGACTACAATTTTTAAACTAAATAATTTCAATAAAATTCTAGGCATTATATTGGTGGTCTCTAATATCATATCGTTTTTTATTTTTATATTTTGTTTAAATTAGACTACAATTTTTAAACTATATCATCTTAATAAAATTCGAGGCATTATATTGGTTATCTCTAATATCATATTTGTTTTTATTTTTTATATTTTGTTTAAATTAGACTACAATTTTTAAACTAAATAATTTCAATAAAATTCTAGGCATTATATTGGTGGTCTCTAATATCATATCGTTTTTTATTTTTTACATTTTGTTTAAATTAGACTACAATTTTTAAACTATATCATCTTAATAAAATTCGAGGCATTATATTGGTGGTCTCTAATATCATATTTGTTTTTATTTTTTATATTTTGTTTAAATTAGACTACAATTTTTAAACTAAATAATTTCAATAAAATTCTAGGCATTATATTGGTGGTCTCTAATATCATATCGTTTTTTATTTTTATATTTTGTTTAAATTAGACTACAATTTTTAAACTATATCATCTTAATAAAATTCGAGGCATTATATTGGTGGTCTCTAATATCATATTTGTTTTTATTTTTTATATTTTGTTTAAATTAGACTACAATTTTTAAACTAAATAATTTCAATAAAATTCTAGGCATTATATTGGTGGTCTCTAATATCATATCGTTTTTTATTTTTTACATTTTGTTTAAATTAGACTACAATTTTTAAACTATATCATCTTAATAAAATTCGAGGCATTATATTGGTGGTTTCTAATATCATATTTGTTTTTATTTTTTATATTTTGTTTAAATTAGACTACAATTTTTAAACTAAATAATTTCAATAAAATTCTAGGCATTATATTGGTGGTCTCTAATATCATATCGTTTTTTATTTTTATATTTTGTTTAAATTAGACTACAATTTTTAAACTATATCATCTTAATAAAATTCGAGGCATTATATTGGTGGTCTCTAATATCATATTTGTTTTTATTTTTTATATTTTGTTTAAATTAGACTACAATTTTTAAACTAAATAATTTCAATAAAATTCTAGGCATTATATTGGTGGTCTCTAATATCATATCGTTTTTTATTTTTATATTTTGTTTTAATTAGACTACAATTTTTAAACTATATCATCTTAATAAAATTCTAGGCATTATATTGGTGGTCTCTAATATCACATCGTTTTTTATTTTTTATATTTTGTTTAAATTAGACTACAATTTTAAAACTATATCATCTTAATAAAATTCTAGGCATTATATTGGTGGTCTCTAATATCACATCGTTTTTTATTTTTTATATTTTGTTTAAATTAGACTACAATTTTAAAACTATATCATCTTAATAACATTCGAGGCATTATATTGGTGGTCTCTAATATCACATCGTTTTTTATTTTTATATTTTGTTTAAATTAGACTACAATTTTAAAACTATATCATCTTAATAAAATTCTAGGCATTATATTGGTGGTCTCTAATATCACATCGTTTTTTATTTTTATATTTTGTTTAAATTAGACTACAATTTTAAAACTATATCATCTTAATAACATTCGAGGCATTATATTGGTGGTCTCTAATATCATATTTGTTTTTATTTTTTATATTTTGTTTAAATTAGACTACAATTTTTAAACTATATAATTTCAATAAAATTCTAGGCATTATATTGGTGGTCTCTTATATCATATCGTTTTTTAATTTTTATATTTTGTTTAAATTAGACTACAATTTTTAAACTATATCATCTTAATAACATTCGAGGCATTATATTGGTGGTCTCTAATATCATATCGTTTTTTATTTTTTATATTTTGTTTAAATTAGACTACAATTTTAAAACTATATCATCTTAATAAAATTCTAGGCATTATATTGGTGGTCTCTAATATCACATCGTTTTTTATTTTTATATTTTGTTTAAATTAGACTACAATTTTAAAACTATATCATCTTAATAACATTCGAGGCATTATATTGGTGGTCTCTAATATCATATTTGTTTTTATTTTTTATATTTTGTTTAAATTAGACTACAATTTTTAAACTATATAATTTCAATAAAATTCTAGGCATTATATTGGTGGGCTCTAATATCATATCTTTTTTTAATTTTTATATTTTGTTTAAATTAGACTACAATTTTTAAACTATATCATCTTAATAAAATTCTAGGCATTATATTGGTTGTCTCTAATATCATATCGTTTAATTTTTATATTAAAAAAAAATTAGACTACAATTTTTAAACTATATCATCTTAATAACATTCTAGGCATTATATTGGTGGTTTCTAATATCATATCGTTTTTTAATTTTTATATTTTATTTAAATTAGACTACAATTTTAAAACTATATAATTTCAATAAAATTCTAGGCATTATATTGGTGGTTTCTAATATCATATCGTTTTTTAATTTTTATATTTTGTTTAAATTAGACTACAATTTTTAAACTATATAATTTCAATAAAATTCTAGGCATTATATTGGTGGTTTCTAATATCATATCTGTTTTTATTTTTTATATTGTTAAAAAATTAGACTACAATTTTTAAACTATATAATTTCAATAAAATTCTAGGCATTATATTGGTGGTCTCTAATATCATATCGTTTTTTAATTTTTATATTTTGTTTAAATTAGACTACAATTTTTAAACTATATCATCTTAATAAAATTCTAGGCATTATATTGGTGGTCTCTAATATCATATCGTTTTTTATTTTTTATATTTTGTTTAAATTAGACTACAATTTTAAAACTATATCATCTTAATAAAATTCTAGGCATTATATTGGTGGTCTCTAATATCACATCGTTTTTTATTTTTATATTTTGTTTAAATTAGACTACAATTTTAAAACTATATCATCTTAATAACATTCGAGGCATTATATTGGTGGTCTCTAATATCATATTTGTTTTTATTTTTTATATTTTGTTTAAATTAGACTACAATTTTTAAACTATATAATTTCAATAAAATTCTAGGCATTATATTGGTGGTCTCTAATATCATATCGTTTTTTAATTTTTATATTTTGTTTAAATTAGACTACAATTTTTAAACTATATCATCTTAATAAAATTCATGGCATTATATTGGTTGTCTCTAATATCATATCGTTTAATTTTTATATTAAAAAAAAATTAGACTACAATTTTTAAACTATATCATCTTAATAACATTCTAGGCATTATATTGGTGGTTTCTAATATCATATCGTTTTTTAATTTTTATATTTTATTTAAATTAGACTACAATTTTAAAACTATATAATTTCAATAAAATTCTAGGCATTATATTGGTGGTTTCTAATATCATATCGTTTTTTAATTTTTATATTTTGTTTAAATTAGACTACAATTTTTAAACTATATAATTTCAATAAAATTCTAGGCATTATATTGGTGGTTTCTAATATCATATCTGTTTTTATTTTTTATATTGTTAAAAAATTAGACTACAATTTTTAAACTATATAATTTCAATAAAATTCTAGGCATTATATTGGTGGTTTCTAATATCATATCTGTTTTTATTTTTTATATTGTTAAAAAATTAGACTACAATTTTTAAACTATATCATCTTAATAAAATTCTAGGCATTATATTGGTGGTCTCTAATATCACATCGTTTTTTATTTTTTATATTTTGTTTAAATTAGACTACAATTTTAAAACTATATCATCTTAATAAAATTCTAGGCATTATATTGGTGGTCTCTAATATCACATCGTTTTTTATTTTTATATTTTGTTTAAATTAGACTACAATTTTAAAACTATATCACTTTAATAACATTCGAGGCATTATATTGGTGGTCTCTAATATCATATTTGTTTTTATTTTTTATATTTTGTTTAAATTAGACTACAATTTTTAAACTATATAATTTCAATAAAATTCTAGGCATTATATTGGTGGTCTCTAATATCATATCGTTTTTTAATTTTTATATTTTGTTTAAATTAGACTACAATTTTTAAACTATATCATCTTAATAACATTCGAGGCATTATATTGGTGGTCTCTAATATCATATCGTTTTTTATTTTTTATATTTTGTTTAAATTAGACTACAATTTTAAAACTATATCATCTTAATAAAATTCTAGGCATTATATTGGTGGTCTCTAATATCACATCGTTTTTTATTTTTATATTTTGTTTAAATTAGACTACAATTTTAAAACTATATCATCTTAATAACATTCGAGGCATTATATTGGTGGTCTCTAATATCATATTTGTTTTTATTTTTTATATTTTGTTTAAATTAGACTACAATTTTTAAACTATATAATTTCAATAAAATTCTAGGCATTATATTGGTGGTCTCTAATATCATATCTTTTTTTAATTTTTATATTTTGTTTAAATTAGACTACAATTTTTAAACTATATCATCTTAATAAAATTCTAGGCATTATATTGGTTGTCTCTAATATCATATCGTTTAATTTTTATATTAAAAAAAAATTAGACTACAATTTTTAAACTATATCATCTTAATAACATTCTAGGCATTATATTGGTGGTTTCTAATATCATATCGTTTTTTTAATTTTTATATTTTATTTAAATTAGACTACAATTTTAAAACTATATAATTTCAATAAAATTCTAGGCATTATATTGGTGGTTTCTAATATCATATCGTTTTTTAATTTTTATATTTTGTTTAAATTAGACTACAATTTTTAAACTATATAATTTCAATAAAATTCTAGGCATTATATTGGTGGTTTCTAATATCATATCTGTTTTTATTTTTTATATTGTTAAAAAATTAGACTACAATTTTTAAACTATATAATTTCAATAAAATTCTAGGCATTATATTGGTGGTTTCTAATATCATATCTGTTTTTATTTTTTATATTGTTAAAAAATTAGACTACAATTTGTAAACTATATAATTTCAATAAAATTCTAGGCATTATATTGGTGGTCTCTAATATCATATCGTTTTTTAATTTTTATATATTTAGTTTAAATTAGACTACAATTTTTAAACTATATAATTTCAATAAAATTCTAGGCATTATATTGGTGGTCTCTAATATCATATCGTTTTTTAATTTTTATATTTTGTTTAAATTAGACTACAATTTTTAAACTATATCATCTTAATAAAATTCGAGGCATTATATTGGTTGTCTCTAATATCATATCGTTTAATTTTTTATTTAAAAAAAATTAGACTACAATTTTTAAACTATATCACTTTAATAAAATTCTAGGCATTATATTGGTGGTTTCTAATATCATATCGTTTTTTAATTTTTATATTTTGTTTAAATTAGACTACAATTTTTAAACTATATCATCTTAATAAAATTCTAGGCATTATATTGGTGGTCTCTAATATCACATCGTTTTTTATTTTTATATTTTGTTTAAATTAGACTACAATTTTAAAACTATATCATCTTAATAACATTCGAGGCATTATATTGGTGGTCTCTAATATCATATTTGTTTTTATTTTTCATATTTTGTTTAAATTAGACTACAATTTTTAAACTATATAATTTCAATAAAATTCTAGGCATTATATTGGTGGTCTCTAATATCATATCGTTTTTTAATTTTTATATTTTGTTTAAATTAGACTACAATTTTAAAACTATATAGTTTCAATAAAATTCTAGGCATTATATTGGTGGTTTCTAATATCATATCTGTTTTTATTTTTTATATTGTTAAAAATTAGACTACAATTTTTAAACTATATAATTTCAATAAAATTCTAGGCATTATATTGGTGGTCTCTAATATCATATCGTTTTTTAATTTTTATATTTTGTTTAAATTAGACTACAATTTTTAAACTATATAATTTCAATATAATTCTAGGAATTATATTGGTGGTCTCTAATATCATATCGTTTTTTAATTTTTATATTTTGTTTAAGTTAGACTACAATTTTTAAACTATATAATTTCAATAAAATTCTAGGCATTATATTGGTGGTCTCTAATATCATATCGTTTTTTAATTTTTATATTTTGTTTAAATTAGACTACAATTTTTAAACTATATAATTTCAATAAAATTCTAGGCATTATATTGGTGGCCTCTAATATCATATCGTTTTTTAATTTTTATATTTTGTTTAAATTAGACTACAATTTTTAAACTATATAATTTCAATAAAATTCTAGGCATTATATTGGTGGTCTCTAATATCATACGGTTTTTTAATTTTTATATTTTGTTTAAATTAGACTACAATTTTTAAACTATATCATTTTAATAAAATTCGAGGCATTATATTGGTGGTCTCTAATATCATATCGTTTAATTTTTATATTTTGTTTAAATTAGACTACAATTTTAAAACTATATCATCTTAATAAAATTCTAGGCATTATATTGGTGGTTTCTAATACCATATCTGTTTTTATTGTTTTATATTTTGTTTAAATTAGACTACAATTTTTAAACTATATAATTTCAATAAAATTCTAGGCATTATATTGGTGGTCTCTAATATCATATCGTTTTTTAATTTTTATATTTTGTTTAAATTAGACTACAATTTTTAAACTTGATCATTTAAATTTTAACCTTGGACAACTATTTTCACTTTTTGAAACTTTGATTGCCACGGAAGCTGTACAAATGGCAACCTATTTATTTCTATTGAGTCACTCATCTTATTATCGACTGACCTTTTTCTGGACTTTATTCTTATCCTTTCATACTTCGGATTTCGGATCCTGCCGTTTATACCCTATTGATTATAATTTAATGCGCACCTAATCTTTTCTCTGTTTTCCCCCTTAGATTTTATATTGATTTTATACCATAATTTCATTGAAGATGTGTTTTTTGCTAATGCTTTTAAATATTTTCAAATTTATGCTGACAAGTAATACACTTTTACTGTCTTTTATCCTCTGATGAAGAGAGTTTATCTTTGAAAATCCATGGATTTTATATTCATTGTTTGAATATCTAATGTATAAATAAATACTGTGATTTATTCAATTTTATTTTCATCATTCATTTTCTTGTATATATATATATATATATATATATATATATATATATATATATATATATATATATATATATATATATACATACTAGAATCAAATATAAACTAAAAGTAAACTTTTAGTAGATAGAACCTATAGTGAAATGGTTTAAGCTCAATATACGAGATAGAGAAATTATACAGATAGAAGAAATAAGAGTGATAAACATGTACGAATGTCTAGATTTATTTCAAACTTCGATTGTTCAATGCATATCTTAATATATATATATATATATATATATATATATATATATATATATATATATATATATATTTCTCTATATATGTGTAAATGAATCTAATTTTGTCCATTCTTTTTTAGATTTGTCCGTTTAAGAAAACATAACCATTTTATAACGTCTATGTATAGAAAGCCAACATTTTCTGGCTCATATGTTTGTTGGAACTCTTTTTGTCCTAGACTGTGTAAGATAAATCTCATTGAGTCTCTTTCTCATAGAACCCTCATGATCTGCTCGCTTACTAAGCTTAATTCTATGGGCACCCGTATATGTTCAGAGAAGCTAAGCACAAGACGCCCTCGCTTCTCAAAATCAAATATGCCTCGTGTTTTTCGATCAGCTCACAGTATGTGTCAGAATCTGTTTTAATTTTTGCACATTCCTTTTCTAAAAAAAACAGTAATTCACTTATCGAATTTTCTTAATCACAAACTGTCAGAATAAATCTGTGTGAAATGACAAATATTCGGCGACTCTTTACGCTCGAAAGCTCAAATATTTGTCCCTCACCACCGCATGTTGTTTAATGGCAATATTTTAATTTCTAAGTATGAATGTTTATCAAATAATTCAAATGGTTATACGTGACGTTGCTTCTGCTGGTTATGTGGCACGTTATGTGTCAGGTTGAGTGGATTCTTTTGTAACACTGCAATATGGCAGTTAGAACTAAAAGAAACTTTAAAAAGATGGATTTAATATTGTATAAGATTTATTGCTTACTGTCACACTCTTTTTTATGCTCAGAGGGCCTAACGGAACCTGTGGGGACCGCGAAGCACAGGACGCCCTCGCTTGTTGAATTTGAGTTTACTCTTCGTTGTTTTGCGATCATCTCACCATATTAATTATAATCTGTCTTTATTTTCATACATTACTTTCTAAATCACAAAACACAGATATTTATGTTAATAATTTACCTACCAACTTTCCTAGATCAAAACCTGTCAAAAACAACCTTGAATTGCAGATGCGACCAAATCTCACCAGACTTAATTTTGGACCTTGTCTAAGAGGGAGAGACTAGTAGATGGGGCACCAGCCCAGATTTGACAACAATACTCCATGTATGGGCAGATGGTGATTTTGTAGAGATATAAGATACTGTCAAGTGTGAGAAGTTTTATAGCACGGTAGAGGGAGCCTGTCTTCTTTGGAGCAACCTTGGCAACGTCTTACACTTATTAGGAAATATTCCATTGAATTGGACTTATATCTCAATATCGATAAATGCTGCCATATTTAGGTTGTTTTCCTTCCGACTGGACTTGTATCTCGTCGGTGACACAGCTCAGTTCACAGAGAGGATCGAGATAACAGATCTTGGCCTTCTGGTCGAGTCGTTCTTCAAGCCATCTAAACATTGCATTCAGGCTGCAAACCATGCAATGAGTAACCTTTTTTCACTCGACGCTCTTTCTACAAAATGACCACTGAAATAATTCTCCAACTTTATGTCTCCCTTGTCAGACCACTGTTAGAGTATGGTGTCCAGGCTTCTGTCCATATCTAATACGTAATATCCAGAATCTGAAGAGAGTTCAACGACTGGTTATATAAATGGCGCAAAGAATACGGGATCTCTCCAACGAAAGCCGAATAATGAAGTTTAACATTTTCTCTCTTGACCACCGACGTTTATGCAGTGATTCTAAGTTTAGACTACAATCTCCTCAATGGTCATTATGATCTCTCTCACGATCTACTATTCACTACTGCATCAGAAAAAGGTCTACATGGTCATTACCAGAATCTGTTTCACTGCAGATTTCGATAGAACCGAAGGAGGGTCGCTTTCTCAATCAGGATCCATGGACCTTGGAATTGACTTCCAGGAGATGCAGTAAATGCGTCAACGATTCAGTATTTCAAGGCGAAATTGGACAGGTGTTGAGGTATTGTATCCTCTTCTGTGTAAATTTCTACCACCCTTTCCGTACATGACAACTAAAGCATGCTTGTTTTATTTTATGCCAAATTCATTGAATTAGAAAAATGTGTGTTATTTCTTTGCAGTTAATTGTGACGAGCGTATCGGTCTTTCTTCCAACTGGATTCGGTTGCACGGAGTTTCGTTGCTCGGTTGGACAAGTGGGCAACATAAGGTCAGATTGAAATGAAGAACATTTCTTTTAATATTATCCCCGTATCTTATCTATTATAACTCGTTATCACCTCTCTCTCATATATGTATATATATATATATATATATATATATATATATATATATATATATATATATATATATATATATGTATATATATATATATATATATATAAATTAAGTTCAAATATATTGATGTATATGTATACATATATATGTATATGTATGTATGTATATATATATATATATATATATATATATATATATATATATATATATATATATATATTTTATATAAACATTACAACAGCATACGCATATTAAACTGCGTTTTTATACTAGCGTACGTCTGCGGGGCTTGAAAACAACTAAATTGATAGAATCATTTAGTTGTTTACAGTCTTGTATGCGTGCGCTAACACAGGAACCCAGGTTCATTTGCGTAAGCTAATTTTTATATAAATTATATATAAATTATATATAAATATAAATATATATATATATATATAATAATAATAATTATATATATAATAATAATTATTCAAAAAATATTTCAGCTTTCATCCCTAAACACTTTGTAATCGAACAATTGTTTCTGCCTATTCCGAAAAAATATTTTTTATGATATACAAAATATCAAAAACGCTTACCAAAATGCTTAATCAGTGTACATTCGCCACAATCAGGTCGTAGAAAAAAATCAAAATACAACTGTATTTATTTAACTTATATATCCAATTTTCTCTTTTCCTTTGGTTTCTCGGATCAAAGAGAAATTCATACTTTAACCCTATTAATTTATTTAGTAGTCAACAGTTCAAAATATTTTATGACAATCGAATCTTTCCTTTCAAAATGTTCATACTCAATCAATAAAGACAATACATTCAAAATTTACATATAAATGAATAACAAATTTACACTCAGCACATCTGTCCATATATATATATATATATATATATATAAAGAAATTCCTCTTAAGTAATCTTCCCGCTCATTGTTTACTGTCCTCTCGTGGTGGAAATCATCGTCAAACTGACAATGTCTTTAATCATTATCCTCGAGTGGCTCTCGGGCCTTTATAAGTGGTGACCTATCAGTAAGAAAAAAAGATTAGTTTTCAAGATGAACACGACATGCAGCCTGCGGTATCCATGTGATATGTGGTGTTCATATTGAACACGTTTAAGACACGTTGATTCTGAGTAAAATATTTGAGACTCGGCTGAAGTTTTATACTGCTTTTTTAAATTAATATATTGTGTAATGAAATCGGTTCATTCGTTTTGAATAACCTTGTACATATATAAAGAGCATAGTCCATATGAAGAATTTATTGGATAGGTAATATAAGGTTATTTTTAACACCAATACAATACCGTTGGTAACGGATACAAGTCCAAACACCTTGGACTGACATTCTCAGGAAACATGAGTTTAAATAAGTAGATAGAAGATGTTGCCAATTCTGCTGCAAAGAAGGTAGCCTCTCTTTACCTGTCTAGAAAATTTCTAACATCTTCCAGTATCATATATCTCTATAAAGCCACTATTCTCCCATGCATGGAGTTATGTGTCACATCTGGGTTACCTCACGCAACACTAGCCTCTCCCACTTGGACAAGGTACAACAAAGAATTTCTAACCTATTAGGTTCCGCACTGTCTACAAAGCCTCAACCCCTGTCTCATCGGCGCAGTGTTGCATACCTGTACCTGTTTTTCAAGTACTTCCACGAAATGTGCTCCAATGAACTCACTGCACTTGTACTTCTCTAACGTAAATACCCTAGACCTACCCGAATAGCAGCAAAATCCCTCCTATTCACTGTAGAGGTCCCCAAATACCGGCAGATTTTCTACTCTGATAGCTTTTTTTCTCGGACTGCTTGTCTTTGGTATTCATTTCCTGCTCCCTGTTTGTCCGACCATACATACAGAAAAGTAAATGTAATGTGAACAAATATTTTGCTGTCCATCCCCCTACTAAGTCCGCCCCACACAAATCTGACGCCTATCACAGTAGCCCCCTTTTACTTCTTGTTTGGAGTGAATAAAAGTTTTAAAAAATAAGATAAGAATAAACAAACGAATTCGAACCCTATTAATTATTAAACAATTATTGAATTTAGTCGTCAATGCTCTGTTGTATGACATGTTGATCTCAACTAGTATAGAAGACTGAGATAGAAACCTAGAAAGTTGGTTTATAAGCAGCCTGGGACGTTCCATTATACAATGATGGGTAAGTCTATTCTCTAAGTGCTGACTGGTTACTAGTTCATGAATGGATAAGCTTTTATATAAATATTTACTTTTTCGTTTTTACTGCCCCCTCCCTCCTTCCGTTTCGCCCCCTAGTATAGTCAGAAAAAGCTGAAACGTTGAAAAACTCTCTTAATTAGTATCTTATACATACGGTTTAAATTTCATTACAATCTGATATACGTAATTGAAGTTTTCAGGGTTAGGGTTCTGTCCCCATGAATTACTTAGAGGTGGGGGATGTAATATTCGGTACATAGAGGATAATGTAGAGATTCAGGACGAGTTCCATCGTCTTCCCCAGAAAATTTTATACATACGATATAAATGTAATAAAAATAAGATGTATTTTAAGTTTTAAAGGAAGTTCGCCCCCCCCATAGATCCCTTAGGTTAGGAGGGTACTTAGAGATTCGTGACCACTTTCATTATCTTTTCCCGAAAATTTTATTCATATTATTTAAATTTCATAAAAATAGGATAAACTTCGTGTTTTAAGCGGTTTATGCCTTTAGAACCTCTCTGATTACTTTCATTGTCTTACCAGGTAAATTTTACATAAGAATACACTTTTAGACTTTATGTAAATTCTCTAACCTTTCATTCTATAGGAAACGCACACACATCACATACATAAAGACAGACAGACAATGCGTTTTTTTTTATATATAGGGAGATATAATATAGAGAGAGATATAATAAAAACTGACAGAAATTGAACCATATATGTGATACCTGTCTTACACTAATTGTATACAACAAATCGGTTACAATAAGTATTGTATTTTCGACATGATGATAATAAGTAATAAAAATAGGTTGGTATTGTTTATTTACTGAAGAGTCACCACTTATCAAGGCCCAAAGGCATCTCAAGGATCAGGGTTAATGAGTTTGTTGGGTGGACAACGGTGAGACAACAACGTGATGATTGATCAGAATTTGACTATTTAAGAGGGCGGCTCAACAAGTATTTGTTTACATTGAACTTGAAAACTACTATGTTGTAGTCAGCTGGGAAGCAGTTCCGCGTTATTGTGTTCCACAGACAGGCAGTTCTAGGAAATAAACTTTGCTCATGGAAGCTCCGTTTAGTTTTAGGTACACAGAGGAAGAAAGGAAAATTATTTTCAGTGGTTGTAGTAAGACGAGTTTTTGTTGTGAATCTTTTACAGGGGGAAAACATAGATTGGGGCTCAGTTGAGCACCTACCATGAAAATAACGGTAGAGCAGAGAACGACTAGCAACATCTCTTCTGTGAGAAAGTGGATGTAGAAGATAGAAGAAAACTGACATCGAAATCTAGTGGGTGGATATCACCCACTAGATTTCGAAGTCAGTTTTGCACTGTGTGAAGTCAGTAAAAAGTAACATCGAACGAAACTGAACTGATGAAAGTAATTAGAGGTCATACACACGGACAGACAGAGAAACACGTCAAATCTCATATTCTTATAGATGATGCAGAATAGATGATGCAGAATAGATGATGCAGAATAGATGATGCAGATGAGTATTTAGTGCAGAGGTCATTCCGTGCGTCAGCGTGCATCACGGCGACAAAATGTACAAATCAGGAACGCTCGTTTCGAAATTTGATTCACACGCCCTTTGAGAATATGACATTAATATCACAATACGCACTCCAAATACTTACATATTTATACTTACCTTTATATACAAGCTATTTCTCTGTCTCTAGATATTTCTTCCCCCGCTCTCCCCCTCCCCCTCTCCCCTCCCCTCTCTCTCTCTCTCTATATATATATATGCAATTTATTATTTCATATATATACATATATAATATTATAAGATAATATAATATATTGCGTATATTTATTTTAAGGATTTACTTCTGCAGTGCTCAATACGTAAGTAGAGCTTGGTAGAAGTATAAAACTATATTCATGGCAAGTAAGCTACACAGGCATGTTCATGTTTTATTTCCGAAGGAAATCATAAATAATTTAAGAATGAAACATGAGCGTTTCTGCGTAACTTACTTGCCATAAGTATATTTTCGTACTATATATATATATATATATATATATATATATATATATATATATATATATATATAGTGAAGTTTATATATATATATATGCATACGAATTTATTTATACGAACATCTAGATATTTAGATATGTACATGTACCTTTACATACACGTTCTTTCTATGTCACTAGATATTTCTCATTAGCTCTCTTATCACCCCTCTCTCTATATATCTATCTATAAATTTGGGTGTATATGTATGTATGTATATATATATATATATATATAATTTATTTGAAAACTATATGTTATAGTTTATGTGTATGAGCTCTGCGATCGAGCACTTTATTGATTATTATTATTCAATATAACTAGACACAAACATATATATATATATATATATATATATACAGAGAGAGAGAGAGAGAGAGAGAGAGAGAGAGAGAGAGAGAGAGAGAGAGAGAGAGAAGGGGAGAGAAAGACAAAGATGCCCAAATAATCCGTTTCGCTGGATCAGTCACCCGCGTGCGCTGTCCTCTTCTTGGGGGGAGCCACCAAACACGTCTTCTCTGCTTAAAATCGCACCGGTGTGCAACCCCCCCGTCCGGTGTCACTTTATGGCCCTTTTAACCTCTAAACTTTTCCAGTGAAACACGGCTCATATTATGTAACACATTCTCTAATAATACACTAGCAGGTCTACCCGGCGTTGCCCGGGGCCATAACAACAAAATAGAAGAGGTTAAAAAGTGTGTGTAACATATATTAAAACTCTTATCTCTCTACCTATCTCAATCCGTCTCTCTATCTTTCTGTCTTCCCCATCACCGTTTTTCCACATCACTCTCTCCAACCTCTACTTCATCTCCGCCCAGTCCTTTCTCCTGTTTTAATGTACTGAACAATTAATAATATAACCCATTCATATGGACTTTGAGTTTTAAAGTTATTCCTTCCCTCAACAACTTCCTTAAAAGTATAATGAATTCTATATTTGTTTTAATTTATTCTTGGGCAACGTCGAATTTCTTATCTCCCCCATTAATAGTATAATGAAACCTATATTTATTTAGTCTAATTTCTTGTCTTCCCCTTCCCCATCAAGTATATACTACATTGAAAATGTACCACTGTATTATTGCATATACCTGCTTCTTTTAGAATATTGAATATTGACTCCTGAGCAACGCAGAGTACCTTTTCTGATATAAAATATTATAACAAAATAGAGTGAACATCTTTCTTTCGGAGCAACGCGGCGTTTAAAAACACCTGCTCTATGTAGGGTTGCTCTATCGAAGATATTGATGACTTCCAGGCAACGCCGAGTAATCACACCTGTTCTATCTATTATATTGAGCACATTATGTGTGGTAAGTTGTAATCCAAATTACCACTTACCAAATATAATACTGTATTATTGCTATTATGGTTCCCGGGCAACACCGAGTTAACAAAAGTCAGAGAAGTTCTTTCTCCCAGGCAACGCTGCGTTTAGGATGTTGATCCTTTTTAGATTATTATATACAACTTACCAAATGTAAAACTGTAATATTACATTCATTGCTCCCGTTTAGGACGCTATGTCTGAATGGTTGGGGAAGTATCAGAGTAGAAACATCGAGTATGCAGTTTCGATTCTGCACTCCGATCAAAAAAATAAATAAAATTATAAGAAATCAAAAATATATTCTTCCTTTTTTGAAACTATTATAAAATAACTATAATAAAATATTAGTTAAGAATTTTTTTAGAACAAACGCCTTTCTGTCTATCCATCTATCTGTCTATCTGTCTGCCTCTCCTTTTCTCTCTCTCTCTCTCTCTCTCTCTCTCTCTCTCTCTCTATATATATATATATATATATATATATAATCAAATATGAAACTAAAAGTAAACTTTTAGTAAAAAGAACCTATAGTCAAATGGTTTAAGCTCAATATACGAGATAGAGCAATTATAAAGATAGAAGAAAGAAGAGTGATAAACATGTACGGACATGTTTATCACTCTTCTTTCTTTTATCTTTATATATATATATATATATATATATATATATATATATATATATATAATAAAGGAGAACACCTCTCTGTCTGTGTGCATGTCTGTACCCCAAAAAAAAGACATATTATAGTGTGTAGCTTAAATATAAGTATATTCACATGTACAATTTGCATGCGAACATAATGAAAGTAGTTTTGCGTCTCTAGCTTCTCCTTAAAGGCGCTAATGCCACTTTCCTTACATGTTACACAATGAAATTAATCCATTTAAGAGTATTAACATTTATTTGAATAGTTCAGTGTCTAAGAGAGCAGGTTGACAACATCAAGGTCGCTGTTGAATTAAATATTCTTTACTATACTGTTGCATATGATGTTATCCCACACTCGAGCCCGGGCAACGCCGAGTGACCCTGCTAGCATATATATAATGGACGTGTGTATTACTTCTGTAAATGCTTCCAATTCTTATAGCCGCCTCTTCATCCTTGAAAGTAAAACAACATTCCGATTTTTTTCTTTCATTCGGAATCTTTAACACAATTTCTTTCTTTTCTTTTCTCGCACATCCTTTCAAGCGGATTAAAAACACCTAAACCGCTTTTGATAGGACGTCACGGTTTTCGACTTATCGTTCGCGTAGAATATCGGATTCTTCGTGAATAAAAAGAAATATCAACGGAACGCGAAAATGTCTCTTCGAATTACCGTGACGTGAACAAGAAATAATACATAGAAAAAGTGAAAGAGTTCGAACGCAAAACGCGGCTAACGGCATTTTAAATATCGTTACGTGGCAAAAGTGTAGTATAGTAAAAAGCCTAGAAATCGAAAAAAAGTCAAAATATCCAACAAATAACTTTTACCAAACGATAGAAAAGTTAATTTTCTATCGACCTGCACAGTTTTAAACTTCTGGAACTGTTTATAAGTTTTATTTATTTAAAAAAATGTTTTGTTACTTCTACTTAGCCGATTTTGTAAATCAAAGATGGCCGTCGATATTTTGTGGGGATGATAGTGATTTCAGGCTTCACTGATAGTTTACAATTTGGTTTACGGTTCCACTAATACTAAGTCCGGGGGTGGTTTCCAATCGGATTAGGGTAAACCTTTTTCATATTTCAATTGTGAAATTAGCGACCACCTAAAAAAAAATAATCGTCATTTTTGATTGATGAATTCGGCTAAGTAAAAGTAACGAAACAAATTTTGAAATAACAAAACTTACTCTTACAATATTTGTATGATATGAAAGGGTTAAAATTAAAATACCCGTCTTTTTAATTATGAGACGAAAAAGAATTTAGAAATATTTTGCACTAAACGAATTTGTATAATTTTGATCATTCGATTACTGTTCTCATCTTGAGTGTTATTATCATAACGTTTCGACCGCTGTAACCTGCGGCCTTCTTCAGATCCATCTGAAGAGGGCCGCAGGTACCAGCGGCCGAAACGTTGTCATAATAACACTCAAGATGAGAACAGTAGTCCAGATGATAAAAATTCCACAAATTATCAATTTCATCTAAAACATTCAGAAACATAAAAGAAATTGGATGAGAAAAAACTTGTTGAGTACATAGTGTACATAGGGTTAGGGTAAGGGTAAGGGTTAGGGTTAGGGTTAGTGGTGTACATAGTGTTAGGGTTAGGGTTAGGGTTAGTGGTGTACATAGTGTTAGGGTTAGGGTTAGAGTTAGGGTTAGTGGTGTACATAGTGTTAGGGTTAGGGTTAGTGGTGTACATAGGGTTAGGGTAAGTGGTGTACGTAGGGTTAGGGTAATGTTAGGGTAAGGGTTAGGGTTAGTGGTGTACATAGTGTTAGGGTTAGGGTTTGTGGTGTACATAGTGTTAGGGTAAGGGTTAGGGTTAGTGGTGTACATAGTGTTAGGGTTAGGGTTAGTGGTGTACATAGTGTTAGAGTTAAGGTTAGGGTTAGTGGTGTACATTGGGTTCGAGGTAGGGTTAGGGTTAGTGGTGTATAGGGTTAGGGTTAGGGTTAGTGGTGTACATAGTGTTAGGGTAAGGGTTAGTAGTGTACATAGGGTTAGGGTTAGTGGTGTACATAGTGTTAGGTTTAGGGTTAGTGGTGTACATAGTGTTAGGTTTAGGGTTAGTAGTGTACATAGTGTTAGGGTTGGGGTTAGGGTTAGTGGTGTACATAGGGTTAGGGTTAGGGTTAGTGGTGTACATAGTGTTAGAGTTAGAGTTAGTGGTGTACATAGTGTTAGGGTTAGGGTTAGTGGTGTACATAAGGTTAGGGTTAGGGTTAGGATTAGTGATGTACAGAGTGTTAGGGTTAGGGTTAGGGTTAGTGGTGTACATAGGGTTAAGTTTAGTGGTGTACATAGTGTTAGGGTATGGGTTAGTGGTGTACATAGTGTTCGGGTTAGGGTTAGTTGTGTACATAGGATTAGGGTTAGGGTTAGTGGTGTACTTAGTGTTAGGGTTAGGGTTAGGGTTAGTGGTGTCCATAGGGTTAGGGTTAGTGGTGTACATAGGGGTAGGGTTAGTGGTGTACATAGTGTTAGAGTTAGAGTTAGTGGTGTACATAGTGTTAGGGTATTGGTTAGTGGTGTACATAGGGTTAGTGGTTTACATAGTGTTAGGGTTAGTGTTAGGGTTAGTGGTGTACATAGGGTTAGGGTTAGTGGTGTACATAGTGTTAGGGTTAGGGTTAGTGGTGTGCATAGTGTTAGGGTTAGGGTTAGTGGTGTACATAGTGTTAGGGTTAGGGTTAGTGGTGTACATAGGGTTAGGGTTTGGGTTAGTGGTGTACATAGGGTTAGGGGTAGGGTTAGCGTTAGTGGTGTACATAGGGTTAGGGTTAGGGTTAGTGGTGTACATAAGGTTAGGGTTAGGGTTAGGGTTAGTGGTGTACATAGGGTTAGGGTTAGCGTTAGTGGTGTACATAGTGTTAGGGTTAGAGTTAGGGTTAGTGGTGTACATAGTGATAGGATTAGGGTTAGGGATGTACATAGTGATGTCAGCATGTAACAATAGTCTTATATAAATGCCCTATAAAGATAAGTAATAATTTTCTGACTATGAATCAGTGGTTCTTCTGTTTTTTTCTGTGTTCATTATTATTTAATTGTGAAAACTATTCAGGTTGTTAATTTTTTCTGAAGAAATTAAGCATCGTTTTATTTGAGTAAAATCTATTATAAATATTTTGAAAATATGAATATATATATATATATATATATATATATATATATATATATATATATATATATATATATATATATATATAGATACATATATATATATATATATATATGAATATATGTATATATAAATATATATATGTAATATATATACACATTATATATATATATATATATATTCATAATGTATATATATAATGTATACATATATAATGTATACATATAATGTATATATATATGTATTTTATGTATATATATATAATGTATATATATATGTATATATGTATATATACATATATACATATATATATATATATATATATATATATATATATATATATATGTATTTTTTATTCAGATTTAGATTATTTTATATATATTAACATATGAATTTTATAACATAAAGTTATTATAATAGCTTAATAGTGTAAGGACAGAGCTATGCTATATTCAATATTTTGTGTGTAATTTTATACCATTTCAATGTTATAAAGGACAGATTCACGAACTTTCATACTGCATAATTGTATTCAGCATACATTTGTTTCGGCAAACACCAATATATTTGTAAAATCACTTTGTGCATTTATTTCTTCGTGTGGTTATCTTCACTGCTAATTATACAAAACAAAGCAATAACGCAAAATGAACCCTGAAAAACTAAGCGATCAGAGCCTAAATTACAATTATTATTCATTATCAACATTGCATCCGTAAGGTAAAACACCCAGAATTTTTTTCTATGTTCATATAATAGTGGTTAATAATATGTTCATATAATAGTGGTTAATAATATGTTCATATAATAGTGGTTAATAATATGTTTATATAATAGTGGTTAATAATATGTCCATATAATAGTGGTTAATAATATGTTCATATAATAGTGGTTAATAATATGTTCATATAATAGTGGTTAATAATATGTTCATATAATAGTGGTTAATAATATGTCCATATAATAGTGGTTAATAATATGTTCATATAATAGTGGTTAATAATATGTTCATATAATAGTGGTTAATAATATGTTCATATAATAGTGGTTAATAATATGTTTATATAATAGTGGTTAATAATATGTTCATATAAAAGTGGTTAATAATATGTTTATATAATAGTGGTTAATAATATGTCCATATAATAGTGGTTAATAATATGTTCATATAATAGTGGTTAATAATATGTTCATATAATAGTGGTTAATAATATGTCCATATAATAGTGGTTAATAATATGTTCATATAATAGTGGTTAATAATATGTTCATATAATAGTGGTTAATAATATGTCCATATAATAGTGGTTAATAATATGTTCATATAATAGTGGTTAATAATATGTTCATATAATAGTGGTTAATAATATGTTCATATAATAGTGGTTAATAATATGTTCATATAATAGTGGTTAATAATATGTCCATATAATAGTGGTTAATAATATGTTCATATAATAGTGGTTAATAATATGTTCATATAATAGTGGTTAATAATATGTCCATATAATAGTGGTTAATAATATGTTCATATAATAGTGGTTAATAATATGTTCATATAATAGTGGTTAATAATATGTTCATATAATAGTGGTTAATAATATGTTCATATAATAGTGGTTAATAATATGTTCATATAATAGTGGTTAATAATATGTTCATATAATAGTGGTTAATAATATGTTCATATAATAGTGGTTAATAATATGTTCATATAATAGTGGTTAATAATATGTTCATATAATAGTGGTTAATAATATGTTCATATAATAGTGGTTAATAATATGTTCATATAATAGTGGTTAATAATATGTTCATATAATAGTGGTTAATAATATGTTCATATAATAGTGGTTAATAATAAAACGAGTTGTTTAGGTTACACAAATCTTTCTCTATACAATTATTATTGGGTTGAAGAAACACGTGATCAATTTATATTATTTCAAAATAAATGCACGTAAGTTTCAAGATCTATGCGAATGCTGTATGTGCGTGTGTTTATATCTGTATAGATATGTGTGTGTGTTTGCATGTGTGTTTGCATGTGTGTGTCAGTAGTTTGTATTCGACTCCGAAAACCGGATGTATGTATTCTTTTGTTAACCGTGACATTATTCTTTAGGTAAGATACCCGGACCATTTTAAAACATAAGTCAATGAAAAAACTTTGCAATTAGTAAGATTTTTAAATAATTTGAATTGATCATGTATTTCTTTAACGAGTAGATTTTCCTCATTCCACAAAATGAAAACGTAAAGAAAAGACTTATAGGCTTGATAATGTCTAGCTTCTTATACCTCTGACCGAAACATGTTTTGCAAATGTGTAGCTCGTTTCGGGCTCTCTTACTCTTATCAGTGTAGGAGTGGAAGTTGCAGGCGGTTGCATGGGCTCGAACGCAGTTCGTAGGTTAAGGCTAAAATCACGAGACAAACGCTTAGGACCACACGGCCGAGAGAATCGACACAGACAGTAATTGAAATTAAGATACACTTACCCGGGAGACGGGGGCGAGTGTCTTGTCGTCTGCAGTGTTCAACGCGCGAGCGGAACTTGCTTATTGCAGAATTGACAACGGACCTTTCAATTTCAAACACGGCTCTACTTTTAAAACTATTACATGTTTAAAAGGGACTTTTAACTATAAATATTTTTTAAATATTAAAGTGTTTTTTACCTACAGACGACGTCGTTTCTGACTTTCTTACTCTCATCAGTGTAGGAGTGGCGGTCGCAGGCGGTCGCATGAGCTCGAATGCAGTTCGTAGATTCAGGCTAGAATCACCAGACAAACGCTCAGGACCACGCACACAAACACCCACCCACACACACAACACACACACACACACACACACACACACACACACACACACAGACACAGACACACACACACATATATATATATATATATATATATATATATATATATATATATATATTAATTAATCAAGTTCAAATATGTTGATGAAATGAACTTAAACAAATAATTTTTCAAAAATGATCAATACAAAGTAGAGCTTTATATATAAAATTTAGATGTAAACATTAAATAAGCCCACACTAATTAATGCGTGTTTCTCTGCTAAGCGCATATCATTCAGGAATGTCTACCTCGACACGCTTCATGTGTGAAGTGAGAAAATAAAGATAAAGATTATATCTTTAAATTATATCCTATCATAAATAGTAAAAACTCGATATACGAGATAACGCAATAGTATAAGTATATAACTTATGTGATAACTGATGAGAATAAAAATGGGATTGAATGCAATATTTATTGAATCATCCATTGTTTAAACAAGGGTTACAACAAAACTTTTTTCTTTCCTTAATCCATGTATTTTCAAATATATGCTCTTATCATCGGATGAAATTCGACGGACAAGTCAGTAAAATTTACTGTATCGCAAACATTTGAAAATATAAAAAATATAAAAATATAAAAGACATGCAAATACAAACAATTTGAAAAGTTTAAAATATTCAAAGAAAATCAGCATAGAAAGTTCGTTTAATCAAATCCGAGGATTCAAATATGAAGCAAGTGAAGGGTGATGAGTTGAAGGTAATCCAGGCGTCCGAAGTTGTCAAAGTTTCCATTCTGGGAGATTGGGGTATTCAAATCCAAATGAAAGTTCGTTGGCAGTGAAATCAGTCACACAAAACATATAGAAATATAAGTCCTGAATTAGTTGTTAAAAAATGGGGGTTAGTGTAGTATCTGTTTTGTGGTAATTCAACCATCGCCCCAGGCAATAGCTCATCCTCTTGGGAGCAGTGTATTAGATGTTTTTTCGTCATGGTCCCATCCTCCCAGGCATTATCTTTCTTTTTGGGTGTGTGTAGTGCAGTATTTGTTTTGTTGACATGAGACCATCATCCAAGACATTACTTTTTTTTGGGGGGGGGGGAGGTAGTATAGAAGTTGTTCTCATGAGACTATCACCCAGGCATTACCTTCCTCTTTTTCATAGATTGAATCCTCCTAGGCAGGGTAGTGTAGTATCGGTTCTATTATCATGATACCATTTTCATTCGGCAGTGTACTGTAGTATATATCCTTTGTCATGATACCATGCTCCTAAGTATTACTTCATTTTTTTAGGAGGCAATGTAGTGTATGTTCGTTCATCATAATACTATCCTTGCATGACGTTAACTCTTCCTTTTTGGGTGAGAGAGTAGTGCGGTATCTGTTTTTTGGTTATGATATCATCCTCCCAGGATTACCTTTTTTTGGGGGGTGGGGGGTGCTTGTATATTTAATAAATAATAACCAGATTTGAAATCCAACGGGTTTATTATATTATATTGAATGTATTGCAGCTCTGCATGACTATTTGTGTTCAGAATCTAGGAAAATAGCGCTTAGCAGCTTTTATTGCTTTGACAGAGTACAAAATGGACTTCGAAATCTAGTGGGCGATGATCTATTCCTTACAGTCCCTTTCTCACAGAAGATACGTTGTTTCTCTCTACTCTATCGTATGCCCATGGAAAGTGTTCGACTGAACTCCAATCTCTGGTTCCTTCTTATAAGACATTGCTAGCAAGAACTTGTCTTGAAACCAAAATGGAAATAGACTTTCTTTCTTCCTCCATGTTCCTTGCGTCAGGTGGAATTTCCATGAACAAAACTTCTATGCAAGGGCTTCACATCCATGGAACACATTTCCACAGGACTGCTTCCCTTCAGATTGTGACTTAGTCCTCTTCAAATCGAATATAAACAATTACTTATCATAAATCTTCCCAAATAATAATCAAATTTAGTTCATTTTTAATCATCTCGTTATATTAATCATCTCATAATTTTCTAATTTTTCAACTGACAATCATTCCATCTCTAGTAGCATTTGGCATTGATAAGCGGTTACTCATTAGCCACATATGAGTTTAATTAAATTGTATATGAATTCCTTTTGAATCTTTTAATATATGTATTTACATAAATAAAAATAGGATTGCACATTTAACAATAGCTTAAAATAAACGCCTTACAATTAGCTTTTCTTTTTCGCAATATATTTTGATTCTGTGTTTACGAATTTCTCACGACAGCAAGATTATAAACAAATCCGTTTAGTTTGGCTAAAGCCAACTCCCTCGACGAAGAACTCTAGCAGGTAGAAAAATAGCTAAGAACATGTTACATTATCCCCCATTCCAAGGGAGAGGGTTCAACGCTCTGCACGTCACAAACAGTACAATAATCCTGTATAAAATAAAACCATACATTGCATCTTCAAAGGTTCGCTCACAGCGGTTCTCCTGGACTGAGGACTTCTCACCCTGAAATCAAAATGGCGCCCAAGCAAACAAAAACGAAGGCAATGAATTTGAAGCTAGATCGGTTTTATTTAGGCCAGGAGCGACAACCTTTTCAGAGTGAGGGCCAGATGTAAGAATTACTATATTTTGTTTACATGAATAAATTGTGAAAAATTTGCATTGAACACTCGACAAATCTGATATTTTTTCTCAAGAGACTTCTGTATGTGAAGTTATAAAAGGCGCCGACGAGGATCCATTTTGGAATCATAAAAAGTAATGACGGGGGAAGTAGCAAGTTGATCCAGCATTCGTTTTGACACACCTCACATAGGTTCTATGTTTCATGCCCTTTCCTCGTCTCACGTTTCCTCTTAGCCTCTCTCTTTCTCTTTTTCTATTTTTATCTCTTAATAGTTAAAGAAAAATGGAGTATACATGCATCATCGCTCGCTGATATTCACACATTTTTAACCCACTGTAAATCTTAATTGAAACCTACTTTTACGTCTATGTCACAAAATGATATGAGTTTTAATGGGAGGTCCGCGGGTCGGATTGCAATAATAAAGCATAGCAGGGTGGCGGGCCGGACGCTAAGCCTTCGCGGGCCGGATGTGTCCCGCGGGCCGGAGATTGCCCGCTCCTGATTTAGGCTGTTGATTTTGCCTACATTTTGCTAGCGGCGCGGAGAAGAAAGATTGGGGCTGCATATTTGGGGCCTACCCCTTTAAATTTGGTTTATCATTGATTAGTAAGTCAACCGGAGGATCCCGGCTTAACCCGTCTAGTGTGACACCGCTTCTAATCGTTTCATTTTGTTCGCTTCTGATCGCGCCGAGTTCTCAAGTCAGACGCCTAGCTTTCCACCTTGACTCTATCTCTTCTGGCGTCATTTTCTAGCTATTGTTACTACAGAAAAACGATGTCCTCAAAGGTCAATCGGTTTATCCTTTGCAGACCCTTACATCCTGTCTAGCTTAACAACAACCCCTTGGCGAATACGAACCCTTAAATGATCGCCAGCTGATGTGCCACAAAATATTCAAGAAACAGGCCTGTCGACATTCGCAGTAGGGACACATCCGACTAATCTGCAATAAACCAACTCTACTTCTTGGAGGACGAGGATGGTCTCCTAGGGCCGAGTAGAACAAAATCCCATTCTACCCGGATCAAATACCATTCAGGTCAGACTCCACTTTCAAAGAATGATGCCAAAGTGAATCAAAGCTGGTATGAAGAGCGACCATCACTTGGAAAATACTCAGATTATTTAAAGAAATTTACAAGAATAAAATAAAAAGAACAACGGAACCTGTGAGATGCTGATGCTGACAACATCGCTAAAAAATAATGAGTGGGAAAATGAAAATCATTGGCGAAGAGGAACCTGAAAAAAAAATGCCGGAGAAACAACATTTGAATGATGGCTTTGCTTTTAAAAATAAACAAGTGTAGATGAGAATTGACAGTGTACACACACACACACACACACACACACACACACACACACACACACACACACACACACACACACACACACACACACACACACACACACACACACACACACACACACACACACACACACACACACACACACACACACACACACACACACACACACACACACACACACACACACACACACACACACACACACACACACACACACACACACACACACACACACACACACACACACACACACACACACACACACACACACACACACACACACACACACACACACACACACACACACACACACACACACACACACACACACACACACACACACACACACACACACACACACACACACACACACACACACACACACACACACACACACACACACACACACACACACACACACACACACACACACACACACACACACACACACACACACACACACACACACACACACACACACACACACACACACACACACACACACACACACACACACACACACACACACACACACACACACACACACACACACACACACACACACACACACACACACACACACACACACACACACACACACACACACACACACACACACACACACACACACACACACACACACACACACACACACACACACACACACACACACACACACACACACACACACACACACACACACACACACACACACACACACACACACACACACACACACACACACACACACACACACACACACACACACACACACACACACACACACACACACACACACACACACACACACACACACACACACACACACACACACACACACACACACACACACACACACACACACACACACACACACACACACACACACACACACACACACACACACACACACACACACACACACACACACACACACACACACACACACACACACACACACACACACACACACACACACACACACACACACACACACACACACACACACACACACACACACACACACACACACACACACACACACACACACACACACACACACACACACACACACACACACACACACACACACACACACACACACACACACACACACACACACACACACACACACACACACACACACACACACACACACACACACACACACACACACACACACACACACACACACACACACACACACACACACACACACACACACACACACACACACACACACACACACACACACACACACACACACACACACACACACACACACACACACACACACACACACACACACACACACACACACACACACACACACACACACACACACACACACACACACACACACACACACACACACACACACACACACACACACACACACACACACACACACACACACACACACACACACACACACACACACACACACACACACACACACACACACACACACACACACACACACACACACACACACACACACACACACACACACACACACACACACACACACACACACACACACACACACACACACACACACACACACACACAATTCTATAAGAGCTGTATATTGTTGGATGTTTGGCCGCTGATGGGGACAGGGTATCGAACGTGCTATCACACGTCATATATTAAAAATTGAATATTAAATCTCTAAAAAGTAAGATGATTTTTCGGAAAGAAAAATGACTTTTTAGAAATTTGGAATGCCATCCTGGATATACAGGATGTTGTATGTAAAATACAAACAGTGCAACAACTAAAAACATCCATCCGGGGAGGAAAAATATAAAATCAATCCGACTATTTAAAATTATATATATATATATATATATATATATATATATATATATTCATTTATTTACAAGTAAATACTAATTATTTATTACCTACAGACATCGATGTTTCATGCTTACGCAATCTTCAGTGCAGGAAGTTAATTTCCGACGGTTGGCGGGCGCGAACTCCGATCACAAATCGCCACTTATTCGCAGTCAAGAGTCTTAACCGTCAGCCACCGTAAATTAGCTTAGAAGTTAGGAGGAACTTTGTAAATGCCAACTCGGCGGGTATTCACAACGAGCAGCGAATAGTGATCAACAACAACACACCGTGTTGGATCTCACAATGAAGCTAGTGGTACTGCTTGTTATTAAACTCTCTCAAAGTCGCCGGCCTTAGTAAAGGGGGCTATAATAATATTATATATATATATATATATATATATATATATATATATATATATATATATATATATATATATATATATATATATATATATAGTAAGCTATGAAAATATATGTATGGTAAGTAAGCTACACAGAGGCTCCCGCGTTTCATCCACTGTGTAGCTTAATTACCATAAATATATTTTCATAGCTTACTACCTAGCTCTACGTATGTATCGAGCACTGTCGAAGTAAATACTGAAAATTGATACATACAAAATTATATCTCCTTATAAAATTTTATGTGGATACATGAAATACTAATACTAATTCGAGTGAGTTCGTTGAGTTCTCTTGTCTGTCTCGATGTTTACGTTGTTATCGGCATAAATATAACTAAAACTTTCCGTATCACGGGGTAATTTCCTATGGCCGTGAGGACAAAGTGAAAGTATGCAGAGGCAAAAGGTGTCTCTATGAACTGGGTTCGCGCCTTATGGCTGTCTGAAATTATCCCACCCCTACACTACTTCGAGTAAAAAATACGAAACAAAAATAATACATGTACTGTATGCGTATATATATATATATATATATATATATATATATATATATATATATATATATATATATATATATATATATATATATATAGTACATGTATTATTTTTGTTTCGTAGATGTTTATCCAATGAAACTCCAATGTTTATAAAAAGTGCTCAATAACAAGTAGATTTTTTTTTAGTATAAATCTTTATTCATGCCAGCATTTTTAATTACATATGTGAGAGCGAACTTCCTCAGACTTTAAGAAAAAAAAGTGAGAAAAAACAAACTTCCTTATTTTGTGTATTACCCCGATTTGGAGGGATGAGTTCATAATTAAACGGGCAAGGTTCATATCCAATTACACATTCGCGCTGCTCTTTTTCTTTTAGTTTTTATCATTTAATTCGAGTACATTTTATTACCCACTTGGACCCTGTCTACGAGGGAGAGACTAGTAGTTGATGCACCCGCCCAGATGTGACAACAATACGTCATGAATGGGCAAAAGGTGGCATCGTAGAGATATAGAATACTTGCAGGTATGAAAGTTTTTTATCAGAGTAGAGGGAACCCCCTTCTTTGCAGCACCCTTGTTATTAAATATTTATGAAAACATTTTGGAGTTACCAAATAATTATATTAACATATTGAAATTTCCAAATATGAAAACCGTATGGCATTTGTGGTATCAAGTTTAAAATATTTATTATAAATATTTTAGAAATCCCAAAATATTTTTTTTTTTTACTTATTTGAAAATATATAATAGTTGCCATGTTGAAACACAGATTTACATTGTGATGCTATCATAGATCTTTAACTCCCTCCCATTTCCCCCTCTCTCTCTCTCCTTTAGCTTCCTCTTCCTCTCTCCCTCCACCTTTTCTCTCTTTTATTTACAAGGTCCATTCCTTTCACCACTTCTCTTATAATTCGTCATCCATCCATCTTTCCGCGTTCAAAAACATTTGTGTACAGAAGAAAAGTGTGCACGGTGCCAAGCAAGCAAGTTAACAACATCATCAGAGTTTTAGTATTATGTAGATATGGGCAATTAGTAATATTTTAACGCCATCGCCTCAGTCACCAACCAGATACCTTCGTGTTCGCGCTCGGATACTTTACTTCGGCGTAGGTTGATGTGGTGTCGTTTTGGCCGTTCTCGGGGACTCCAAATCGATAAAATCAACCCTTCGGAAACGGTTTCGCAACATGGATCGAAACGTCTTCCTCTGCCGAACAATACCTCTCGCCACGTTGTGTTTTGGTCTAGTCAAGAAGTTTGTACCGACGTTGCCCATCAAGTGGTAGAAAACGGACACCTGAAGGACAAAAGAACACGATCAAATGGTGAAATCAAACAGACAGTTCGAACAATTCAAAAACACATTTGATTTGTATTTAATATAATAAGTATATATTCTCCTTCAAACTTTAACTTTTTCCAAATCGTTACTGTTTCCATCAGGGCGGATTTTATTTTGTGCCATGTTTCTGCAGCCTTCTCTTTACTTCTGCAAACGGGTATCTTTTCCCCGTAGCATTTGTTTTATCATTACTTAAGAATTAGATTTCTAAAATTCTGGCTGCTTAAATTCATTCCATACACAGAAACCGGATTTTACCATTCGCCAGAATCTTCAAATTTGACCTCACAGACTCTTCATGTATCTTCAATGGTGGATTTTTTTACATACATCTTCTACACTCTCTTATATTCTTTTATGTTTTTATACATTTTCAAATGTTGGCATTATGGTAAATTAAATTTTACTAACTTATTTGTCGAGTCTCCTCTGACAATAAGATTACACCTTTGAAAAGCCATGGTTTAAAGAAAAAATAATATAATAAAATAATGAAGGAATCATCTGGCTAAGAACACATAACTTGATGATTCCCTGCGGAGATTAAAAATGGGCACCTATGTGTAGCTTACTTGTAATAGATATATTTACATACTACTACTGCTACTACTACTATTACGACTACTACTACGACTACTACGATTTCTAATACTACTAAACTTTACTAACGTATTGAGCACATTTAAAGTAAATACTGAAAATCTATACACAATATATTATAATGTTATATGTGTATATGCATAAAATAATAATAATATATAATATATATATATATATATATATATATATATATACAGGGTGGGCAAAAATAAGGGTCCTATTTTTTAAAATTCATAACTTTTTTATTTATTGATTTATTTTTTATTTTTTTTAGAATAAGTAAAGGACCCCTTCCGAAGCAAGCATGAGCCGTATTAGCCCTAAGGAACGTACCCTCATTTAGAAAACATTATTTTTGCTTAAAAAACTCAAAACAGTGTAAAAAACAATACTTTAGTTTTTGTAAGTTTTAAGAAGTGTTTTTCGGCTAAAATTTGTTTTGTTTATTTCAAAAAATCTCGGAAAGGGTCAGTCTACACACACATAAAGTTTGGTGAGTTTAACTTTTATTTTGTGGAAGTTATTCAAATTCAAGTTATTCAAATTTAAAGATAGGACCCTTATTTTGGCCCACCCTGTATATATATATATATATGTATGTATGTATATATATATTCTACATCATAAATGACCGAAAAAATTATGTTTTGCCAGTGTTCGCACTAATATTGTGTGTTTTATATCTTGATTTGTTTGTTTTACGATACACCAACTCTTTTGATGGTTATATTAATGCCGAACCCCAATACATATTCCTATTCTAAACAATTCGCTTACCACCATTTATTGAACACAGGTATGTTACCCACAGCTAAAGTGTAATTCTGTGTTCATACCTACCAACTAGGGTGTTAGTGCGTAGTTTGCAGCGGAAAAGAATGCGAAACTACTCCCGCTGCTACCTCTGAACGCTATGACGCCCGTCACGTGACTCTGTCTTTTCTGTCTTGCTTACGGATCACCGAGCTGAAAAGACGTCGTCTAAACATCGGTCTTTTTTCACAGGCTCCTTCAACTCGACAATATGTGAGATTTCACTCTTTCCAGGAAGAAGGATAACTACTAACCCTATCGGCACTCTTTATCTACGTATCCACGCTTCTCTGCTCGAACACACACACATCTTCTCTCTCACTTCATAACTATTCATCTTTATCTTTTTTGTGACACACTTATGTACGATTCGCTCGCACCAGTGAACAATTATCCCAACACAGAGTGCAAAATCGACTTCGAAATCTAGTCGGGGATGATATCTTCTCTTCCTTGCTATCTCACTGAAGAAACGTTGCTAGTGCCTTTTAGAATGGCATGGATTGACAAAAGCCTACAACATAATCCCTCAAGCATGGGTAATTAAATGCTTAAAAATGTACAAGTTGGCTAAGATCAAAGTGTAGTATCTGTTCCGATGGATACTACACCCCATAAACTGGTATTGTCTTGGCCTTCGGGACTTGATTTACGCCGGTCTATGGGTCGGTACTGTGCAGTTCTAGGAGGTCCACCTTCCCAGCCTTTGCCTCCTCTCTTTGGGGAGGAGTAAGTTTATTGCTTACTGCCTGGGGCGCCCCTACCGGGGAATGCCGACGGGGCTGCCCAGGCAATTTTTAATGGCCAGAGTGCTCACTTTCTCGGGCGCTGGTTTTTCAAACCCCACTTTCCCGACCCGACCTTGGGTCACATCTTACTTGTGGGAGTAAGATAAAACTGGCCTTGTGCCTAACCTCCTGGACAGGAGATAAATAAATACTCTATCATTATTTATATGGAAGGTATGCGACTAAGCTACACTCTCTGGTTTCTTCTCATAAGACATTCAGAGTAAGAACTCGTTTAGCAACCACAACGAGAAAAAGACTTTCATTTCTTCCTCCATTTGCCTCGCGTTAGGCGGAATTTCCATGGGTAGAGTACATTACCGCTGGACTGCTTCCCTACAGCATACAACATATTCTTTTTCAAATCCAATGTCAACAATTATTTATCATGAACTGCTACATAAATAATCAAACTTAGGTTTTATCATTAAATTTTTCTCATTTTCTGGCTGACAATCTTTCCCCTTCATTAACCCTTATCCTCGAGTGACTATTGGCCTTGATAAATTGCGGCCCAACAATAAAAAACCACAACTAAATACATGTAACTCTCTCTTTTAATCTTCTTATACACGTGTACCACATCACTCTCACTCATCTATTGTATGGAGGGCAGTTGTCTGTGTGTGTATCTGTGCGTGTGTATGGGTGTTAAGCTAAAAGACGCACCCACAAAACTGATATATTCTTTTCAGCGTTGCCTCAGACAAAATATAGCACATTTTTTATTCATTCTTTTGAGGCATCAACAGAAACAAAATTTGTCAGCGGGTCATCATTTACAACGAGTTAGTATTGTTATAATGTAGTAATTCGTCAACGATTTTCAAGTTGCAAGAGAAAGCGAGAGAGGGTTGATAGAGAAAGGGAGGGGAGAGAAGAAGATAGGGAGAATAAGAGGAGGGGAATGAGAGGAGAGGAGGGAGAAGAGAGGGATAGGGGAGAGGGAAGGGAGAGGGGAGAAAGATGAGGAGGGAATAAATATAGCTAAAGAGAAAGAGAAAGCGAAAGAGAGAGAGGGAGAGAGAGAGAGGGAGAGAGAGGGAAAGAGAGAGAGGGAGAGAGGGTTGATAGAGAAAGGGAGGGGAGAGAAGAAGATAGGAGGAATAAGAGGAGGGGAATGAGAGGAGAGGAGGGAGAAGAGAGGGATAGGAGAGAGAGGGAAGGGAGAGGGGAGAAAGATAAGGAGGGGATAAATATAGCTAGAGAGAAAGAGAGAGAGAAAGAGAGAGAGAGAGAGAAAGAGAGAGAGAGAGGGGGAGAGAGAGAAAGAGAGAGAGAGAGGGGGAGAGAGGGAGAGAGAGGTTTAAAAAGAGAGATGTTAAACACACTCTTCTATTTTATAGTCCATGCCTCCGGACAACACTGGGTGACCATGCTAATCTATTATATAAATGATATTGTTATGACTGCTAAACATGCCTCATTTTTTCCTTGATAAGTTTCATTATCTTCGAGCTGAAGAAGGATTACTATTCAAGTCTCTCTCTCTCTACCAATCTCTAATATACTCGTCGCATTCAGCTAGAGTAGGGAAGGTTGTCGTCTATTTCGCCACATGTTATAGACAAAAAAAAAACGACAATCTTAAAACACCACAATAAATCTGATAAATGTTTCCGAATTTTTTAGATGAGGTTTGATAATTTGAGTTATTTGAATCATTCAGACGACTGCTCTCATTTTGGATGGGGCTAGGATTCGTGGTGCAACGGATAAAAGTGATGAGTATATCAATCAGTTCGGAGTGACAGTCTTCTTTCAGTATTCTGGAGGTTGAAGGTTAAATTCCAAGAACAGAATTACGAATTACTAAAGACTTCTACCCGGTCATGGCTGACGGAACGAGAGCAATCTACCCCTGTGGATTAATTCAAGATTCCGTACAGATTGCAGAGTTTGACATAAAGATTCCCGAGTTCGACAAGACGCATATGAAGAAGGTCGGAAATTACATCCGCCGAAACGTAGTGAGAATAACATTCTAGATGAGAATAGTAGTCCAAAAAAATCCAAATAATAAAATCTGATAGTATTTGAACCCGCCACCCTTTACACCAATGCCGCATTCCTGTGTCTCTCTCTATGTTCGTTTCTTATCTATGAAGTTTATTGATGATATTTTGTGGGCAATTCTAAGCAAACTACATGCGAATCCGTTACGCCAAGTTCGAATCATTGATTATTTAACACCTTCTTTCTTGAGCAATCATTGTTCGCGGGAGCATTGCGTGAGTTTCTTGACTATTGAAATGGAGTGTTTTATTTGAAATTGCATTTGCCACGTGGAAACTGTTGAATTATACCAAGTGGAAACTGTTTAAAAAAGGTGGCGGGAAAAGGGATGTTTGCTTCATAGCCGGAAGCGCAATATTTGGTTGTTATAGGGGGGGGGGCGTTGGTGGTGGCAAAGATTGGTTGAAATATTGGGAAATGAAAACAAGAAATGAGTAAGGGGTGTAGAATAATCAAGAGAGAAGGAAACAAGAGATAGGATATATAATAGAAAGAGAGAGAGAGAGAGAGAGAGAGAGAGTGAAAGAGACAAAGAGAGAGAGAAGGTGGGAAGGGAGAGCATACAAGAGGGATATAGAGGAGAAAGGAACATACATATATAGAGGGAGTTAGACAGGAGAGATAAAGGGAAGAGAAAAAGAAAAAGAGAGAGGGTAGAGAAGAGAGGGGGAGCAAGGGAGAATGAGCGAGAGAGAGGAAAAGTGAGAGTGGAGAAGAGAAGGAGAGAGATACGAGAGATAAAGAGAAGAGGAGAGAAAAGAAAGCGGGAGAGACAAAAAAGTTAGAAAGGGGGAGAAATAACAGAGATTGAGAGGACAAGAAGCACGGGAGATAGGTAGAGAGTGATAGAAAATAAAGACGGACACACAAGGGATATAGAGAGGGGAAAAAGGAAGATAGAGAGGGTGAGAGACAAGGGATATAGAGAGGGGAGAGAGACAAGTAAGGTATATAGGCGGAGAGTGTGAGTTGTAAGGGAGAAAGAGACACTGAAATTGAAAGACATAAGTTTGTTGTGTTTTGGGCGAAATAGAGTGACAATATTTTATATAAATATAGACTTTGTCCGTCCGTCCGTCCGTCTGTCCATCAGTCACAATTTTAAAGGTAATAAATACATTGCGAAATAATGGAGAATCATGCATTTTGCTAATCTAATATTCCAATCTGATCTAATATATGCGAATCTTTCCTAAGTATATTAACATCAACACTTTTCATTCTTGCTTGGTATTTATCTACCTCCAACAGCGGTAAGATGTGACACAAGGTCAGGAAAAATGGGGTTGAATACCAGCGCACTAGAGGAAGAAGAGCACTCTGGCATACAAAAATGCCTAGGCAATCCCGTCGCCATTTCCAGGTCGGGGCGCCTCAGGCGATTAGCAATAAACTAACCCCTTCTCAAAGGGTGAGAAGGCAAAGCCTGGGAGGGTTGACCTTCTAGAACTGCACAGGACAATACCTTGGATCAGCGGAATCAAGGCCCGAAGGCCAATACGATACTGGTCTACAGAGTGTAGCATCTATCGGAACAGATACTGCACTCTGATCTTAGCCAAAAAGCCCAAGACGGGATTTTTCAAGTAGACCTTTCATTTTTGCTTAAATATAATGAAACAGTATATATAGTAATCTCTAAACTCCGTCAAACAAAACCCGCTTTTGCACATTTGCATATTTCTTTTCTTTTTAAGTTTCTAAAAATTAATATTCTGTAATATACATTTATAATTGGTATTGTCAAATTTTATTATACATTTATATTTTCTTCAATAGTAATATTGTTATAATTATTAATACAATTAATTAAAGAGATTTTATAAAAAAAAAAACGATAGCATTTTTAAAAACATTTAAAAACTTACAGTTTCAAAGGAGATAATTACATGCAAACATCCGGTGTTGTATGTTAAGAAAACAGATACTACACTTTGTTCTTAGCCAAAAAGGCAAGGAGCAATACAAATATTATTTTGTGACTAGACATTTTTATGTGAATGAAAAAGAAAACTCGATTTAATCGGAATTTATAAGTTCAGTAATGGTTCTGTTGTCATTAGACCACCCTCCCAGGAATTACCTCCTATGTTTTTAAGGGTGTGTGGGGGAATCCTCCTAAGTATTGCATCCTCCTTTAAATTTAAAACTTAAAAAAAAATTATTTTAAAATTACTAAATAGTTAAAAGCTAAGGGACGAAATAAACATTTCCGTTCGGCGTTCAATTGTACTATAGGGATTATTTGAATATCTCGCTTATTTCGTTTGATTTTCGCACACATTTTGGATGAAATGTATTAATTAGTCTTAAATTGTATTTTTTCCCCGAAATAAAATTCTAATTTATTTTTTTAAAACTTGAAAATTCAACTTTAATCTAATGCCTTAATCGCTGGCTGCCATGTTATAATTTCCTATAATTTCCTATTATTTTCTTTCGCGCTTGACATCTATAAAAAGGACATACGTTTGACTTAATTTTATTCATAAAAAAAAATGTGGTGTCTGCGTTTATTTTCACATCTATAAAAAGGGAAATAGGTTTTACTTTATTTTATTTATAAAAATATTGTGGGATCTGCGTTATCGCCTGACATCCATAAACAATACTTTTATTTTATTTTATAACAATAATATTTTAATATTTATTTTGCTTTACCTACGTATTAGTTGTAGTTCTCTCCAAATTATATAATACTTCCAGCCTAGCAAAAATAGGCGACCAGAGGCAGCATATATTTGCTAGTTCACATAAATAGAAAAATGTGATATATCATGATATAGATAGGTCAGTCAGTCTGTAAATGAAGCTACGTCACTCTTAATTTTTTATCTTTTTATTTCAGATGATTTTATCTTAGAATTTTAATCTTCAATTAAGAATGTCTTATATGTATATAGGGTAGTTAAAAATAACTTTTTTTTTTACAAATGAGTAACTATTTATGAAGGCCCAAAAGCCACTAGAGGATAATCGGGCAAGTAGACGGTGAGAAACCGAGGGGATTTGTAACGATGTTTGCAACTAGTATAGAAGTTGATTAGTTAAAAAGACGACTCAGCAAGAATTTGTTTACATTGGACTTGAAAACGGCGATGTTAGAGTCAGTCGGGAAGCAGCCCCGTTGTACTGTGTTCCACAGACGGACAGTTCTAGGTCAAGAGACTTTGCTCATAGATGTTCAGCTTAATTCTAGGTACGGAGACGGAAAAATTAAATTTATTGACAGTGGTTGTAGAAGACGAGTTGTTGTTGTGAATGTTTTACAAGGGGCCGAGGGCACAGAAGGCTATCACATGCCTCCTATAACTCCTCTAGGGAGAAGAGACATACGAGGCCTTTCTAAAAAGTATCCGATCGTTATTTTTTCCGTACAACATAGAGACGATAAGGCGGCGCCACTCTACACAGTGAAGGAAGACACCTTCATGCGCATGTGTGAATTTTATCACCGCCTTACCGCGCGTTAGTCGCTGCCTGTCGGTCGCTGAGTGAGGTGCTACACAACGTGTTCGTCGCATTACCGATTCTCTCAAGATGACTGAACGTGTTGATCAAAGATACTGCATTAAATTGTGTCAAAAGCTTGGTGATTCTCAACGCAAGACAATTCGTAAGATTCAGCAGGTATTTGAAGAGGATGCGCTGGGTGTAACATCAATTAAGGAGTGGTTCAACCGATTCAAAAATGGCTGCACATCAGCGGAGAGTGACCAGCGTTCTGGCAGGCCCCAAACTGCTCGTAATGCAGCTGTTGTTGAGAGGGTGCGAAATTTGGTGATGGAAGATCGACGTTCAACTGTGTGGGAGCTCGCCCAAAAGGTCGGAGTGAGTAAAAATTCCGCACATGCAATTTTGCGTGATGATTTGAACATACACAGAGTGGCTACGAAATGTTTACCGAAGTTGTTGTCGTGGGAACAAAAGAACCTCCGTTTTCAAGCTGCACAGGACCTTCTGGAAACCGCTAACACTGATCCTGGGTTTCTGAACACCGTGATAACTGGAGATGAGTCATGAGTGTACGGGTACGACCCAGAAACAAAAAGACAGTCGTCACAATGTAAGCATCCCGAGTCTCCAAGATAAAAAAGCGCTACAGTTGCAGAAGCAAAACCAAGGTGATGCTGACTGTCTTCTTTGGTATCCATGGAATTGTGCATCACGAATACGCACCGGAAGGACAAACAGTGAGAAAGCAGTAATATCAAGATGTTCTTCGGCGTTTCCGTGACGCAGTTCGGCGCAAAAGACAAGACATGTGGACGGCGAAAAACTGGCAACTGCATCACGACAACAACAACGCTCCCGCACATTCATGCCAATTGATCCAACATTTCTTGGTCAAACATGGAATTCTAGTCGTTCGCAACCATTCCTACTCTCCGGACATGGCTCTTTGCGACTTCTGGTTGTTTCGAAAATTGAAGACGCCACTGAAAGGTTCCCGTTTTGAGACTAGCGAATAAATAATGCGGAACGCGACGGCGGAGATGAACACCATTCCAAAAGAAGACGTCCAGAGGTGTTTCCGGCAGTGGATGGATCGGTGGGCTAAGTGTGTGTAAGCACAAGGGACCAACTTTGAAAGATGTAAGGGTCCAAACCCCGGCAGGTATTTGAAATATTTTTCTGGCCCAAGGTCGGATACTTTTAAGACAGGCCTCGTACATATTACACGCAATGCTTCGAGAAAACTTCATCTCCTTAATGTCTTACGTATTTTAAATTACTTCCAGCAAACTACATCTTCTTAATATCTTATATATTTGACATTACTTCGAGCAACTAAATCCCATTAATGTCTGATATATTTTACATTGCTTCGTCAAAACTACATCCTTTTAATGTCTTATATATTTGACATTACTTCGAGCAAAATACATCTTAATAACTCATATATTAAACATTGCTTTGAGCAAAATAATTCTCTTTAATGTCTTAAATATTTTACATTGCTTTGAACAAACTACATCTCCTTCATGTCTTATATATTTTACATTGCTTTGTACAAACTACATCTTCTCCATGTCTTATACAGGGTGGGCAAAAATAAAGGTCCTATTTTTAAAAATTCATAACTTTTTTATTTATTGATTTTTTAAATTTTTTTTAGAATAAGTAAAGGACCCCTTCCGAAGTAAGCATGAGCCGTATTAGCCCTAAGGAACGTACCCTCATTTAGAAAACATTATTTTTGCTTAAAAAACTCAAAACAGTGTAAAAAACAATACTTTAGTTTTTGTAAGTTTTAAGAAGTGTTTTTCGGCTAAAATTTGTTTTGTTTATTTCAAAAAATCTCGGAAGGGTCAGTCTACACACACATAAAGTTTGGTGAGTTTAACTTTTATTTTGTGGAAGTTATTCAAATTCAAGTTATTCAAATTTAAAGATAGGACCCTTATTTTGGCCCACCCTGTATATTTTACATTGCTTTGAACAAGCTACATCTCCTTCATGTCTTTAAAAGAAATAAATTAGAATCTTTAGAAGATCTCCATCAATCCTGTGATAGAAGCAATCGACTCATGACAGAATTTCAAAAATTATACGGTGAATATACCCTGTGAACCAAATGAAAGAGAAGTTGAAACAATTGCGCTTAAAAAACGGTTAGAATCCATAAAAAATCTCTCGGTTTGAATCTCTGAAATAGCGGCTGAATTTTCCGCAGCCAAATAAGATCAGAAAACTGAAAAAAAAAGAAAGAAATTTATATTAAGCTACATAAAGGGGTTCGTGTTACATCCTCGCATGGAAATACAGACGATTGCCTGCATGGATGAAACGCGAACGGTTCTGTGTAGCTTGATTGCCATAAATATGCTGCTAGTACTAACCTCTACTCACGTATTGAGCCCTGTTGAAGTAAATATTGAAAATCTGTACACAATATATTATATCACCTTATAATATTATACGCGTCTACATGAAATATGATATATATATATATATATATATATATATATATATATATATATATATATATATATATATATATATATATATAATATTTGTTTTGTTTATTATCTATGTACGTATACGTTTCGTCCTTTTTATAACCGGGACTCATCAGCATAGAGATATGACTATTCACTACTGGTCATGCGATTCAAAACCCCGGATTCCGAGTATTTTACAACTCAAATGCCGACATCTAGAACCACTGGGTCAACGTTGAATAGCGAATAAACAGTGATAATTTTAACACTTTATCCGGCGGCTTGACGTCATGGAAAATGTCTAAAACTTAAGGCCTAACCTTAAGGGGTCTTAAGAAGAAATTCATATTCATGGCATTTTGCTTAATTAGTATCGAGTGACTATGCATCAAACGTAATGCAAATCTGAAATATTTGAATTTTCAAGTGGGAAAATTGCGCCTGTATTATGCACCCCCTAAAGCCTTTTACAATACCTTAATGACATTTGGGGAATATTTTTTTAATTTATTGGTTTGTTTGGTTTGGTTTGATATCAAATATCTATTGTTAAAATTTAACAAAAATTAAATCTGCATTTTCACGAAGCGCTTCCACCCTGTCTTTGCCTTATTTGCAAATAACTAAATAAAACTAAATATGACATACATTACTCACACTTACTCACATTACTTGTTTTTTAAATTTATAATGATCGGTTAATGATGTCACTTTTATTTAACCCCTTCCTACCCAATTAATCCTGAGTGTATATTTGGGTCCCACACCCAAAAATTGAAAATCATAAAATGTTAAAAGAAAGAATAAAAAAGTGTTATGGGCAGGATGTACATATACATAGGGTTCGGTGTTCAATCCCGATCAACGCACGGTCTTCCTGCTTATATATGATAATGTGTCTTTAATAAAAATTGGAGCCCCCTCCCTCCCCAAAAAAATAGAAAGACTGTAATTTGCGCATGCGTATACGGATACTAGTTTTAGTCAGTGTAGAATATTTTCCGAATGTTTTCTTGGAAATCGACATGAAAGTAAAAATTGTAAAAATAGCAACCCGATAAAAAATCAAAATTATCTGTGTTTTCAATTGTGATGTTTCAAAAAAAAAAAAATTGTGTTGGCGTGTTTTAATATTCCAAACTCGGAATTAACATGCCGGGAAAAGCGGATCTGATATTTGTGTGCGTGATAGAAAAAATGATTGTGTTTAAAAGAAATCAAAAATGAAGGCATGTTTTCTCTGCCGCAAGGTCAAAGAGAGTGAAGCGTCGTTGCAAAAGACTAAAAAAATAAGTAAATAGAATAGAAATGAAACATTGAATAAAGTCAAATTTTTAAACCCAGGAATTTCTGTTGCTGTACATGGGGGTCATCTTTTCTTCTTCTTCTTCTTCTTCTTCTTCTTCTTCTTCTTCTTCTTCTTCTTCTTCTTCTTCTTCTTCTTCTTCTTCTTCTTTCGATTTCCTCTTTTTCGTCTACTCTTTTCTTCTTTCTATTTTTATTTTGCTTATTTTCCTTTTTTCTCCTATATCCTCTTTTTCTTTTTCTTCTTCTTTCTTATTTTCTTTCAAACTCTCGATCTTCCTCCTCTTTTTCTTCTTTTACTTATTATCCGTATACTTTTCCTCTTTGTCTTCCTTTTTCTTTTTCCACTTCTTCCTCTTTTTTTCAACCTCTTTCTCTCTCTCTTCTTCTTCTTATCTATTGCTTAGTATCCTTATTCTTCTTTGTCTTCTTTTTTCCTCTTCTTCCTCGTTTTTTTTAACTTCTTTCTCTCTCTCTCTTCATTTTCTTTTTCTTTTGCTCCTCATCCTTCTTCTTCTTTTTCTTCTTTTTCCTCTTTCCTTCTTCTTCTTCTTCTTCTTCTTCTTCTTCTAGACCTCGTTCTTCTTGTTCTTCTTTTTTAATTTCTTCTTCCCCCCCCCCATCCCTGTGGCGGCCAACTTCTTCAATGCAAACATGAACATTGGAACCACGCATCTCTTCGTGCCAACTGCAAACAAACAAAACCAAACCGAAACGAAACAAAACCATTCCTCTTTTTGGCTGCAATCAATGACTCTCTCAGCGTCTGGAAAACCCTATTATGGGTTCGATCTGCCGATTAGCTAAAGGGTTTTTAACGAAAGACGAAACAAGAAAAAAGTCTATACCATATTTCTGAGGAAGAAAAAGTTTCGATCCAAGATGAAATCTGAAAAATGAGTTTTAGATTCCAATAACAGTTTCTGAGACGTTTTATTATATTTTAGCCCATTTTTATATTTATTATATTCAAGCACGTTTTTATATTTATTATATTTAAGCACGTTTTTATATTTATTATATTTAAGCACGTTTTTATATTTATTATATTTAAGCACGTTTTTATAATTCCACTTCCATATTTTGCGTTCTTAATCTTACGTATTTTATTAAAACAATCAAATTCTTTTTGTGACCAATTTTCCAGCCATTATAATTTAATTAAAAATTGTAGTATACGTACACGTATTCATTTTTAAACATGATCCTCTGATCTATAACAAAGACCAATGTGTATTTATTTGTATATAAATATATATGAATAAATATATATCCGTCCATTTCAAGTCTTTAAGGGTAACGGAGAAAGCCAATAGAAATTCTGACAACCTTTGTGTCTAAAATAAATTCAGAAAGAAATCCATCACTCTATTTCTATAATAAGACGTGTTCTTTCTTTTTTATACTTTCTTCTTTCTATACCGATTGATACGTTTTTTTTAAATTTCTTTTAAACTTTCCAGTTTGAGATGTTTTCTTATTTATTTTTTAAATTTCGCCGGCTGAGATATTTTTTGTATATGAAAGTGAATATTCGTGCGAACACTTGCGAAGCATAATTTTTGTCCGTCATTTTTTGACGGAGGATGTAAACTCGTACTTAATCTCCTAGTCTTTAGATTATCATTGACTGGTTTTATTTACCGCCATTTCTTTAGTGAGTGTATATTGCTGTGTGGAGAGATTATATTAAATATAATTCACAGCATGTTAATAGTTACATCCTATTTCAGGATACACCGCATTGCCACTTTTTAACCCGGATACTCCATGACGTGAACCAGGGATTAGACTATTGTCGTATTTTAAGACGAACAGCATGAACGTGTGAATGCTTGTCTTTTTCTTCAATTCGTGGTTTGCCCTGTTAACAATGTACTATTTTATGAGTACATTCTGCAGTGACTTTCTGAAGTGTTAAATCATGGTCCTGTTTTTAACTTAGTCAGTACTCGGACTCGGAGCAGCTTTTATTACTCAGAGACTCTTAACTGGAAGATACAAGTCGAGGATCCATTTTCCACAATCAGTCCGGAAGAAACTGGGATATTTCGGTGTCTTTTATCTATCGGGTTAAATTATTAATCCCGAGTAGTCCAAGGAGGTTCGCTTACCAAGGCCTTCGCCGCTCCCCTCTTTGAAGAAGAATTAGTTCCTTGCTAACTGCTTGCTGTGCCTCGACCGAGGAATACCGACAGGGCTGCCCAGGCAATGTTTAATAGGCCAGATTTCCCCTTCTTGAGGGTTCTACCTTGATTCTCTCCACCTTCCGGCCTTTTGCCACACATTCCTGCTTTGTGAAAGAAGTAAATACCTAGTATCCTGGGACGAAGGTTTTTGAACAAAAATTTGATATTTGATTTAGTTCTTATTACCAAAAAACGGTTAAAATTTTGATTCATCTTTCCTGCATAGATGCCAAAATCCTCATGTTTTAGAATATTTAAACATTTGAATCGAGTATTAAGTAAGTACACATTGGATTCGAATATTAAGTAAGTAAACATTGGTGACGAGTATTTAGAAAGTAAACATTGGTATCAAGTATTAAGTAATTACACATTGTTATCGAGTATTAAGTAAGTAAACATTAGTATAGACTATTAGGTAAGTACACATTGAAATCGAGTATTAAGTAAGTAAACATTGAAATCGAGTATTAATATAACATTGAGATCGAGTATTGAGTAAGTAAATATTGGTATTGAGTATTAAGTAAGTAAGCATTGGTATCGGATATTAAGTGAGTAAACATTGGTATCGAGTATTAAGTGAGTAAACATTGGTATCCAGTATTAAGTAAGTACAAATTGGAATAGAGTATTAAGTAAGTAAACATTGGAATCGAGTATTAATATAACATTGAAATCGAGTATTGAGTAATTAAACATTGATATTGAGTATCTAGTAAGTAAACATTGGTATCGAGTATTAAGTAAGTAAACATTGGTGTCGAGTATCAAGTAAGTAAGCAAGTAAACATTGGAATCAAGTATTGAGTAATTAAACATTGGTATTGAGTATTAAGTAAGTAACTATTGGTATCGAGTATTAAGTAAGTAAACATTGGTATTGAGTATTAAGTACTTTTTCCCGTCAAAAATACTAGACAAAATATTTACAAATTTACTAGTTATTATTTTCCACGAACCGAAATTATTAGAATTTGGAAAATAATTGTTAGTTAAATAATTGTTCAATATATAACATTGAAGCGTGTTTTTATCGATTTAATATTAACACTGTAAACTAGAGAGGAAATCAGATACTATTAACAAAGCACAACATGAACGTTTAAACAGACTGAGTAAAATAAGTTTTTCTTTGAAAAATTATAAGTGAAAAGAGAATATGTGTAAGTTTGTTTGATAAATGGTAGATGTATCCTATTTTTATTCAGATTTACTGGGGAATCTTTATACACAGATGAAGCCTCTCTATGAACATCCGTGATTATGAGTATATCATGAAAATATGTTCTTGAAATAGGCACAAACAATTGTTTGTAAATAAAAATGCATTGAAAGAAAGTATTGAATGTTTTTCTCTGATTATGTAAGGTTTACAGGAAGTTATATATATATATATATATATATATATATATATATTTGTGAAAAAATATATTTTTGCATATATCTTCTACTTTTTATAGACAAACCTTTTCGATGATTGTTAACATATAACAACAGATATAAATAGACAGTTTTAAGCCACATTCAAGTAAATGTACCGAAGTCTTTGTTTTGAAAAGATTGTCAGTAAAATGAATAAAATATTGGTCACTGTAATTTAGCCTAATAATCTCTCTCTCTCTCTCGCTCTCTCTCTCTCTCTCTCTCTCTCTCTCTATATATATATATATATATATATATATATATATATATATATAGAGAGAGAGAGAGAGAGAAAAGGGTAGTGCAGTATCAGTGCAGTTCCAACAAGAGAAAAGTATATATGTAAAGGAGTAAGGCTACCAACATTTGTAAAAAGCTTTTTTCAACATTTATTTATTATTTTGTTATTTTATCATTTTATAATTTTCTATAACGCGTTTCAAGCGCTGGTCCGCTCTCATCAGATATGTAAATCCACTTGAAGAAATGTTTTTCGATTTGAAAGAGTGTTGTTTCTTTTGAGAAAATGTGTTATTGTTTGGCGTTTGTGAGCATGTCTCTATCTCCCCCTCCCCCTCTCTCTCTCTCTCTCTCTCTCTCTCTCTCTCTCTCTCTCTCTCTCTATATATATATATATATATATATATATATGTAGAAGGATGAAAAGGAATTAGAAAAGCAAAAGTCAAATCTTTTTTCAATTCAGTTGCTCATAGCAAGGTATATTCCGCAAAAGGCAATTTATTCAAGTTACATTTTTCCTTAAGCCAGGCTTTTCAAAGATCAAAATCTTATCATCAGAGGAAATCGCTGGGATAGATAAGTTGGCAAAGGCCAAGATTTAAAATGTGAAAAAGTAAAATAAAGATTGTAGGGAAAAAACACAAGGCAAAACTCTGTCCGAATGCAAGCAAATGTCCGATTGCAAAAAAGTTCGGTGTCAAAAAGTCCAGCGGAGAAAGTGAAATGTAGATAGGTAGGTCGTTAAAAGGCACGAGAAATGACATGAGAGGATTCAGAGTTAAATTCCAAAAACCACATCTTCAGGTGCGGCGAAGATAGATAGAATCCAGATCGTAAAAGGTCCAATAAAAAGCACGTTCGTGGATGCAACAAGGCTCAGTAAAACGTGAGATGGAGAGTATACGTCATTTAAAAAAGAATTCCTGGGCCGAAAATCATGAAATAAAAATTGGCAAACAAACAACGAATTAATATTTAAAGGCTAAACCAAAATTCCAGATTGCCCGTTGAAAAACAAGACTAGTCTGAAGAATTGCAAAAACTTATATGCGAACAGTAGGCAAGAAAGGAAAGCGTAGAGGGGGGGGGGTGAGGGAGGAGAAGGGTGCGGGTGCGATGAATAAGT
>OY744534.1:23847313-23884813 GCA_963556195.1 Sepiola atlantica
TGGACCTTGTCAAGGAGGGCGAGACTAGTAGATGATGCACCAGGCCAGATTTGGCAACAATACTCCCTGCATGGGCGGATGGTGACTTTGTAGAGATACAGGATAATGCCAGGTGTGAGGAGTTTAGTAGCACGGTAGAGGGAGCCAACCTTCTTTGCAGCAGCCTTGGCAATGTCTTTAATGTATTTGTTCCATGTTCCATGTTACCTGTGAAGGTTATGCCGAGGAGTTTGAATGATGAACTCTCAGGTAGGGTGTTATTTGCCATGACAATCGGTGGTTGGAGCGGTTTCTTGTAGTTATTGAAGGAAACGAGCTTTGTCCTTGCGGCATTAAAAGTTACCAACCAATCCACTACAGCCTGGAGGTCATTTTCTAAGGATTCAGCCATTGCCTCAGATATGATCGCGTCTGTTTTGCCAACATGGCGAGAGTAAAGCGTGGTGTCGTCAACAAATAAACCAATCTCAGACTCTATGTCATCAGGGAGATCGTTTATATAGATCAGGAACAATAAAGGTCTAAGTATAGACCCCTTAGGTACACCAGCATTTATGTCATGTTGCTTAGATGAACGGCCATGGAGGACAACCAGGATTTTTCTTTTGGTTAGGAAGAATCTAATTATATTAAGTAATTGCCCAGTAATACCGTATGAGCGTATTTTCAGTATCTGGAAGTTTGTTATTCGGACACACACACACACACACACACACACACACACACACACACACACACACACACACACACACACACATATATATATATATATATATATATATATATATATATATATATATATATAATAAAGTGTATATATAAAAACAAACAAAATTATTATTCACATTTTAACATGGAATTATTTATTCAATATGTTCATTGGCCGAGTTTTAAGCCCTTATACCCGGACATTTCAATGTAATTATTTTTTATTCCTTTAAAAATATCCAGGTATAAGAGCTTAAAACTCGCCAAATGAACATATAAAATAAATATTCTATTTTAATAATAATTTCGTTGTTTTTTTATATATATTCTTTATAAAGAGGTGTACTAAAAGCGAACTTTTAGGAAAGGTAAAACCCTATTGTGAAGAGTATGCAGCTCAATATCCAGGATAGAGCAGGTAGAAATGAAGGAGAGTGGAAAGGAATTAGAGAAAGCAAAAGCTAAATCAAAATTCAATTCAAAAGTTCAAAGCAAGGTACATTCCGCAAAAAAGGCAATTTATTCAAGTTAAATTTTCCTTAAGCCAGGCTTTTCAAAGATCAAAATCTTATCATCAGAGGAAGTCGCTGGGATAGATAAGTTGGCAATGGCCAAGATTTAAAATTTGAAAAAATGAAATAAAATAAAAGTTGTAGGGAAGGAAACGTAGGGCAAAACTGTGCCAGGGTGCAAGCAAATGTCCGATTGCCAAAAGGTCCGGTGTCGAAGAGTCCAATGGAGAGGATACGATGTAGATAGGTCGTCGTTAGAGGCACGAGAAGTAATGAGAGAGGTTTCAAAGTTAAATTCCAAGAAGCCACAACTTCAGGTACGGCGAAAATAGAAAATCCAGGAAGGGTAAAAAGTCCAATAAGAGGTACATTCGAAGATGCAGGCAGGCGTCAGAGGAGATTAAGATGTAAAATATTCGCCATTAAAGAGACTTCCCGGGCAGAGATGACAAAGGAAAGTGTTTTAAAGTTTTATATTCTTTATACATATATTTCGGGACTTTAGGCTTTATTTACAATATTGATAATTCCCTATTGTATTAGAATTTTCTTCGATATCTGGAATAGTATCCCTCCTGATATTCTTGAAACAATAATTATTAATACTAGCAAAAATATGTGACCGGAGGGAGCATATTTTTGCTAGGCTGCCGCGTCAGAAATGACGCTAGTATGTAATTTGGGTAGAGCTTTGTATCACTACAATTAATTTAAATAATATATTGCACATGATAAGTAACATCGTCTGTTCGCATTTCTTTCCACCCAATCGTTTTGCGCCAAATCCACGTAAGAATTTACAAAATAATAACTAATAATAGTTTTAGTTTTTTAAAGAGAAAAAAGAAAAGTGTACCTAAAATAAAATTAATAATAAAAAAATACAGCGAATACGATTCTAAAAACAGTTATTTACTTGCCCAGTAAAAGGTGTCCCCCCAAAGTTATCGTCTGCTCGCTGTTCTTTACACTCAATCGTTTTGCGCCAAATCCACGTCAGAATATAATAAGTAATATGTTATGTCTTTCAAAGCGTAAAAAGGTGTACGTAAATTGAAATCAACAATTAAAAAAAACAAAATACAACGAACACTATTCTAAAATCAGTTATGTAGTTTTCCAGTACAATGTGTTTTTTTTTGTTGACAAAAAAACTAAATTCATTATAATGTGTGTGTGTTTTTTTAAATAGTAATTTTAAAATCAATTATTATTTTAATTTAACAATTTCATTCAATGAATTTGTTAAAATCAACAATTTAAAAAACTAAATACAGCGAACACTAATTTTCAAATCGAAAAAAAAGGTGTATCTGAAAATTATCAATAAAAAAATCTGTACTCTTTTTCTGGAGAACCCGCGATAACGTTCGGAAAAAAATGTTTAGCTAAACTAAATTCTTTATAATGTGTGTGTGTTTATCAATTATTATTTTAATTAAACAATTTGATTCAATAGATTTGTGTTTTAAAACATAATGGCTAATAAGATTAAGAAAATAAACAAACTCAGAACGTTTTAATAAAAAAGTAACACGGTTAAATGCCAGCAGTTTATTTACATTTGAAATAACGCGCCCGTTCAGAGGGAGGTAATCGTTTCAATGGATTAACGAACGCTGTTGAATCAATTGGATGTAACTACGTCACTGATTCATTATAATGTGTGTGTGTTTTTTAAAAGTAATTTTTAAATCAATTATTACTTTAATTACACAATATAATGGCTAATAGGATTAAGAAAATAAACAAACTCAGAACGTTTTAATAAAATAAATCAGTAAAGTATTAACGCGCCCGTTCAGAGGGAGGTACGCTGTTTAATCAGTTGGACGTAGAGGAACGCGCCCGTTCAGAGGGAGGTAAGCTGTTCAATCAGTTGGACGTTGATGAAATAACTACGTAACTCATTTTATAAATAAATAATAAAATAAATAATTATAATTTATAAGTAAGATTATTAGCGAGCAAAATAGCGTAAATACATGTGGAAATCTGAAGAGAACAATCATGAGTGTATATTTGCGAATACTAATTTATTAGAAGTTCAAAAGCAATTGATTATGTAAATTGGGAAATCCGCATAGTGTTTATGGCGGTTTTTAAATAGTATATAATGAAGCTGGCGGACTTAATAAATAGTCATAGTACTCTGATGGAGTTTCGGCTTCAGACAGATACATAAACTCCATTATTAATAGATAATTATTTTGAATAATATAGCTCTATCTATGCATATATATATATATATATATATATATATATATATATATATATATATATATAATGTATTAAGAAGGCTGGATGCAATGCTGAGTGCCGGATTGATGAGAAACTGGAAAAAACAAAAATAATAAATCGAAATATCCGCGTGAAGTGAAGTGATTTTGATATTTATTTGTTGGCACATTTCTTAAAGTTATACTGACAAGAAATAGAATTTTAGTTGCGAAGAAAACAATTTATATATTCTTAACAAATGAGTTATTCCTCTTGACGATTACGATCTTTTTATCGATCATAATTGAAAAATGTTTCCATTTTTCAAGTTGTCTGGATGAGTCTACATATAAAAAAACCTAACCAAACTCTAGCGAAGTACGTGACAATAACATGTTAAACAATAAATGAAATATTCTAAAATACCTCCTGATGACGATATATTTATATATATATATATATATATATATTAGGGTAGGTCGATTTTACACTTTTTTTAAATATTAAAAAAAGGCACGTTCCGAAAGTTGTATATAGACCTATTAAATACTCATGCAAAAAATTAGATCAAAAACTTCAGCGGTTTTTTGAGCGTTTGGTATCAAAGATCGTAGACAAGAATATACTGAAAATTCCTCGTTTTTGCAAGATTTGCTTGAATATTGGTGTGAAAACCAAATAGTTTTAGCATTTAAAAGCAGGGAATGTCCTTTTATTTTATAAAAATGATATGAATTAAAGAAATCTTCAAATTGAAAATTTCCCCCCCTCTCATTTTCAGTATCTGCTTTTGTAAACTACCTTTTAACGTTATGAATAAAACAGTAATATTTGAATACCTAAAAAAATGATTTTTTCTGTTATTAGTGAAAATATAACAAGCAAAGAAATAAGGAAAAACCTAACACTATTTTAATGAAGCTTAATATAGAGAGTCAAATTGCTCCATATAAGACCCCTTAGACAAAAATGCTGGTCTCAATTTCTGACTCAAAACTTTGGCTGTAATGTGTTGATGCCTTGCTTCAAAACCATATACAGTTTGTGAAGCTTCTGTTATTAACTTAACTGCCCGTTCCACACCCTGAGAATGTGAGGGCAAATCTGGCAAGTCAAGCTTGGTTCCATTCATCAACGATTCTCGAAGTTCAGATTCAGTAAAATCTTCCGTCATTGGTGGTTCAAAAATGCCGCATAATTTTAAATCTATTAATTGTGTCCAATGTGTGGCATTAAAATTAATAGGTAGTATTCTTTTTAATCTTTTTCTGGTTGACTCCTCACTCCTGAAAGAACAAATTAATTAATTGAATTATTAAAAAATTCCAATCTGTACTGCTTTAATAATTATGGTGAAATTAGATAAAATCTTTAAAAATCATTCTATAAATTGGAATAAATAATTGAGTCAGAGATATATGAATAAATATTACTTACCTAATGGCCAAAATTCTTTTTAAAGCTTCTTCTCTTACTTCAATCTCCTCAGATTTAACCATGGAATATAGAAAGTTTTCAGGCAGTAAACAAAATGTATTACCTTGTATATTTCTAAATGTGATATCTTGGATTTCCTGAGGCTTCTCCTTAATCCTCTGGGTCATATTAAAAATGTGCACTTACTGATTGTGGAATTTACTATTTCTTTTAATTTCAAACCAAAAAGTGGCATACACATTTACAATAAAATTTACTACATAGTGTAGTTTTGTTGTGTGCCTTTGTGGGTATGCACCACGAGTCCATAAACACATAAGCCTGATGGCCAAAGTTAACCATCTTGCTTGGTTTAAAGGACCAATTTTCCAGGAGGCATATCTAGAGTCAACCTTACCTCTAGAAATACCTACTGTGTATTCATAAAGGAGTCTTTGGTCAGAACTAAGATCATGTATTTCATCAATTTTAAAAATTGACTCTAGAGGATTGCTAATAGTGGAAAATGATATTTGGGGTAAATCATATCAATCATTTGAGCATAATTTCCCCAGAGGGCTACTGAATGTTGTAGGGCCCTTTGCGCAACCATCTATGTTTTTAAAAAGGGCTCTGAAAGGTAGTTCATTATGATGCAAAGAGCAACCAATTGTGTGAAGAGTTTTAAAAAGTTTTTTTTCTAAAATTGCAACCATTCCACCATCGCAACTTGTGTTGGTATTAGTGTTGTCAACAAGTATAGCCTTGATACTGTTCTCACTGTGGAATTCATGCAAAACATCCACCACTTGATCTGCATGAACAGCACCTGTTGCACCACTATTCGGAAGAACTCTGTGTGTCAGATATTTACTTTCACATGGTGTTTCTTTTGTAAAAGTTAAATGGTGTTCTGGTCCCTTAGTTTTTTTCATAATTCTCTGTCTATTTTCATCCACAATTTCCTTATACATCAATGTGTCCTTATCCATTCTCCCATCAACTCCAATACATATATTTTAGGTGGGGTAAAAACTCCTGGCTGAAATAGTTTTATTTATCTACCTCCAACAAGGTAAGATGTGACACAAGGTCAGGAAAGTTGGCTTAGATAACCCTGCGCTATAGAGGTGAGCACTCTGGCCATTAAAAAATTGACTGGGCAGCCCCGTCGGCATTCCCCTGTAGGGGCGCCTCAGACAGTTAGCAATAAACTTACTCCTCCCCAAAGAGGAAAGGCAAAGCCTGGGAGGATGCACCTCCTAGAATTGCACAGGACGGACAAGCCCCAATAGACGGGCGTAAATCCAGACCCAAAGGCCCGGACGATACCGGTTTATTTGGTGGGGTAAAAATCCCTGGCTGAACTAGATTTTATTTATCTACCCCCAACAAGGTAAGATTGACAAAAGGTCAGGAAAGTGGGATGAGAAAGCCAGTGCTCGAGAGGTGAGCACTCTGGCCATTTAAAAATTGCCTGGGCAGCTTCGTCGGCATTCCCCGGTAGGGCCGCCTCAGACAGTAAGCAATAAACTTACTCCTCCCCAAAGAGGGAAGGCAAAACCTGGGAGATGCACCTCCTAGAACTGCACAGGACGGACAAGCCCCAATAGACGGGCGTAAATCCAGACCCAAAGGCCCGGACGATACCGGTTTATTTGGTGGGGTAAAACCCCCTGGCTGAACTAGTTTTTATTTATCTAACTCCCACAAGGTAAGGTGTGACAAAAGGTCGGGAAAGTGGGATTAGATAAGCCAGCGCTCGACAATTCAATATATATGTGTGATAATTAAACAGACAATCAACACGGGAAGTCAAATTCGCCCGATGAATTTTCAACCGGTGAATACCATAAAAAATATCCAATAAATAAAACGCCTATGTAAACAAATAATTATTTATATATAACATTAAATATCATAGTGTTTTATTCCTTTTTAATTTGAATATGTACATTTAATTTCTTAAGAAAAATAATAATAAACTTTAAAATATTTATTATTAAGTAATGTATTACTTTTTTTTGTTAAAACCCGGGTTTAATTTAAGGCAACACATCTGCCGGTGAAATCTCGGCAGTGAGAAAAAATCTCGATTTATTTGATCTTAAAGTTGCAATGCTCAAATAAATACAAAATTTTGAAGAAAAATATTTCTTGTGGTAACTTTTGACATTATTTGGCAACTTTCTTCGAGTGCGATAATTTACAGTTTCAAAATCGACCTCCCCTAATATATATATATATATATATATATATATATATATATATATATATATATATATATATATATATATATATATATATTTATATATATATGTATATATATGTATATGTAAATAGATATGTATATATATATATATGTATATATATATATATATGTATATATATATATATATATATATATATATATATATATATATATATATATATATATATACAGGGTGGACCAAAATAAGGGTCCTATCTTTAAATTTGAATAACTTGAATTTGAATAACTTCCACAAAATAAAAGTTAAACTCACCAAACTTTATGTGTGTGTAGACTGACCCTTCCGAGATTTTTTGAAATAAACAAAACAAATTTTAGCCGAAAAACACTTCTTAAAACTTACAAAAACTAAAGTATTGTTTTTTACACTGTTTTGAGTTTTTTAAGCAAAAATAATGTTTTCTAAATGAGGGTACGTTCCTTAGGGCTAATACGGCTCATGCTTGCTTCGGGAGGGGTCCTTTACTTATTCTGAAAAAAAAATTTAAAAAACATCAATAAATAAAAAAGTTATGAATTTTTAAAAATAGGACCCTTATTTTTGCCCACCCTGTATATATACGGACGCAGATAAAGCAGGAGGGGGTTTAAGGGGTTTCAGCTATTTGATTACTCCAGATTTATGAACTAAGTGCATGGATTGTGGTTCTCAGACTTTACAGTTTTACACACGTGCACAAATGCGCACAACTCGTCAGTCTCTGGGGTGTTTCAAAGTGAAACCTTCGTGTTGTGGCCTTGCTGAAGATCACACGCAGAAGTAGAACGCTGTCTATTTCTCTTGTATGACGCCACAGTCACACGTACTCTTGTTCAAGTCTCTGGACCTTAGATTGTTATCATATCGTGGCAGTGGTCCTCCTTGAGTTTTTTTTGCGCATCGGACTTGACCAGCAACCCTTTGAAATCCGATTTCCAGATTGTGTCTTGAAAACTGTTTTTTAGGGGGGTATCACTGTCAGTACCTGGTATAATTTCAGAGAATTTTGAGAATCTTGTCTACCCTATTATTTCACTAATAGCTAAGAAGATATATCTATTTATACTATTCTCAAGGGTATTAGTAAAAGTAATAACCCCGTCGAGTTATAACTCTGAGCAGAGGATCGGAGGTTTGGTATGGATTCATAGTTGGACTTGTAAGAATACTTAGGAGTCGGAGTCGGAGTCGGAGTCGGAGTCGGAGTCGGAGTCGGAGTCGGAGTCGGAGTCGGAGTTTTTAATCTTCGAAGAATCAACAGAATGTTTGAATATTAGAAGACTTTAAAATAAGGAGTCGGAGTCGGCTATTTTGTACTTCTAGAAGCCGAAGTCGGAGTCAAAGTCAACATTTTTGGAATCCTAATTGTCTGGGTCCGAGTCGGAGTCGTACCTATACCTTCCGACTCAGTAACTCTGACTCGAACCCACAGCCCGCGACGGTAACTATTACACTACAACCACTTCCAGCTTGAAACATGCGATATTTTCTCTCACTCTTTAAACCATAACAAGACATGTGCTCCGTTGGCTCAACGTTGATGCATTTTAAACTGTATACATTTTGTTCTCTGGGTCGTTTGTAACGGTAAATAGATAGTTTAAGGTAGGTATGTCAATGCTCGGAGACCTCGACGCAGTAGCACTGTTAGTATCTGGTATGATTTCGGAGAACATTTGAGAATATAGTCTCCCCTTACTATTTGACCCATGGCTAAGATGAATCCTTTCTTCCTTTCCCAATACAAGTAATAACCACGACGAAATAATGGCAGAACGAACAGGATTGTTGAGTCGGAGAGAGTCGAAGGTTTTGGAAGGAGTCGGATTCGGATTCATAAGAGTGCTTAGGAGTCCGAGTTTTTTTTATCTCTGACATTTTTTTTACTAATAAACCTATATTTATGCCATATAACTAAAACCCTTGTTGCCAGGGTGACTGCAACTTAATTCTGTTAACTTCCCAACTCTTTGCCCACTTCGCTCCTTTATTCAGCTTCTTTTCCCTTACGTTGTAATCGCTGCTACTACGAATACTCTTTTTATACTATTATTTTCACCATTCTTCAATCAGTTTGTCTGTAAATAGCTGCCCCAAAGATAAAACGTAGCTAAATTAAATGTTAAAGAAATGTTAGATGTCACTGGTGAGCCCAATAGCTTCTCAAATTCAATATTAATCATTACGTTGCCCGGGAGTCTTATTAATTTCATTAACAATTTAGATGTCTGAAATATGATTCTTTTCGCCTGCAAAAACGTTACTTGAGTTATAAAAAAAGATGTTTTGTCCCCTAAAAAAACCCCGGAAAAATCGACCATTTATTTCTCCCTCTCACTTCTTCAAAGTAAAAATCGCTCGCAATTAAAAAATAAGAATAAATGACTAATCAAATTTCTTCCAGATTACATCTTGGTTTCATTGGTGACAGAAATAGATGTGCTAGGATTAGCTCCCCTCACTCTCTCTATAATATTAGTAATCGAAACAAAACTGTTGAGCGGAATAAATATGAAATTCGCTGAAATCGATTGGAAATGCTTTTTTTTAATACGACAAACAAATATTTTCCAAAACTGACTGACTGAACAGTTTGCACTATGCACCTTTTTATTAACAAACCCATTAACGTCAAACATTTAGGGAAAATCTAATTTAATGTATAAGATTAAAGACTTTCTTTTTCTATTTATGTTTAGAAGTTGAAAGTTTCATTTCTGAGCGAGAGTCTATCACTTGGAAGAATTTATATTCGATATGACTACGCATGTGTTAGTAGCTCTCAACTTTGATAACTTTTTTGGACCATTTTATTTGTGTTTTTTTTTACAGAAATTGAGTCAGTGACGTATTTCAGTTGTCTAACGGGAGAGAAACGTGTGATCTCTTTTCAAAAAAAGAGAAAATGATGAATATAAACTGAAGTTATGAATGTTTTGATTTGTAATAATTTAGTTTAATATTCTTTGAAAATAGTCTTCAGCTTGGAGAAAAATGAACCATTTTTTCTCTATTTTTTTCTTTCAAATATGTCTATTTGTCAACTATCCGATAGTTATAGTGTAGTCGTATGTTGCGATGACCACATGCGCCCCGACTGGTTGCTCTGTCAATCACTTCGCGCCCACTCCGTGTTGAAAAGATCTACAGAAACTTGGCGTTAACACAACTTAGCTGAACACCTAGGTAATTAGCCGCTCGGCTATTGACCCGAGAAAGCTTTGTCTTGATCTATGGACAGACCTCCCCTCTGTGCTATATACAATTTAGGTCGTGAGAACGAAATCTAGAATAAATTCCCACATAGAAAAAAAATGAGAAATACCCTATTACAACTTAACCAACAGTGCTGGATCCACTATCCAACTAAAATATAAGACACCACCCAACAGAATCTCAAATTCTACATAACTCTTCATTTACTTCCGTTCAGCTACTGGTCTTCCGGCTCAGAAAATACGTCACACGTCACATGACAAGTCTAACGAACTACACGTGTGCCGAGACGTACACAACGTCAAACACTTTCATAAATTGAATTTTTTTTTACAAACATTCTAGGTAACTGATCTAACTTGTTCTTGAACCACGTGTCTTCAAGTTGAGCTGACTTCCGCAAAAGCATATAACAACTAACAATGGAGGCACACCGTATTCTCCGATGTCCTTGACCCTTACGAAAACAAATATAATTGGTCAAATGAAAATTTATGATAATTTATGACAACTTTTCTACAGCAATATGCATGAAAGGGTTAAATGTTCATAATAAAAAACGACCGTACAATATTGTTTTGTTTTGATGACTAGTCAGAACTGACAGGTGTTAGCGTTGCATTTCGCTACGCGCACGATCTATGACACCTCGAAACATTTAAACAAAACTAATATTGCTAGTCAACGTTTGACACCAATCATGGTTGTTGAATATCGGTGTACAGGAAAGGTTCCCTGGCAAGAATAAAACGTACTTAACACTGACACGCATCTGGTCAGAAGAATCAAAACACGGCTGATTGACAGGGAAACATAACTCTTCGGAAATAGAATAATTATTGATTGATTCAAAACAACCTGCGAAGCTTATCCACAAAATGTTAGCTGCGAAGGCGAAACCCCAGAATTGGCGTTTATTGATGTATGCATGGGTTCTCAAATTAGATATAAACTAACTCGAAATAGAGATTAGGAGTCGACTGGCGATCGAGGTCGAGAAAACCGCTTCGTCAATTCATATGCGTGCTCCACCTTCTTCACTAACTCGCACTCGTTCACCGCAACCGACAATAAATATATACCATTGTATTTTTATACATCAGTGTTTTTCGTCATTCTGCTGACCACAGCAAAAATGCAATAATGGTGTCATGATAATATTTTCCGTGTCAATAACCAAATACAGTATATGAAACATCCATATACACCCCCTTTCTTATTTTCTCAAAATGATAAGTGTCACTGGTATGCCCGATATTTATAATATTCTGTATTAATAAAAACAATGACAACTTTTTTCTTCATTTTATTCCTAGTGGCAACATTGTTTTTCTTGACTGGCGAAGACGCAGTGAAACATCTTTTCTCCCGAGGGACACACCTCCAATTTGGTCTCGTCTCCCTGGCTACCGTTTGCATCTTCTACTTCGTCTTTGTCTGCTGGGCGACTGGAACTGCCGTCTCCGGTGGGATGCTCGTCCCAATGTTGTAAGTAAATGTAGACAGGACGCTTGCAATTCATAAATATGTTTTACATATGGGAACGGAAAATATAAACTATGAATATGAATTAAACAAAAAGTTTATTGTTTTTGTTGGATCAAATCGAAATGCGGCACCCCCATTCTGCCGGACTTTGAAATGAATCGGTTTAGCACGAGTACGGATATGACGTCACGAAAACGCACCACACATTTTGAAACGTAAAAAAAGTATGTACACGTATTTTCGAATTGATCTGATCGCATAATAATATGTTTTTCCATTGAAGCATAAAAATACTCCCCCATAAAAACTGAAATTTGGGGGATATCTATTAATTGATGCCTACTACGTATTGTTAAAGTTTCATGAAAAACGGAGTTTTATGGATTTTCACGAAGAGGTTCCATCCCATATTTACCCCCTTCGAATAAACCTAAATTAAACTAAATATTGCTTAAATTACGACACATTACGCCCACCACCAGTGTTCCAAAATTCATAATGAGCGGTTTATTAATTTATGAGTTAATCCTATACATATAAATATATATATACACATATACACATGCCCATCTGTCTGTCTGTCTGTCTGTCTCTCACTCTCTCTCTCTCTCTATCTTTCTCTCTCTCTCTCTATATATATATATATATATACGTATATATATATATATATATATATATATATATATATATATATATATATATATATATTAGCAAAAACTACCCACCGGAGGCGTATCTATATATGTATGTATGTATTCTTCCTGCGATTCTCATGAGTGGCTCTGCTCTTGAGGAGAAATCGACTCTGAAACTTCTTGGTTTTTTTCTCTCATCAAATCTTTCTTGGAGTTCATACATTAGATCCATTGCTCTTTCTGCTTCTCGTAAAGTCGGTTCTCTCTATCGCTCCAAACACTTTATCACATCTAAGGCTATTCTCTGTCTCTACAAATCTACTATCAGACCATGTATGGAGTACTGTTGTTATATTTGGGCTGGCGAATCTCTGTCCCATTTGAGGATTCTTGATAAGGTGCAGAAACGTGTCTTTAATGTGATTGGCCCCATCCTTATTCTCTGCGCCCTCTCTCACACAGACGTGATGTTGCTAGTCTCAGTCTTTCCTATAAATACTATTATGGCATGTGTTCTTCAGAATTATGTGATATATTTCCAGCTCGTTTGACTCGTTTGTCTAGTGGTCTCCATTAATTCGCTCTAGTATTGATACCTCATTGTAATATTATTAATCATATTCCAATAGCTTCTTTCCAAGAACCGCAGGCTTGTGAAATTATTTTCCTGCTGACTGTTTTCCTCCTACCTATAACTTTGGTCTTTTCAAAACTAATGTCAATAGGCATCTCCTGTCTTTGCCATAAGTGGCTTCATGCCTTGTTTAAGGCGATATCTATAAAAAAAAGTAATATTTATGCGCTGTAATCTTCTTTACAGGAAAACAAAGAAATACTTTTGTTTTACATTTTTGGTAATTTAGAGAACAACAACAAAAAGATGATTGTCATAGTGTTTTTTAATATATTCCGATGTTGATTAAATTTACTGTGTATGAAGATAGTCAAATTTTATTAATTAGGAAAAACAAATCAAATGAATTATATAGCCTTTTCGATATTTAATGTCCAAAAATTTGATTTAATATAAGCATAAACTTGAAAATGTCTATATAATCAATTTTAATAAAAGAAAAAGTGGAACGTCGATTGGTCGAATAAAACAATTTTATATTATTAAATGCTTACTTTGTGCTCTCTTCCACTAGTAGTAGTTGTAGTTGTAGAAGTAGTGGCGGGTCTAGAGTTCGGCTGCCTTTATTTTTCTCTTTGCTACAGTCGTCATTAGAGTTGTGATATGTGTATACTGTTTTCTTTCTTCTGTCAAATTTCCTCATTTTAGAATGAATTGATCCCAAATCCCAAATCGAATTCTGTCGTTCCGTCAACTTTACATAACATAACATAACATATATTTGGGGAAAAGGCTTGTGCCTGTAACTCCCGTTCCTTTCCCTCTTGTCCACTATACCAGTTCGTGCACAGGTCTGACTGATATTGTCTGTGAAGCCAATGTTTGTCCAACTTGCACTTAAATTCGTTTATGTCTGTTGCGTCGATGTCCCAGTCTGGCAGAGAATTCCAATTGTTCACAACCCGTATCCAAAAGGAATATTTTCTGATGTTTAGCCTACTATACTTCTTTTCCAGTTTCAGGTTTTACAAAAAAATACTCTACCCGGTATACTTAAAACAACCACGTGGTTTTCCGGAGTGCTTTAATAAATAAGTGGACAAATTGTTTCTTTGGGAGCAGTTTATTTCAGAATGACTTGTGCATTCTGAAACCAAAATGGCGAAATGGGAGAATCGGAATTGCTACGGCCATCATTACCATCGCAGACATTAGACGAGTCAAGACACGTGATCAACTTGTTGACGTCATCCACCTATTTAAGAATAGACGAAGAAAGTAACCAAGGAATTTCGATGGGGTCCTGTTAGTTTAGCTAAATCCAAGAAAGCATAGATAGATATAAATAGTGAGTGTGTGTATTTGTGTGATAGAGGGTGTTTGTGTGTGTGGGTGGTGGTGAAAGTGTGTGTGTGAATGAAAATGGTGGGAGTGTGTGTGTGTGAGAGAGAGGTGGGACTGAGTGTGTGAGACAGTGTTTGTTACAGAAAAAGTTTGTGTGTGAGAAAGAGAGAGAGGTGGGGCTGAGTGTGTGAGACAGTGTTTGTTAGAGAAAAAAAGTGTGTGCGAGAGAGAGAGAGAGAGAGAGAGAGTGTACGTGTGAGAGAGATAGGATTGTCCGTTGACACGGGTCACATTAGTACTCGAAACATCGAACAAGTTATTATCGCTTCATCGAAAGATCCAAAAGATGTCTGCTACTCGACGACGCCATTTTGAAAACCATCTTATTTAGTTCGTGTGAGAAAAGCAACGCGAAAATCACTTCCAAGATAACTTAGTTGACAAATGTCAAGAACAGGTTCTTAATTTATTTCACAACCACATCATGTAAAACTAGCTGGTTTCGCCTGCTCGCTAGCTCTTCGCAAAATTTACTAGTTTAAATTCTCGAAAGAAATTAAATAACAATAATAAGCAGTTCATTCACAACTTTCGTGAACACGAAAGAAGCACTTTCGCATTTATTCATATCGATAGATAAACATTAACATTTTGGTAATTTTCATACAAATCTATTTATCACTACTACTACTACTACTACTACTACTACTACTACTAGTAGTAGTAGTAGTAGTAGTGGTAGTACTTCTACTAGTACTACTACTACTATTACAACTACAACTACTACTACTACTACAACTACTACTACTACTACTACTACTACTACTACTACTACTACTAGTGGTAGTACTTCTACTAGTACTACTACTACTATTACAACTACTACTACTACTACTACTACTACTACTACTACTACTACTACTACTACAACTACTACTAATAATAATACTCCTAATAAAGGAATATTTTGGGTCTGTATTAATAATAAAAAAATATTTCTTTTTTATTATTAATATCAGTTATTATTAAGATTAAGTCCCCACTTTTCTCATAAAAATAACATTTTCATACGTGATTATTCTTTGTTTTCTTTCTGTTATTATCAGTTTTAATAAGAATAAGCCACCCCTTCTTTGCTCATGGAAATTAAATTTGCATACATGATTACTGAATCGAGCCGGAGATACGTACGTTTACTTATGAGATTACATGGATTATATATTCTGCTGATAGAATTATTGGTAACCATTTATTGTTGCTTTTGTACATTAACCTGTATTTGTGCTTAAACGTTCCATTACCTCGCAGCTTCATTATTTAACACAAAGTTTCATTAAAAACCTAACTATACATACTCTGCGTTGCCCGGGAGTCTTTTTCCTTTTTTTGTTTCACGTTTTTTTTACTATATCGTTTTCTTTCTATCAAATTGTTATATTTTAAAAGTTAATTTTAATCATTATGGTATCGTTTCGTCATTAAATTATTAACTGAACCAAATTGTTTTAAAAATACAACTAATTGATGTTGTTTTTATCTCTATTTAGAAAAGTATTAGATGTAAATAAACTTTACAACTTGAGGATTTGCTAAGAATTTTAAAGCAAGAAATAACTTTCATTAGACAATTAAAATAACTTTCTATTTGACAATTAAATTAACTTTATATTAGACAATTAAAATGTATCTACATTCCATTAAAATTTCGAAATGTCACGAAATAATTCGTTTTTGTCAACTTGTCAACGACGATGGGAAAGAGGGATCCAATTCATAAGAAACAGTCGGGTCGGGCCCCGGCAGTGTTTTGCAAAAATACTGCCTCGGTTTCGCGACCTCGACATATGTCAAGAGTCAAATAAAAAAGAAATCTCGCTATTTGGCAGCTGGCTGAGATGACTAGACGCCGCCACTGGGAACATATGTTGGGAGTGTCTATTTCTTCCTAAAGCAGTTGTAAAGAACTTCGTTTCTTTCACAATTGGGTTTACAACAAAAATGTGCGTGTTCACTTAGCAATAACACTTTGCTGAAGGAAGGGGGTGGCCGTTTTTATAACTACAAATAAGTACCAATTTGTTACACGCATACCAGTTAATTCGTCAGAGCCTACCACCCAATAACTGTATCCGTACTAGGAACCCCCCTTTACTACACAATTAAGAAAGGATACAATGGTTAACTTGTTCACGAGGAAAAATAAATGCATTCTAGTTGATTTAATTTCGTAATGAAATTATTTTTTAAAATAGGATTTTAAACAGTTCGTTTTTATACAGGGTGGGCCTATCTTTAAATTTGAATAACTTGAATTTGAATAACTTCCACAAAATAAAAGTTAAACTCACCAAACTTTATGTGTGTGTAGACTGACCCTTCCGAGATTTTTTGAAATAAACAAAACAAATTTTAGCCGAAAAACACTTCTTAAAACTTACAAAAACTAAAGTATTGTTTTTTACACTGTTTTGAGTTTTTTAAGCAAAAATAATGTTTTCTAAATGAGGGTACGTTTCTTAGGGCTAATACGGCTCATGCTTGCTTCGGAAGGGGTCCTTTACTTATTCTAAACAAAAAAAAAAAAAAAAATCAATAAATAAAAAAGTTATGAATTTTTAAAAATAGGACCCTTATTTTTGCCCACCCTACTTTCCGCAGTTTTGATTACAATAAATAATTTCTTAATAGTAAATAAAACATAGTTCCATGAAGTCACATAGAGACGGCGAACACATACATACACAGACACACAAGGAGTATTTAACATCATTTTTTTAATGGAAAGATAGATAAGATTTGCTTTCGGTTACCGCTATTAATATATAAATTGAAGTGAATTTTTGACATACAGAAATATTCTTGAACATTTTATGCAGATATTATTTTCACAAACTTACGTAGATTTTTTATTTCTTATCTGAATGAACCAATATTTGTTTTTATCATATTTGCTTGTCATTACTCTTTGAGCATCTCTTTTCGTCATCACTTTCTCAATTCAACTTTTGAAGATCAGCAATATATTGCTACACACTATTTATGGAGATTTAGTTTTTATTAACGGCATCAGAGGAAATTCCGCAGTTTCATTCTTCATTAGATTTACATGTTTTGAAAAGTCCAAACACGATTACTTGTTAGAATTATAGGCGATTCTTTTATTTTATACTAAACTAGAAAAATACCAGTCCCAACACGGGTAAAATTCATTTCCTGAAGAGAACAGTTTGCACCATTTTAATGTTCCCTATCAACATATAATAATACTTAACCTTACGTCTTATTCCAATTTTGATCAAAATCCATTACATGATTTTGATTCTAGAAAACCTCTAAAATTTGAGGCCTAAGCTTAAGTGGTCTTAAGAAAAAACTGAAATTCAAGGAATTTTGCTAAATTGGTGTCTAATGACAATGGATAAGATTCAATGTAAATATGTTCATGTTATGACTCAGGGAATCATCCGGTGTCTAGATATATCTTATTTTCATGCATAATTGCTTTTGGTAGGTTAGGGGAGATAAAGTAGAAGCCCATTCTCTGTTTAATTTTATTTGTAGAAAGCGCTATGCGTGCAGATTAGGGGCATTGTTTTGACTTTGATAAATCTACTTTAATCAAGATAATACATAATAAATCAACACGTCAACTAATTGAATCTACACTCATAACCCTTTCCACAAATAAAATTAAACAGAGTATGGGCTTCTACTTTATCTCCCCTAACCCATCAAAAGCAATTATTCATGAAAATAAGATATATCTAGACACCGGTTGATTCCCTGAGTTCTCAATTAGTCTTCCTTTGGACCCCCTTTCTACTCTTTATTCTTTTTCTTTCTCGTTACTAATTTAAAAAAATGTATTTATCTTTGACTCTATACATATTTACATATCTTCCCTCTCTACATGAACCTCACCACTATATATATTTCTCATAATTTATAGACTTTCTCGTCTTCTGTCATTTTTTGCATGTTTTCGTTCGCTCATGACAAAGCCCATATAACATTTGGGCGAAACGTTGAGCTTTTTAGGTCTTCCGCTTATTCCATTTTAATTTCACATATATATATATATATATATATATATATATATATATATATATATATATATACATAACTTTATGTACAAGTGAAATATTCGTTTTATTTTGATTTTTGATAATGTTATTTTTAACCGTATTTTTAATTAGAAATATTCCACTTAATAAATGCAAAATGTAAAAATTGCATCATTGGTAGTGTACTTCTTGTTTGCATATACATACAAAGCTGTGTCAATACTGTAACATAGCGATGGAATCTTCGAAACGTAAACAAATACCTAGTGCGTATTGCGTAGCGTTGTCTCTTTATCTCTGACATTGTAGAAGCAGCGAATATACACCGTCTGTGTGTCTCCTTGTAGTAGAAATGTACATGTCGGTGACGAAGTAGCAGACTACATAATAAACCGATGTCTTTCGCATTCATGTTGACAGCGAGTATATAAGAAGAGCAACATTTTCGTTTAGGGTTAATCTGGTTTTATTTCTTATATTCTTTACATTCCTCTGCAGTGAATTACATGCGACCGTTACATTATGAGCTTTATCCCATCACTCCTCCGTAAAAAAAGGAAGAAGTGGGTGTTCCGAAAATAGATCTGTCTCGTCTCGCATGAAAAGTCACGTCTCACTATTCTTCGTCACTTCCGGGGTGCGACTTCCGTTGTTTTCTAAGCCACTTCGCTGTAACAAAGCGAACGTAAACAAATGTCTTGTGCGTATTGTGTAAGGTTGTCTCTCCATTTGTGACGTTTGGTGTGGAATGTAGCAGCAGCAAATATAGCCCGTGGCTTATTCTTGTAATGGCGTGTGTCATGTGTTGCATGCTGTTGTTTTGTAATGGTCCAAATTAAATTTAAGACGATACATTTTATACTAAAAGTGCAAGTACAATCTTTGTTTTATCTTGATTTTAGACATTTTAACCGTATTTTTATTTGTTGCTTTGTAATGGTCCAAATAAAATTAAATGTGATAATTTAAGACGATAGTCACATTTTATACTAAAAGTGCAAGCACAATCTTTGTTTTATCTTGATTTTAGACATTTTAACCGTATTTTTATTTGTTGCTTTGTAATGGTCCAAATAAAATTAAATGTGATAATTTAAGACGATAGTCACATTTTATACTAAAAGTGCAAGTACAATCTTTGTTTTATCTTGATTTTAGACATTTTAACCGTATTTTTATTTGTTGCTTTGTAATGGTCCAAATAAAATTAAATGTGATAATTTAAGACGATAGTCACATTTTATACTAAAAGTGCAAGCACAATCTTTGTTTTATCTTGATTTTAGACATTTTAACCGTATTTTTATTTGTTGCTTTGTAATGGTCCAAATAAAATTAAATGTGATAATTTAAGACGATAGTCACATTTTATACTAAAAGTGCAAGTACAATCTTTGTTTTATCTTGATTTTAGACATTTTAACCGTATTTTTATTTGTTGCTTTGTAATGGTCCAAATAAAATTAAATGTGATAATTTAAGACGATACATTTTATACTAAAAGTGCAAGCACAATCTTTGTTTTATCTTGATTTTAGACATTTTAACCGTATTTTTATTTGTTGCTTTGTAATGGTCCAAATAAAATTAAATGTGATAATTTAAGACGATACATTTTATACTAAAAGTGCAAGCACAATCTTTGTTTTATCTTGATTTTAGACATTTTAACCGTATTTTTATTTGTTGCTTTGTAATGGTCCAAATAAAATTAAATGTGATAATTTAAGACGATACATTTTATACTAAAAGTGCAAGCACAATCTTTGTTTTATCTTGATTTTAGACATTTTAACCGTATTTTTATTTGTTGCTTTGTAATGGTCCAAATAAAATTAAATGTGATAATTTAAGACGATAGTCACATTTTATACTAAAAGTGCAAGTACAATCTTTGTTTTATCTTGATTTTAGACATTTTAACCGTATTTTTATTTGTTGCTTTGTAATGGTCCAAATAAAATTAAATGTGATAATTTAAGACGATACATTTTATACTAAAAGTGCAAGTACAATCTTTGTTTTATCTTGATTTTAGACATTTTAACCGTATTTTTATTTGTTGCTTTGTAATGGTCCAAATAAAATTAAATGTGATAATTTAAGACGATAGTCACATTTTATACTAAAAGTGCAAGTACAATCTTTGTTTTATCTTGATTTTAGACATTTTAACCGTATTTTTATTTGTTGCTTTGTAATGGTCCAAATAAAATTAAATGTGATAATTTAAGACGATACATTTTATACTAAAAGTGCAAGTACAATCTTTGTTTTATCTTGATTTTAGACATTTTAACCGTATTTTTATTTGTTGCTTTGTAATGGTCCAAATAAAATTAAATGTGATAATTTAAGACGATACATTTTATACTAAAAGTGCAAGTACAATCTTTGTTTTATCTTGATTTTAGACATTTTAACCGTATTTTTATTTGTTGCTTTGTAATGGTCCAAATAAAATTAAATGTGATAATTTAAGACGATAGTCACATTTTATACTAAAAGTGCAAGTACAATCTTTGTTTTATCTTGATTTTAGACATTTTAACCGTATTTTTATTTGTTGCTTTGTAATGGTCCAAATAAAATTAAATGTGATAATTTAAGACGATACATTTTATACTAAAAGTGCAAGCACAATCTTTGTTTTATCTTGATTTTAGACATTTTAACCGTATTTTTATTTGTTGCTTTGTAATGGTCCAAATAAAATTAAATGTGATAATTTAAGACGATACATTTTATACTAAAAGTGCAAGCACAATCTTTGTTTTATCTTGATTTTAGACATTTTAACCGTATTTTTATTTGTTGCTTTGTAATGGTCCAAATAAAATTAAATGTGATAATTTAAGACGATAGTCACATTTTATACTAAAAGTGCAAGTACAATCTTTGTTTTATCTTGATTTTAGACATTTTAACCGTATTTTTATTTGTTGCTTTGTAATGGTCCAAATAAAATTAAATGTGATAATTTAAGACGATACATTTTATACTAAAAGTGCAAGTACAATCTTTGTTTTATCTTGATTTTAGACATTTTAACCGTATTTTTATTTGTTGCTTTGTAATGGTCCAAATAAAATTAAATGTGATAATTTAAGACGATAGTCACATTTTATACTAAAAGTGCAAGTACAATCTTTGTTTTATCTTGATTTTAGACATTTTAACCGTATTTTTATTTGTTGCTTTGTAATGGTCCAAATAAAATTAAATGTGATAATTTAAGACGATACATTTTATACTAAAAGTGCAAGTACAATCTTTGTTTTATCTTGATTTTAGACATTTTAACCGTATTTTTATTTGTTGCTTTGTAATGGTCCAAATAAAATTAAATGCGATAATTTAAGACGATAGTCACATTTTATACTAAAAGTGCAAGTACAATCTTTGTTTTATCTTGATTTTAGACATTTTAACCGTATTTTTATTTGTCGCTTTGTAATGGTCCAAATAAAATTAAATGTGATAATTTAAGACGATAGTCACATTTTATACTAAAAGTGCAAGTACAATCTTTGTTTTATCTTGATTTTAGACATTTTAACCGTATTTTTATTTGTTGCTTTGTAATGGTCCAAATAAAATTAAATGTGATAATTTAAGACAATAGTCACATTTTATACTAAAAGTGCAAGCACAATCTTTGTTTTATCTTGATTTTAGACATTTTAACCGTATTTTTATTTGTTGCTTTGTAATGGTCCAAATAAAATTAAATGTGATAATTTAAGACGATAGTCACATTTTATACTAAAAGTGCAAGTACAATCTTTGTTTTATCTTGATTTTAGACATTTTAACCGTATTTTTATTTGTTGCTTTGTAATGGTCCAAATAAAATTAAATGTGATAATTTAAGACGATAGTCACATTTTATACTAAAAGTGCAAGCACAATCTTTGTTTTATCTTGATTTTAGACATTTTAACCGTATTTTTATTTGTTGCTTTGTAATGGTCCAAATAAAATTAAATGTGATAATTTAAGACGATAGTCACATTTTATACTAAAAGTGCAAGTACAATCTTTGTTTTATCTTGATTTTAGACATTTTAACCGTATTTTTATTTGTTGCTTTGTAATGGTCCAAATAAAATTAAATGTGATAATTTAAGACGATACATTTTATACTAAAAGTGCAAGCACAATCTTTGTTTTATCTTGATTTTAGACATTTTAACCGTATTTTTATTTGTTGCTTTGTAATGGTCCAAATAAAATTAAATGTGATAATTTAAGACGATACATTTTATACTAAAAGTGCAAGTACAATCTTTGTTTTATCTTGATTTTAGACATTTTAACCGTATTTTTATTTGTTGCTTTGTAATGGTCCAAATAAAATTAAATGTGATAATTTAAGACGATAGTCACATTTTATACTAAAAGTGCAAGTACAATCTTTGTTTTATCTTGATTTTAGACATTTTAACCGTATTTTTATTTGTTGCTTTGTAATGGTCCAAATAAAATTAAATGTGATAATTTAAGACGATAGTCACATTTTATACTAAAAGTGCAAGCACAATCTTTGTTTTATCTTGATTTTAGACATTTTAACCGTATTTTTATTTGTTGCTTTGTAATGGTCCAAATAAAATTAAATGTGATAATTTAAGACGATAGTCACATTTTATACTAAAAGTGCAAGTACAATCTTTGTTTTATCTTGATTTTAGACATTTTAACCGTATTTTTATTTGTTGCTTTGTAATGGTCCAAATAAAATTAAATGTGATAATTTAAGACGATACATTTTATACTAAAAGTGCAAGTACAATCTTTGTTTTATCTTGATTTTAGACATTTTAACCGTATTTTTATTTGTTGCTTTGTAGTGGTCCAAATAAAATTAAATGTGATAATTTAAGACGATAGTCACATTTTATACTAAAAGTGCAAGTACAATCTTTGTTTTATCTTGATTTTAGACATTTTAACCGTATTTTTATTTGTTGCTTTGTAATGGTCCAAATAAAATTAAATGTGATAATTTAAGACGATAGTCACATTTTATACTAAAAGTGCAAGTACAATCTTTGTTTTATCTTGATTTTAGACATTTTAACCGTATTTTTATTTGTTGCTTTGTAATGGTCCAAATAAAATTAAATGTGATAATTTAAGACGATAGTCACATTTTATACTAAAAGTGCAAGCACAATCTTTGTTTTATCTTGATTTTAGACATTTTAACCGTATTTTTATTTGTTGCTTTGTAATGGTCCAAATAAAATTAAATGTGATAATTTAAGACGATAGTCACATTTTATACTAAAAGTGCAAGCACAATCTTTGTTTTATCTTGATTTTAGACATTTTAACCGTATTTTTAAATAGAAAATATTACACTTAATAAAAGCAAAATATGTTGAATTTGTGTTTTATTGTTGTTTATGCGCATTTTTGTGGACAAATATAGATTACACAACTTCCCCAGCTAAAACTTTTATAATTAAATTAACAGTACTGGTACAGCCTTTTAAACCAGATAACTCCAACGTTTGCCGACGCAGAAATACGTAAACAGCTGAAGAAAGCTGAGTAAAAAGAATCGGCTTAACAATTAAAACAATGTGACATTTTAACATGAGAAAAAAAATAAGGAAAAGAAAACACTCACCGTATTTTTCTTAATGGCAAATTATTTAACTTTTGACAATGAAAATCAATGAACTAATTTTTCTTTTCATGGAAAGTTAACATTTTTTTTGATAAATCGTGTTATTTTATGAATAAACTAAAACTGTAAAGAACATAATCAAATAAACAACGATTATTGAGGGATTTTTCTTCGTTTTTTGTAACCGACTGGGTAAGGTTAAGGTTAGGATTAAAACAATTCGTTTTGTGTCTGGTACAAAAGATGTACGTTTCTCCTTGTCTGTGGTGTCATATCCCTCGAACACCTAAAGTTGTCGTGTGCTTCTAGAGTTTACTGATTGGCTAAGCGCTTCGGCATCATCCGGCTTTTTACGTAAACGGCCGGATGATGTCGAATAAAAGGTCGGTTTTGTTTGGTTGAAATTTGTATCAGTGCAATATTAAATCAGTTGCTGTCTTTTTTTGTTTTGCTATTTTACAGAAAACTGTATTAATACCAGTACGGCGTTGAGTTTTGGGGAATAACTTCCATTAAATTTGACGCATACGTATTGGCAGCGATATGGTTGTGCTACCTAACTCAGGGACGGACAACAGAATCATTATATAGAATTATTGTATAGATTTTTACTTAAAAATAAAATACGTCTACAAAATTAAGTAGTTCGAAAAATGTGTCATAAACTTTTGTCATTGATTTAATTATTTTATAAGTTCTTAGCATGAACATTTTCAAACAACAACTTCGCATGAAGAAATTCCTTCTCAACACACATGATGGCTACAAGTTTTGCCATCTACTATTTTTTTAACATATGTCGAGTGAATGTATCATTTTACAAAGCCAATGACTTATTGGCACGAAAAAGACAAGTATGCAGATCTGACTTATAAAGGGAACTGCTTCATTATTTTGTTGGATTCATGTGAACTTTGACGACACCAACTGATATAAATATACAGGGTGACCCCCAAAAAGGGGCTCCGTGTACACTTTATGTGATATCTCCTTTATTTATTCACCGATTGCCCTTATTTTACAGGACATGGCAGAATCAACGACCGTGAGTACACCAAGACCTCAGTGGGAGCTGAGACAAAGAATACACTGTGTTAAATTTTACTACAAGACAGGCTCGTTTAAGAAAACCCAGGACAGTTTCATGCATCAGTTCGAATGTGAAAAGGCTCCACCCAAAAGCAGAATTCAGAACTGGGTGGACCACTTCGAGAAGTATGGGACCGTGGAGAACCTCAACGCTGCCAGTGAGAACCGTCCAAGTCACCGGGACGTCCCAAGAAGCAAACAGCCGAGCTGGTCGAAAGTGTGAGAGAGTCTCTCCAGGAGAGTCCGAAACGCTCTGTGCGTAAGCGAAGTCTGTCCCTCGGTATCTCCCGTGAGACTTGCAGGAGAGTGCTGGTGAACGATATCAGGGCTTACCCATACAGAATACAGACGCTGCAGACCCTTACAGCCTCAGACAAGAAGCAGAAAAGCGCTATGGCAGTCAAGATGCTCGATAAGATCGAGGAAACGCCAGGTTTCCTTAACCTCCTTTGGACCTCAGATGAAGCCCACTTCCATCTTGACGGAAAGGCGAACTCCAAGACAAATGTCTTCTGGGGGTCCTCCAGACCCAATGAAGTAGCCACCAAGCCCCTGCACTCTCCTAAGTGCACGGTGTGGGCTGCAATCTCGGTCAGAGGCATCATCGGACCAATCTTCATCGAAGAATCTGGCGCAGCAGTGACAGTTACCAAGGAGCGGTATGTGGAGGTCCTCAAAACCTTCAAGAGTGAGCTCCAGACCCTCTACCCGTCGCTCATCAGCAAGTTCTGGTTTCAGCAAGACGGAGCAAGTTCTCACACCTCAAACCTGTCCCGAGATTTGCTGAAAGAGAACTTCGGAGGCCGATCAGTCTCAAGACTAATTTTGAGTGGTCACCCCATAGCCCGGACCTAAGCCCCCCAGATTTTTTCCTTTGGGGCTATCTTAAGGACAGAGTGTACGCAGGGAAACCCAGAACCATCAAGGAACTCAAGGAAGCCATCAGGGTGATGAGATCAATTCCCAATTCAGTCTGTAAGAACGTCATGGACAACTTCGTTCTGCGCCTCAAGAAATACACGGAGCTAAATGGAGGCCATCTAGAACACATTCTGTAGAACGGAGAAAAAGGCCAAAGACCCTAGTGTTTTGATGTGAGGTTTTGAATATAATAAACTAGTTATGACCAAAAATTCATTTCATTCGGACGAAACACTAAGAAACAGGGCCTAATTAGAGTTGGCCCCCGTTTTTTTGGGGTCACCCTGTATATATATATATATATATATATATATATATATATATATATATATATATATATATATATATATATATATCTTTCCATATGCCACGCAAGCCACAGTTAAACACTTCATGCATCTGTGATTTCTTTACTGACGGTACATACCGGTACTACCACAGCAAACTATTCGCATTCGTTACAGGTGAAATCAGTTTGAGATCTCGCATATTTCGGTCGAATAATGCCAACACTTCTTGCGTGCGCCTTTCTTCAGTTTCTCACGATGGATGCGATTTCTTTCAAATGATGTCTTATCATTCAGCACTGACTTCCTCCACAACGAAAAACCAATCATTAACCTTGATATTTGTTTTTATCAGATTGTTCTTTATGAAGAGTTTATATTTCATTTTACATTTGTGTAGTGGACTCTTCCCTCCAGCTAACTCTCCATATATAAGTGGTCTATATGTAGACACTCCCCTCAAGCTAACTCTCTATAAAAGTTGTCTATATGGTAGACTCTTTCCTTCAGCTAACTTTCCATATAAAAGTTGTTTGTGTGATGGCCGCTTCCCTTCACATAACTCGCCATATAAAAGTTTTTTTTTGTGCGGTGGAAGCTTCCTTTCCGCTAACTCGCCATATAAAAGTAGTTTGTGTGATGGACGCTTCCTTTCAGTTACCTGGCCATATAACATTTATTTGTGGCGTGGACGCTTCCCTTTCAGCAAACTCTGCATATAACATTTGTTGGTCTGGTGGACGCTTCAATTCAGCTAAATCGCCGTATAAAAGTTGTTTGTGTAGTGGAGACTCCCTCTAGATAACTTGACATATAAAAGTTTCTGTGCGGTGGACGCTTCCCTTAAGATAACTCGCCGTATAAAAGTTGGTTGTGTGGTAAACGATTTCCTTCAGATAACTCACCATATAAAAGTTATTTGTGTGGTGACTGCTTTCTTTAAGCAAACTCGATACATAAAAGTGTGTGGTGGGCGCCTCTCTTTTGCTAACTCGCCATAGAAAAGTTTTTGTATGGTAGACGCTTCCCTGTAGACAACTCGTCAAATAAAAGTTGATTGTGTGGTAAGAAGCTTTCTTGTAAGTAAACTCTCCATATAAACATTTTTGCGTGGTGGACACTTCTCTTCAGCTAACTCGCAATATAAACGTTGTTTTTTTTTGTAGACGCTTCCATTTTCAGTTTACTCATCATATAAAAGTTTTTTTTTGTAGACGCTTCCATTTTCAGTTTACTCACCATATAACAGTTGTTTGTGTAATGAAGCTTCCCTCTAGATAACTCGCCATATAAAACTTATTTGTGTAATGAAGCTTCCCTCTAGATAACTCGCCATATAAAACTTATTTGTGTAATGAAGCTTCCCTCTAGATAACTCGCCATATAAAAGTTGGTTGTGTAATAAAGCTTCCCTCTAGATAACTCGCCATATAAAAGTTGGTTGTGTAATGAAGCTTCCCTTAAGATAACTCACCATATAAAAGTTGGTTGTGTGGTAAACGGTTTCCTTAAGATAACTCGCCATATAAAAGTTGGTTGAGTAATGAAGCTTCCGTCTAGATAATTCGCGATATGAAAGTCCTTTTTTCGGTGGACGCTTCCGTTAAGATAACCCACCATATAAATGTTGGTTGTGTTGTGGACTTTCGCCATTTGAAAGTAGTTTGTATGATGGACGCTTCTCGTCACAAAACTCGCAATATAAAAGTTGTTTGTGTGATGAACGATTCCCTTCATATAACTCGCCATTTAAAAGTTCTTTATGTGGGGGACGCTTCCCTTCAGCACACTCGCCATATAAAAGTTAGTTACGCGGTGGACGTTTCCCTTCAGCTAACTCTTCATATGAAAGTTGTTTGTGTGGTGGACCTTTTCATTTAGCTAACTCGCTATGTAAAAGTTGTTTGTGTGGTGGACCTTTTCATTTAGCTAACTCGCTATATAAAAGTTGTTTGTGTGGTGGACACTTACCTTCAGCTTACTCGCAATATAAACGTTTACTTTCCAGTTTACTTTTAATATAAAAGTTGTTTGTGTAGTGGAGCTTCCCTGTATATAACTCGCGATATAAAAGTTCTTTGTGCGGTAGACGCTTCCGTTAAGATAACTCGCCATATAAAAGTTGGTTGTGCGGTTGACTCTTCCCTTCATATAACTCACCATTTAAAAGTAGTTTGTGTGATGGACGCTTCTTTTCATAAAACGTGCATAGAGAACCTCCGATGTTTATAAACCTATTCACAACCTACATTCTTTTTCTATATATATATATGTTGGTTTCGGAGTGAAATTTTTACAAGTATCTTATACAAACAAATAGGTAACACACATACTTACATACGCATACATCGGTGAATCATTTATTTGTACATTTCAGATTAATTGGTGGTCTTTATGGTCGGTTTATTGGCGTGATTCTTGTTAAGATTTTGATGTACAGTGGGAGCCGCGACCCCCACAATTGGTCGTGGATTGACCCCGGAGCATTCGCTCTTATCGGCGCGGCTTCTTTCTTTGGAGGCGTCACCCGGTTGACGATGGCGGTGACTGTGATTATGGTAAGACTTTTATCGCAATTATGGCAGCTTCTCTTACATCCATTGCGTAATAGCTGTACATACCCGGCGTTGTCCGGGAGTGTTGTTATTATTTTTTTGTTTTGTATTATTTTTATTTACCATCTTAACCAAACAATAACATAATGTTTTAAACTGAGTTATGAAAAAATTATCCGATGAAATAGCTAAGAAAATAATGAATTTAAAATGTAGTAAACTTTAAATTCACCTTCCGTATTTCATTTTTTAAATACATTAATTCCATAAAGGATGATACGCTAATGACGATAGTTCGTTCTTTTTTTTATAAACCCTACACACATATCCACGCACTTAAAGGAAACAAAAGAAAGAAAGTGTTAATGATTTAACTAAACCGAAACTCATTTCACTCAAGTAATCGAGGTGACTGAAATAAAAAATAAGCCTCTAATGGTTTAACGTTACAAGTAAATATGGAAACTCTTCATATACAGGGTGGGCAAAAATAAGGGTCCTATTTTTAAAAATTCATAACTTTTTTATTTATTGATTTAAAAAAATTTTTTTTTAGAATAAGTAAAGGACCCCTTCCGAAGCAAGCATGAGCCGTATTAGCCCTAAGGAACGTACCCTCATTTAGAAAACATTATTTTTGCTTAAAAAACTCAAAACAGTGTAAAAAACAATACTTTAGTTTTTGTAAGTTTTAAGAAGTGTTTTTCGGCTAAAATTTGTTTTGTTTATTTCAAAAAATCTCGGAAGGGTCAGTCTACACACACATAAAGTTTGGTGAGTTTAACTTTTATTTTGTGGAAGTTATTCAAATTCAAGTTATTCAAATTTAAAGATAGGACCCTTATTTTGGCCCACCCTGTATAAAGAGATTGAATGTTTCGAAAGTAATTTCCATCCACTACTTATATAGAGAATCAAACAAAATTACGTTAACAATAAGTTATCTGTTTATAACAATATAGTTTCACCATCAGCGGCTCATTTGGTAAACACGTAATATTTCTGTTTGTTTCACTCAGCAATATTCGTCTATGGTATATGGAAAGTAAAAAAACAAATCAAATAAAGGTGTATTTATGAAATATACGCTGATAAGGAAACACGTAAGTCTAATGAAGCGTTTGAATTTGTCGCGACCATTTTCGTTAAACAAGGTACAATGTTTATCTTTTGTCGAGCAAATTCTAACAATATTCTTTCACCATCCGCGGATCATTTGTTAAACACGTACTATTTGTGTCTGTTTTTCACTCGGCAATATTAGTCAATGTCAAAATGAAAACAACGAATAAATCTTAGGAATCGACTATAGGAGTGGTATAAAATAAAGGATTCCTTCGAAATTTTGTGCAGATTCCCGAGTTCGACAGACAGATTCCCGAGTTCGACAAGATACACCAGAAGAAGGTCAGAGTTTACATCGGCCAAAATCTTGTTAGAATAACACTGCAGATATACAAATTATCAATCCTTATATATAAAATTCAAAAATATGACTTATTTTTGTTAATTATTTCCTACAATAACACACAACATATATATATATATATATATATATATATATATATATATATATATATACATTTAAAAAGAATACGCGGAAATCTCTCTAAGGCCCTTTCGACGTTAGGGGATAAAAAAAAAAAAAAAAAAATTTGGGAAGGAGTTCAAAGTTCGCTTAATCTCTTTGGGGAACTTTGAACTCCTTCCCCAATTTTTTTTTTTTTTATCCCCTAACGTAGTGCCTTTTAATCGACTTTTAACGAAATAATTAAATTGAATTTTAATCGCTTCAACGTTAATTTTGGCACACTCAATTTCCCCATTTGCTCTTTCTTTCGACGTTATTATTAATTAAAACTATCGATTTTCTCCTGACGAGATGATAGTCGAAAGGGCCTTAGAGAGATTTCCGCGTATTCTTTTTAAATGTATCTATAAATTTTGTACCTCAAAACATTTATATATATATATATATATATATATATATATATATATATATATATATATATATAAATTTCACACTTACCGACAGACCGACAGACAGACAGAGCCTCTTATAGAGATGCTTAGACGCTTCAAAAAATCTAATTTAAAACGTAAGTGTGGGAGACCATGAGAGAATAACACTTAAATGGCCAGAGGTCGAATAGTTTATTTTGTAGCCAATTTTTGTCATTTATTTTCTTGCCAATAATTTATGGCCTTTGTTCTGTTTGATTTCCAGATGGAGTTGACCAATGACGTCCAGTTTTTGTTGCCAATTATGCTGTCCATAATGGTATCGAAATGGCTGGGGGATTTCTTCACTCATCCAATTTGTCATTCCTTACTCGAACTCAAATGTATCCCATTCCTGCGGGCAGAGCCAAGACTGATCATTGGATCGAAAAGGTCAATCTTTTCCCTTTTCTCTTTCATACACGCACACATGTCTATCTATATCAGTCTCAAACTATGATAATATTACTTGCTTGCTTATTTTTAATTAAACAAACAAACTTTAATTCACACCAAACTAGGCACATTTCCACTGAGACGTAAGTGGCTACTTTGACTTACGGGCCATAACCATAGAAGCATCCTAAGTGGGGACTGAGATGTTTGTTCACATTACATTTAATCTTCTCTATGTTCATACAGTCTAGGAAACAGAGAGCAGGGAGGGAATTCCAAAATCTAGCAGATTGAGGAAAGAAGCTATTAGCGTAGAAAGCCTTTCGGCATCTGAGGACCTCTACAGTGAAGGGGTGTGATTTAGCTAATTAAAGGGTTGATCGGGGGGTATTTAGATCGAATGTGTACTAGAGCAGCAAATTCGACGGAGCACATTCCATTGAAGTATTTGTAAAGCAAGCACAGAGATGCACAATTGCGGCGATGGGACAAGGATTTTGATTGGATAGAATAATCATAGTATTATTCAGCAGCAACAGCAGCGTTTGAAAACAGTGTGTTTATTTTTTGTCGTAACATATTCATTAATTCTTCCATTATATTGAAGGAAAACGGAAACGTAATTATCTTACTTACTGGATGTACTTTTAAAATGTATATCTATTTATAAGAGATGTGTTTAGCTAGTTGTAAGCGTTGGGTAATTTGAATTTGTAAGATGAGAAGCCAAAACAATGCACACACACACACACACACACACACACACACACATATATATATATATATATATATATATATATATATATATATATATATATATATATATATATAAATCTAAAATGTATCCGACCTTAGGCCAGAAAAATATTTTAAATACCTGACGGGATTGGGACCCTAATCCCCTTCAAACTAGGCCCCTTGTTCTTGCACACACTTAGTCCACCGATCCATCCACTGCCGGAAGCACCTGTGAAAGTCTTCTTTTGGAATGGTGTTCATTATCTCTTCTATAGTCTAAAAACTGGAACCTTTCAGTGGCGTCTTCAATTGTCGAAACTAACAGAAGTCGCAAGGAGCCATATCGAAAGAGTAGAGAGGTTTGCGAAAGACTTGAATTTCATGTTTGGCCAAGAAATGTTGGATCAATTGGGATGAATATGCGGGGGCATTGTCGTGATGCAGTTGTCAGTTTATCGCAGTCTACATGTCTTGTCTTTTGCGCCGAACTGCGTCACGGAGACGCCGGAGAACATCTTGATAGTACTCCTTTGTCACTATTTGTCCTTCCGGTGCGTATTCGTGATGCGCAATTCCACGGATATCAAAGACAACAGTCAACATCACCTTGATTTTGCTTCGCATTTTTGGGCAGTGGAGACTCAGGATGCTTCAATTGTGACGACCGTCTTTTTGTTTCTGGGTCGTACCCGTACACTCATGACTCATCTCCAGTTATCACGGTGTTCAGAAACTCAGGATCAGTGTTGCCGGTTTCCAGAAGGTCTTGAAAACGAAGGTCCTTTTGTTCCTGCGACAACAACTTGGGCACAAATTTTGCAGCATCTGTAAATGTTCAAATGATCACGCAAAAATTGCATGTGCGGAATCTTTACCCACTCCAACCTCTTGAGCGATTTCCCGCACGGTTTAACGACGATCTTTCATCACTAAATTTCGCATCCTCTCAAAAACAGCTGCACTCCGAGCAGTTTAGGGCCTGCCAGCTGGCAACTCTCCGCTGATGTGCGGACGTTTTTAATCACTCCTTAATTTGTGTTACATCTATCGCATCTTCCCCAAACACCTGCTGAATCTTACGAATTGTTTTGCTTTGAGAATCACCAAGCTTTTGAGAAAATTTGATGCTGCACTTTTGCCCAACACGTTCAGTCATCTTGAGAGAATCGGTAATCCGACGAACACGACCGACAGGCAGCGACTAACGCGCAGGAATGCGGTGATAACATGCATACATCCTTAATTGTGTAGAGTGAAGCCGCCCTTTCGTCTGTATTTCACGCGAAAAAAATAATGGTCGGATACTTTTTAGACATACCTCGTGTATATATGTATTCTTAAAATAAATATTTATTTATTTAAAATAACTTAGTTTCGATGATATAACATCTTCTTGCGGACAATAAACAGTTTATGCTATTTTCCTTTTCTTGATTTTATTTTTTGCTTCGTGGCATGGGGTTACAAGAAACCCGTATGTAAAATAAAAACATCTTCCATGTCGGATAAAAATTAAGAGAATATTTAAGATGTGTTAAATGCCTAAGTTACGTAAGACGCAAATATTAACAGGAAAATACAAGATGCTTAATTTAAAATAGATAAGACAAAAAAGTAAAAGAAAAAAAAACAGTTAAAAACTTATAAAAATTCATGGTTAATTGAAAAAGGAAAATGGAAAACGAAACTGTTTATGTAATAAGTATCATCTAAGCCGGTTCATCATCATCATCATCATCATCATCATCATCATCATCATCATCATCATCATCATCATCATCATCATCATCATCATCATCAGCATCAGCATCATCATCATCATCATCATCGATAAAAACTAATAGTGAAAAATAGAAAAATAAAGAATAATTGATAATAATAAATACAAATCTAACAGGTTAAAACTCGAAAAAAAAAATACGAAACAGAATTTATTATTAAAAAAAAAATTAATTTTGATTTTGAAAAAGAATCAATAGTAACCGAAACATTGGATACTTGAATAAGTTCGATCTATTATATATTAAGTAACTAAATACAATTAAAATTCAATCTTAAAAATTGAAATTAAAAATTAAAAAGTGATCATTAATACAAAAAAAAATATTGGAATGTTGAAATTAAGTGAAACATCGAATCTGTGCCCTAACGCAGTTCGTAGATTCAGCCTAGAATCACGAGACTAACGCTCACAACCACACGTCCGCGAGAAATCACCACATACAGTAATTGAAATTAATGTACACTTACCCGGGAGGCGAAGGTAAGCGTCTTGTCGTCTATAGTGTCTAACGCTCGAGTGGAACTTGATTATATATATATATATATATATATATATATATATATATATATATAATCCTAAAAAGACAAAGTTTTGTAGTTTTTACAAAACTTGCATTAATATATATATATATATATATATATATATATATCTATTAATAATGGAGTTTATGTATCTGTCTGTCTGTCTGTCTGTCTGTCTGTCTGAAGCCGAAACTCCAGTATGACTATTTTACTGAAATTAATCTTTTTGAAATTCTTTATATACTGTCACTAAAAGTCGCTTAGACACCAGATGGGGTTTGTCATTTACATAAGTCATTCCTTTAAACCTTCAATTAAATTAATATTTACAAATATACACTTATAACTGCTATTATCAAATTTACATATGTATTTACAATATTTTCCGATGAGGTTATATTAATAAACATTATTCATACAATTAATTAAAGCCATTTTCATCATAACCAGCGTGTTTTCTAAACCATTTCAACTCGAGTACTGTTAAAATTGCAAAGTCATTGGCTGTTTAATCAGTGGTGTCCTCCCTCCCTCCAGTAATTAAATATGGCGATCTGATTAAGCAGCCGATTGGCTGTTAAATCAGTGGTGTCCTCCCTCCCTCCGGTAATTAAATATGGCGATCTGATTAAGCAGCCGATTGGCTGTTTAATCAGTAGTGCCCTCCCTCCCTCCGGTAATTAAATATGGCGATCTGATTAAGCAACCGATTGGCTGTTGAATCAGTGGTGTCCTCCTTCCCTCCGGTAATTAAATATGGCGATCTGATTACGCAGCCGATTGGCTGTTTAATCCGTGGTGTCCTCCCTCCCTCCGGTAATTTAATATGGCGATCTGATTAAGCAGCCGATTGGCTGTTTAATCAGTAGTGCCCTCCCTCCCTCCGGTAATTAAATATGGCGATCTGATTAAGAAGCCGATTGGCTGTTTAATCAGTAGTGCCCTCCCTCCCTCCGGTAATTAAATATGGCGATCTGATTAAGCAGCCGATTGGCTGTTTAATCAGTGGTGCCCTCCCTCCCTCCGGTAATTAAATATGGCGATCTGATTAAGCAGCCGATTGGCTGTTTAATCAGTGTGTCCTCCCTCCCTCCGGTAATTAAATATGGCGATCTGATTAAGCAGCCGATTGGCTGTTTAATCAGTAGTGCCCTCCCTCCCTCCCTCCGGTAATTAAATATGGCGATCTGATTAAGCAGCCGATTGGCTGTTTAATAAGTGGTGTCCTCCCTCCCTCCGGTAATTAAATATGGCGATCTGATTAAGCAGCCGATTGGCTGTTTAATCAGTAGGGCCCTCCCTCCCTCCGGTAATTAAATATGGCGATCTGATTAAGCAGAGATTGGCTGTTTAATCAGTGGTGCCCTCCCTCCCTCCGGTAATTAAATATTGCGATCTGATTAAGCAGCCTATTGGCTGTTTAATCAGTAGTGCCCTCCCTCCGGTAATTAAATATGGCGATCTGATTAAGCAGCCGATTGGCTGTTTAATCAGTGGTGCCCTCCCTCCCTCCGGTAATTAAATATGGCGATCTGATTAAGCAGCCGATTGGCTGTTTAATCAGTAGTGCCCTCCCTCCCTCAGGTAATTAAATATGGCGATCTGATTAAGCAGCCGATTTGCTGTTGAATCAGTATGCCCTCCCTCCCTTTCGGTAATTAAATATGGCGATCTGATTAAGCAGCCGACGTTAATCTGGCACGTTAAACATGTAAACCGTCCTAAGTTTGTTTATTCTTAGCCATTATGTTTTAAAACACAAATTTATTAAATCAAATTGTTTAATTAAAATAATAATTGATTTAAAAATTACTATATAAAAACGCGCGTGCGCACGCACACACCCACCCACAGTTCAGGTAAACTTTTTCTTTCCGAGAATTAAAATTTTTTTCGTGTTTACTGTATTTGATTTCTTAATACTTTCATATCCAATATTATCATTTTTTCACGACCTCAACAGAATTTATGATTCCATGTTTTATTTATTAAAAAAAAAGATGTGATTTTTTTTCTTTAATGTCAACAAAATAAACTTACACATTGTACTGGAAAACTATACAACTGATTGTAGAATCAAATTGTTTAATTAAAAAAAGGTACACACACACGCACACGCACACACGCGCGCGCGTTCACTGAATTTGATTTTTTGGTGCCTTTTCATTTTAGGACCCAAGCTAACTTTGACCCCGTCGTTACAGTTAGGGTTAGGTTTTTTTTTTCCTATTTAATTAAAAATATTTACATGTATAGGGGGGGGGGAGATAAAAAAATTGGGGGAAGGCGGTCAAAAAATTTTTTTTTTTTTCTTCACTAAAAAATATTTCAATGACTGGTAATATAAAAAAAATTTTCTTACTTTTTAAACTACAAGTCTTTCTATTTATGGGCGAGGGTACAACAAAAATCGGGGTAGGGTCGAATTTTTTATTTCTTTATTTTCAACTAAAAATATTCTTTGTCATAAACACAGAAAATCAATGTCTAACCACCACAGAAATATGACTGGGGCTCCATTTGCTTACGCGTGAGCCTTCATTTCTGATGCGGCAGCCTAGCAAAAATATGCGACCGGAGGGAGCATATATTTGCTAGTATATATAATGATTTTTTATAAAGTGCATAAGTGTAATATCAGATTATCACCTGCATACATTCCTGGAAATATGGCACACGACAGATTCAAAGAAAAGTTATAAAAACATACAATTACTATAAAAGGGGTGTGTTTAACCCTCTCTCTCTCTCTCTCTCTCTCTCTTTCTCTCTCTCTCTCTCTCTCTCTCTATATATATATATATATATATATATATATATATATGTGTGTGTGTGTGTGTGTTATAATATAAAAAATAATTATCATATGTTTCAAATCGACACTTATTGGAATCAGATTCCAGAGCAAATTTTAGCTCAATATTCAAACTTTTAAATATTTATTTCAAATATTTATAATAGAGCTTTAAATAAATTGACATAATAAAGTAACGAATTACTGTGATTTATTGCCAGTTTTAAAAGCAAAAGAAAACGAACTCGTGTTTCTAGATTAATCAAAAACATACTTGAACAAGTTCAAGTAGTCTGACAACAATGCTCTGATGACGGAAATCTTTTACTTACTACTTGAACAGTTCAA